>JAJMDZ010000009.1:183126-256134 GCA_030573835.1 Tetrapisispora taiwanensis (nom. inval.)
CATTTTTATCAATCAATCAGAACAGATAAGTTCTAGATTTTGTACATTAATATATTTTTTATAATCTTACGTAAAGAGGACAAGGAATTATACTGTAATACTATAACCTCTAATATGAATAAT
This sequence comes from Tetrapisispora taiwanensis (nom. inval.), assembly GCA_030573835.1. Taxonomy (NCBI): domain Eukaryota; kingdom Fungi; phylum Ascomycota; class Saccharomycetes; order Saccharomycetales; family Saccharomycetaceae; genus Tetrapisispora; species Tetrapisispora taiwanensis (nom. inval.). The sequence goes on from JAJMDZ010000009.1 coordinate 183,250, forward strand.
AAATTAAATATTAAATCAAACACTACTGCTACTAACGCAGAATCTACTTCTACCATCGTCTCCGACTTACAATATTTTCATAATTTTAAATATTTCTAATTTTCATGCAATTGAGTATCAATTATTAATTAAATTATAAAGTTAGAATTCTTTTGCTTTTATTCTGAACTAAGGATATCAAGCGTCTCAAATCCTCTGAAATATGTGAAAAGTGAATTTCTTATTCTCACGCAATTAGAATTTCTTATTCCAATTCATGAATCTGAAAATATAACATTAATTGATTATTGTTGTAAACACATCTATCTTATAAAGCTCTATAAGCTGACCTAATTTACAATTTTGACTCTTATTATCAAGCAACGCACAGTGTTCCATAATTTTCTTTTAATTAGCTATACTAAGTTTTTTAAAAGTACAAATTAGATGAAGCGGTGGCTCAATGGTAGAGCTTTCGACTCCAGTTAAAGTCTGGATATATTCGGAAACAATTGCAATCGAAGGGTTGCAGGTTCAATTCCTGTCCGTTTCATTTATTTTTTTTTTTTTTATTACCATAAGTGACACAATATTTTGTCAAGATTATTGTTTTTATTAATTACATTTGATTAATATAATTGTTATATCTTTATTATTGAAAAGTTTTTAAACCTCTGATTATGAATATATGTCATCATAGTATTTGATGTATATATGATTAGTAAACCAAAATTAATTATGTTTCAATTTTAGGTTTTTATTATTTTAAACCTAATAGTAAATTTAATTTTTGATTAACTGTAAAAGAATATGCTTTAAAAATATTTACAAGCTATCTACTCATCTTTTAGATAAAATATTTCATTAAATAATTTAGCACAATGTACGTCGGCTCCCAATCTAGAACATAGCAAGAAAACACCACTAAATTTTCTATGTAAAGAATATGTCTCATCTGGTGGGGGACATAATCTTTCATTTAACATCAGACCAATGTTACCTCTTATTCTATCAGAAACAGTTTGTTCTCCAAAAGGAAAAACTACATCGTCACTGCCTCTAAAGACTTCACATAATGTTAGAATACTTTCCACATGAGCGTCTGTCATTGCTTTTGATTCTAAACCATTTAAGAATCCCAACACTATTGACATCTTTTTAACACCTTCATAATTTTCATCTTTAGCATAACTCAATAGTTTTCTATAATTTTCAATAAAACTTTCTGGGAAAGGTCTTGACGCACCAAAATCTAATAATTCAATTTTTTTAGTCTTTGCATTATAAAGGAAATTAGCCCAATTAGGATCAGTTTGCATGAATTTAAAATTAGCGATCTCTGTTAAACAAAGTCTCATTATATTTTCACCAATGAAATTTCTTAATTCTTGAGATATTGTGCTCGGTAATCTCATAATCTCCGTTCCTTCAAATTTTTCCATTGTTAACACAGACCCTGTAGTCAACTCTTTATAAACTTTTGGTACAATAAAATGAAGATCATCTTTCATCAATTCACCAAATTTAATCAATGCATCTGCTTCACGAAGGTAATCACATTCCCATTTCAATTCTCTTCTAGCATTTGAGATTGTTTTATCTAAGAACAAACCTCTTGGTAATAGTCTTGATGCAGTTAATAACATTAATATATTGTTCAAATCTGAATCTATTGATGTCTTAACGCCTGGGTATTGAACTTTAACTACCACTTCATCACCGTTTTTCAATTGAGCTTCATGAACTTGTCCAATACTAGCTGCTGCAATTGGTATCTTATTAAATTTATTGAAAAATGTTGATTCCCATCCTGATCCCAATTCTTTTGTCATAACTTTATCCAATTGTCTCTGTGGCATATAATTTGCACTATTTTGAACTCTAGATAATATTTCATATAATTCTCTTGGTAATAATTTATCGTCTTGGAAAGACATCATTTGACCGATCTTCAATGCAGCACCTCTCATTTTTGAGAATTTTTTAACAATTGTTTCAATATTTGATTCAGATAAGATTAAAGATTTCCATGAAGGTTTTTTACCCTTTGATGCCTCGGAAATACTCTTAACTGCAACATTAACACCAACATTTGCCGCAAGTGAACCGTAATGAAATAAACGAGATATTCTTGATGTTGGGACTTCAGAACTCTCTAATTTATTTCTATTATACGATTTATCATTATTATTATCATTTTCATTTTCATTTTCATTATTCTAAATTTTTAAAAGATATAAAACATAAAGAGCATAAAAAAACGACACAGGAAAAGGAAAACACATATGAATCACATTCATATATTAAACAATACTACATATATATAAAATAATAATAGAAAAACACACATACTGACAGTATTTCGTTTATTAAATCATCATATATAATATATTTGTTTATAATTATTAAATGCTATGTGTCATTTTATTTTTGCTGGAATATATTATGATAAAAATTTGTTAGTTGTTTACAGTTGATATGGAGAAAAAAAAATATACACATTATCATAATCACAATTGTATTTCAACATACCTTTTTAACCTCTCTTACAGTTGAATATTGTCTAACATTCTTAATTTTATTTGAATTTGAATATCTAATCTTATAAGACAAAGCCTTTGCCTGTTCCCATTTTGGATCATTGTACCATTGAAATTGATTCAGTATCGGTCTTGTCAAAGTAGACGTGTTTGCCCAACTTTTAAAAGATTCTTTAGCAATTTCACCAGAACCTTTTACAACAGTACTAAAACTTGATAATAGACAATAATAATGATATAAACTATTTGCTTTTGGCATATTAATAGGTTTTGTCAATTAAACAATTCCCCTTAGAAAAAACAAAAAAAAAACACAGAATTTTTCACAGTTTCTATTCAATGGTATTGTAATCCTCAATCAATTGTCTAATTGACACCTCTCTCATTCAAAATAAACAACATAACACTCTTCTTAAGTAAAATGGTATATTTCCTCAATTAAAAATGGTTTTAAATTCTTGAAATTTCAATTGTAACGGCAGCTTCGTGCGCGATGATTTTTCACTTGTTAAGAATTTCAAAAATGACACCAAACAATAAAATAAAGGTTTTGTTGTTAAGTTCCTAATGATTAAAGTTTAAATGAAATGTTAAAGATATTGTAATTGTAATTGTAATTGTAATTGTAATTGAGATTGTGGAAAAACAGGTATATTAGTAGTTGGCAATTCATATTTTGTAATTGTCTAATTTTTACCGTTGGCGTTTTGGTTATCCATTGAGTTACGTTTAAGAATACAGCATTTCAGGTTATCAGTTACGGTATTTCCTAATTATATAAACATTGAATTAATTTGCCTGTTTTTCTTTTTGTTTTCAGTTTAAAAAATGACTAGTGGTAATGAAGTTATAGATGAAGCTTCTGTGAAAGTTAATGAAATTGAGAATGAAATTGAGAATGAAATTGAAGTCGATTCTATCTCTACTAAGATTTTAAAACGTAAGAATGAAGATACTCAAGAAGATCAATTAGAAGCTGAAATAAAACGTGTTGCTTTACATGATGACGATGAATTGGATAGTAAATCAAATGATAATGATATTTTGAAAATTTCTAATTCTGATGATAAAATTGAAAACCATATTCATTTAAGATTATTATGCTTAATTAGAGAAGCTTCTTTAGTGGTAGGTCATAAAGGTGAAAGAATTAATAAAATTAAGAAATTAACTTCAACAAAGATTAATATATCGGAAAATAATAAAGAGACTCCGGAGAGAGTAATACACATCAGAGGTGACTATATTAATGTAGCAAAAGCAATTATACTGATTGTAAGATCAATCACTAATACTTTCGACGATGATATTCAAACTATAGAAGATTTAAATATTAAAAATAGTCAAAACGTTTCAAATGAAATACCCACTACATTATATTTTTTAATTTCACATTTTTTAATGGGTTATATAATAGGTAAAAATGGTAAGAAATTGAAAGAAATCGAAGAATCAAGTTCGATCAAACTTTTTGCATCTCCACAACAATTACTACCATCAAATGATAGAATTTTAGCAATAACTGGTATTTCAACTGCATTAGAAATTGCTATCCTGAATATTTCAAAGACAATTATAGACAATACAAACAATAACAATAATAAAAAACATAAAAATAGAGCTATATTCTATCAACCAAATCCAGTGTATTCCGTATTGATTAATAATTATTCAAATGTGAATTATCCAATGAATATGAATTTGGATATAGGAAATTCCATGGGTTTAAATATGGATTTAGGAATGACTATGGGTATGGGTATGGGTGTGAATATGGGCATGGGCATGGGCATGGGAATAGGTTCAGGAATGAATTTAAATCTTGGCATGGACATGAATTCTGGTTTCAATCATCAACAACATCATCAATACCATCCAACAGATAAATATTCACCATATCGTAATTTCAAAAGAACTTTACCATTGAGATCTGGTAATATGAATCAATATCCTCTTTCAAACAATAGAATTGATCCAACAAATCACAATCATAATATTGTTTATACGCCTGCCAATGCTGCTAACGCAACCTCATTCAAACCAAATTTTGGTATTCCAAACATTAAAATTTCCGATTCAAGTTTATTTAATTCAGATCAAATTCTACCGATGACATCAGTAACGCAAGAAATATATATCGATGAGAATTATGTTGGTAATATTATTGGGAAAGATGGAAGACACATCAATTCAATCAAAGAATCCACTGGTTGTTCAATAAAGATAGACCCTAAACAAAGTGGATCTCTTGAGAGAAAACTAATTATCAAAGGTACCGCTATTGCATCACAAGCAGCAATAATGTTAATCAGTAATAAAATTGAAACTGATAAAATGAATAGAAAGGAAAGGCAAGAATAAGGGAACGTTAAATATACAAACAAATATCAAAAAAAATCAAGACCTTCGCATAAAAAAAGTTGTAATAAAAGCATTAGATCCTATTTCAATTTATCTAAAAATAAACACATATATAAACAGTAATAGAATTTAAATTTAGTCTGATCTTAAGAATTTAGTTTACAAAATTTCCAGTAATTTCATGTTTATATAAACATCTCCTCCTCCCCACACCCAGTAATTAACCAACAAAACAACAATATACATAGACAACTATTCAAATACTTCTATACCTCACCTATCATAAATAATTAATGACAATATATGTATAACCATTCATTCTTTTAATTATTCTCTCCATCGAATTTCTGACACTCGTCGAATTTCGAGTCGCTGAAATTTCAATTTTTTTTTTTTGCAAAAAATTTTCAAAAATGTCATCTCATCTCATCTCATCTCATCACAATAATAAAGATGAAATGATACAATAGTGTTCGTTTCTTATAAGTTAATGATCAGTTATAATTGATACTTATTTGATTCAAGGTCATTGAATTCTGATATTGCTTATATATTTGTTTTTTTTTCGAAACACTTTCTTTTATTTCTCAGATTTGTAGACTAAATAACGAAACAAGAAGAAAAATTTTATCAAAGTCAATTGAAAATGAGATTGTTAATTAGTTGTATCGATAATGGTTCATTAAAAGAAGTTATTTGCAATAAGAACACCGATAGTTCTGTTTTAACCGGTTTACAACCTTTACATGTAGAAATACATCTAGCACAAGGTTTGAATAGTTATATTGACAAGATATATCTATTCTCTCCTCAAGTTATTATGTTAGCAAGAGTAAATGGTACAATTGAATTAGTTAAATTAGAAAATGTTCCAAAATATAATCAAGATGATTTAAAGAATAGTACTGTCCCTCTACCAGAATTTGATATCTCTAATTTTGAAATTTTAGATACTTTAACTGGTCTAACTGATTCTAAAAGATTGGAACCATTATTTAAAAATTCAAAGAAGAGAACTAAATTGAATGATGGATTTGTCACTTTAGCACCATTACCAGGGTGTCTTGATACTTTCTTTGTCGCTACAAAATCTGGTTTAATTCATATTATTAAAGTTGAAGAAAAGACTAATAAATTATCAAAGATTACTACTTTAGAAGTTAAAGCTCCATTAGATTTTGCTCAATTATATGATTTAGACTTAAACAATGAAAAATATATATTTGGTTATGGAGGTGAAGAAAATTTAGTTAAATTAGTAGAGTTAGAAAAAGATTTCTCTGGTTTAAAACAAATCTGGGAAGCTAAAAATGTTAAAAATGATAGATTAGATTTACGTGTCCCTGTTTGGCCAGTTGGCTTAAAATTCATTTTTCCTTATGATGGTAAAGATTTACAAAAAGATTTATTAAATTATCAATTCGTGGTAATAACAAGATATTCTCATTTAGGCAAATATAGAACTCAACATGGTCGTAAACCAATGGAATATATAGATTTATTACCAAACCGTGAACCATTAACATCATTAGAATTAAAATATCCAGAAGTTTCAGAACTAGGTAACGCTGAAACCAATGATTTCAATGATATTGAAATACTTACAACAGATACTAAAAAAGATGTTTTAAAATTCAACCATTTAGGTAGATTATTATTTAAATTTGGTAAACAAGATATTGTTGGTGCCCCAACCTTCATTGGTGTCGAAGATCAAAAACATTTATTACAAGGTGGTTTAGACAGATATTTAAGAGTGTTTGACCTTGATACAAACAATAGAACCGCTAAAGTTTATATTGGTAGTAAGATTCAACAAATTATCGTTCTAGATAGTGAAGACATCGAATTACCAGAAGATCCAAATAATCCAGTCGACGCAAAGAAGAAAAGAAAGCAAAAACTGGAAGAAGAAGAAGATAATGAAGAAGAACTATGGGAAGAACTAGATGCTAAATCTAAGAAACAAAAAAAATAATTGTATTCGTAGATGAATGAACTTAATTCTTTTTTTTTCACTTTTCATTCTTAATTGTTTGACACCCAACCGGACAACCTTCTATAAACCAATTAGAACAACATATGTAACATCTAGAATACTTCATAAAACTTTTTATATCAAATTATATACAACCTGCATACTAAATCCTTTGATTTTAAAGACATTTTTTGTCTTGTTATAGCTTTATTCTATATTTAAGGTGTCTCTTTTGAGCTTTTACTCCATCGCGAATTTTAAATTTAAAAGCAACTCAATAAGAATTAAAAGTCATCGAAATGATTTTAATATTTTTGATTTAAATATGCCATATTTTTATATAGATAGCTATATTATAGCTAATTAACAATATCCTATTTAGAAAATAGTATTATTTTAATTCATTATTTGAAAACTTCACTTCTGAAGTTCGTCAATTCGTTGGTTAAACATTTTACTATATAATCTTTTGATTTGAATAAAAAGAATATACCAATTTTGATTTCACATTTATGTCAACTAAATTCTTCAATTTACCTGGCTCCCACAAACCTTCAAGAATCATTAGCTCTAATGAATTAACTTCTTTATTACCTGCTAGGAAATCTAGCATGACTTATTTCAATTATCAATCAACTCCTGCTGGTCAGAAGATTTCTTCAAAATATGATCCAAATAATCCAAATAAAGATAAATTAGGTACTTACGATGGTGTATTTGTACCGACCACTCTAAATGTTTTATCTATTTTAATGTTTTTAAGATTTGGTTTTGTTTTGGGCCAATTAGGTATAATATGCACAATAGGTTTATTATTATTAAGTTATTTGATTAATTTGTTGACCACTTTAAGTATTTCTGCAATTTCTACAAATGGTACAATTAGAGGTGGTGGTGCTTATTATATGATTTCAAGGTGTTTAGGTCCAGAATTTGGTGGATCCATTGGTCTAGTATTTTTCTTAGGTCAGGTTTTTAATAGTGCAATGAATGCTGTTGGTATCTCTGAACCTTTATTATATAATTTCGGGATATTCGATGATCCCTCAAAAGAAGCTGCTCTATTGGGGCTATTGCCGGTTGGTAAATTAAATGAATTTATTTATTCATCAATTATACTTCTTTTATGCATAACAATTGCATTAGTTGGTTCCCAAACAGTCTCAAGAGCTGGTAATTTTTTATTTTATATTTTATTGACTTCTATTATTTCTATCCCGGTTTCATTGTTTATAAAATCACCTTTCAAAGATGCAATTGTTTATTCTGGTCCAAGTTGGGATACGTTCAAGGAAAATTTATTTCCTCATTTGACAAGAGGTGCTGCTGGTTCAATGTTAAGAGGCAAAGAAACTTTCAATGATTTATTTGGTGTTTTTTTCCCAGCAACTGCAGGTATATTTGCTGGTGCAGGTATGTCTAGTGAATTAAGAAAACCTTCCAAATCAATTCCAAAAGGTACGTTATGGGGTTTATTATTTACATTTATTTGCTATGCTATGGTTGTACTGTCAATGGGTTGTTCGATTCCAAGAAAGTCTTTGTATAAAGATGTTCAGGTTATACAATCAGTTAGTGCTTTCCAATCCTTAATCTTCTTTGGTGAAATGGCTACATCCATATTCTCAATTACTGTCGGTATGTTAGGTGCAGCATATGTATTGGAAGCTATTGCAAAAGATAGCATTTTTCCAGGTTTATCATTTTTCTGTAAAAATCAAATTTATTCATTAGTATTTACATGGTTTTTAACGCAATTATGTTTATTATTTGATGTCAATAAAATTGCAACGCTAATCACTATGACATTTTTAATGACTTTTGTAGTGATGAATTTAGCTTGCTTCTTATTAAAAATATCTTCAGCTCCAAATTTTAGACCTTCTTTCAAATATTTTGATAAATATACAGCATTTGTCGGTACGTTAGTTTCTTCAATTGCAATGTTCATTGTTGATGGTATGTCTGCATCTGCGGTAATATTGTCAATGATAATTATTTTTATTTTTATTCATTACGTTTGTCCACCAAAGTCGTGGGGGGACGTTTCTCAAACATTAATTTATCATCAAGTGAGAAAATACTTGTTAAGATTACGCCAAGACAATATTAAATATTGGAGACCTCAAATATTACTGTTTGTTGATAACCCACGAACGAGTTGGAACTTGATTAAATTTTGCAACCATCTTAAAAAAGGTGGTTTATATATTCTTGGGCATGTGACGATCACTGATGATTTCCAAAATCAATTTAATGAGGTTAAGAGGCAGCAAAATGCATGGATACAAATTAGAGACTTGACTAATATCAAAGCGTTTGTTCAAATTGGTGCAGGACCAAATTTGCCATGGGGGATCCGAAATGTATTCATGGGATCTGGACTTGGTGGTATGAAACCTAATATCACTATCATCGGTTTCTTTGACCTAAAGAGTTATTACAACGCTAAAGGTACCAACTCTTTACCTATTTTATCATCAGTGAGCTCTAATAAATGTAAGTCTGATATTTTACCAACAGATGAATGCAAGAATGAGAAAAAGGTAACTGTTAATGAATGGGTGGAAATCATAGAAGATTTGACCCTTATGAAATCTAACATTGCTATTGCTCATGGATTTTCTAATCTACATTTTCTAACTGAAATGGAAAGTTCAGACCAAGAATCACAAAATAAAAAATATATCGATTTATATCCAATTCAGATGTCTGCAAAGATGATTATTGAGAATAAAGATGTTTCTCTGCTAACGACAAATTTTGATACATATACATTAATACTGCAACTTGGTGCTATTTTAGTTACAGTTCCTCAATGGAAGAAAACTCACATTTTAAGAGTAATTTTATTTGTTGAAACTGATTCTGAAAGACAAGATGAGTTAGATCGTATGAATAAACTTTTAGAAGTTCTTCGGATTGATGCAAAAGTTCTAGTTGTTTCCCTAGATCAATTTAGAGTGTATAACACAATTGTCAAAGGTAGTCCAATTATGTATGACTATGTTTCCAAAATATTAAAAAATGACCCTTGGTGGGAAGACTTGATTGAATCTAGAAATACATTAAAACCATTGAGAAGATTTTCTACATCAGATTCAATTGATATTAAAAAGAGTAATTTTAAAATTAAAAAATATAATACATCTAAGTTACAACAACTTGGTGTTTCTTTAAGCATGTCATCCAATATTCCACAAAGTTTGAATGAAAATAGTTATGTGTTAAGTGGATCAGACTCTGACGAAACTGATTTTTCTTTAACTGGTTCCACGAGTTCATTATTGCCTAAAGATCAGAGATTACAATATGAAATACTAAGAAGAAAGCATAATATAAATGTAAATAATAGCAAACGTCCATCTAGTAAATCTGGTTTACAATCTTCTACACATGGAGCAAACTCAATGTTTCCTGTTTTCTCCAGTAATGCTCTACCTAGAACAAAAATATTAGAAGAAGGATCTGGTGATCAACCAACGATTATTCCAATTTCTAACGATATCGGACAAATTGAAAGTGAAAGCCCAAACCATGAAGAATCACCAAATATGACTTCAATTATCTCGAATGGTAGCTTAGTAAGAGCCATGCAAAAGTTGTCATTCAATGATCTTCCATGTACAGCTCAATATTTAATTTTAAATGATTTAATGATACAGTTATCAACTAATTCTGATTTAATTTTTACTACATTACCTTTACCACCATTAGGGACCCATAAAGAACACGATGGGAGTATCAAATATGTTCGTGATTTAGATTTGTGGTTGGAAGGACTACCACCAACTATGATGATTAATTCCCAAACCATGACTGTTACAACAGCTCTATAAGATACTCAAAAAATGAAACTATTACTATTCATCTAAATAATTATTTAACTACAATGTTTATAAAACTCATGAATATATCGATTTATAAGATTTAATTTTCTTCATTTACATCTTTTACCTTCTTGAATGCAAAGACAGTGTAGAAATATGCAGCAGCTTCTTTTTCAGCACCTTCAATACCAAATTTACCATCTGATCTTTTTAAGCCTTCTATCATTTTAGGTGAAAATCTATTCATCCAATGTGGAATCTCATCAACAAAGAATTTATTAAATGGGGATTGAAATTCTAATTCTAAACCATATTCATCTGCTAAACTTCTTAATGTTTCAAATGGAACAACATATTCTGGCACATTATCAATTGCGTCTTCCAACCAGAAAGTATACATTTGTCCAAATGGAGAAGGAAATTCATTATCATTTTTTTTATATTCATTATTAGCAAATGTGACCTTATAAATAGAATTACCCCAAGAAGGTTTTTCTACATCTTCACTAATTTTATTCAATTTATAACGTATAAATTCTGAATCTGGAATAGTTCCAAAGAAGTAGCCTCCAAGTTTTAAGGATTTAGTGATATTTAACATAGTACGTCTAGCTTTTTCTTCAGTTTCAAATGAATAATGCAAACAAAACTGTGCCGATACAACATCACAAGGGAATCTACATTGAGGGAAAGGTTCAACAACTTCACCCAAAGAGAAACCAAAACAATCACCTGTGATTAAAATAACTTGGTAATCAAGATTTCTCATAGTTCTGTATCTTCTTTGGGCTTCTTCGATGGAGGCATTAGATATATCAATACCAATGAATTGAGAGATACCAGCTTGACCATATTTTCTCAAATCACCACCTTTACCACAACCTAATTCCAGGACTACATCACCTCTGTGTGTAAATTTATCAATTAACATAAATTTAATGGCATTATTGAAATTACGTAGTTTAATAATTGGCGATAAATTTCTTTTTGATCTATTTGCAATATACGTTCTTTCATTATAATGATTAATAACTAATTGATCAACGTTTTTCTCTCTTTGACTTGTAAGTTCGATTTCATGCCTTTTATATTGTTCATCACGCATTTGTTGTGTTTTAATCTTCTTTCTCCTTTCTTCTTCATCATATCTCTTATGTCTTCTTTGTTGGTTACCTTTGTTGTGGAATGAAGTATTTCTATCTGAATGGCTATTATTAAATCTGCTGCCTTCAACTTTCAAGTTAGCATCCATATTCTTAACGGATTGGTCGACTTCTTCAACTGGATTACTAGCTAATGATAAATTATCATCTTCAGCACCATATTGTTTATCATAATCTTCTTGAGACATCCATACTGGTTTTTCCGGTTTAAATGACATCTTTAACTTCTTTTTTTGGTCTTGTTATATTAGTTTTGATCTTATATCTATGATTAAGCCAATGTATTTGAGAGCAACTGAAATTACAACTGTTAATCTATACTAAATACAATAGTCGTAATGTAGTCAATGCCAAATATACAAATCAAAATATTTTTTATAATTCCAATCTTTATACTTTCATTTTATTCAAATTATTTTGAAAAATGTATAAATCCTTTAAAGGTCAATTTTTAAGATTTTGAGAATTTTGAAATTGAGATGAGATGAGATGAGATGAGATAAATGAATTCGAATGGTCAAATGAACCTTTCTTTTTGATGGTTTGATCTGTTAAATTTCTGTTAATACACATTCAGGTACTTCGATATAATTGTTGTCAATATTATCATTTAGGATACGTGCTGTATTTACTAATAGATTAATGAATTAAAATTAAACGAACATTTTTAAAGGAACAATATACAACTACAATAAGATATGACTGATAAACCGTACGTACAAAATACAGATGCTGATAAGAAAAGACTTTTTGAAGAGAGGAGAGCTAAATTAGCTAAATGGAAGCTACAGAAGACTAAATTTGATGATATGAAGAAGGCTGAACAATCAAACATGTCAGTTTCAACTAATGTGAATAACAATAATACTAACAATGTTTCTGTAGATACAAAATACCTAGAGAAACAATCTAAATTGGAAGAGTGGAAGAAGAAGAAAAGGGAAAGAGATCAGATAAAAGCTAAACAAGAAGATGGGAAGTTTAATAGATCAAAACAAAAGAAGATTAAAACGAACCAGAAAAAGAAAATCAATTTTGAAGAGAGTGATGATGAAGAAGCAATGGAAATTACTACTATATTTAGACCAGATATATCTGATCGAGAGGAATCAACTAATGAAATTATGACTAATGAATCTAAAGAAGCCAAAAAAGATGATATCGACACTTTGGATAATTTTATAACAAGTTTAAAATCGAAAAAATATAGTACTGGTGAGAATAACGGTTTACTTATTGATGATAATGAAATAACAAATGATGAATTATATGGACATAATGAAGAGGAAGAGGATGATGCTGTTTTGAATTTTAAAAGAGCTTCCAAGCTTAGGGCAAGCAAAATTGTCCAAAGCTTAGAATTCAAAAAGGAAGATTTGAAACCTTTTCCAAAAGAATTCTATGTTGAACCTGAAGAAATTAAAAATATGTCAAATGAAGAAATTGACGAGTTAAGATTAGATTTAGAAAACATTAAAATAACAGGGAAACATTGTCCAAGACCGATAACGAGATGGTCCCAATTAGGTCTTTCAACAGGGGTTATGAATTTAATCACTAAAGATCTAAAATTTGAATCACCAACTCCAATTCAATGTCAAGCTATCCCAGCTATAATGTCAGGAAGAGATGTGATAGGTATATCAAAGACTGGGTCTGGTAAAACTATATCTTATGTTTTACCATTAATACGACATATTTCTGCCCAAAGGCCTTTGTCTAAAAATGAAACTGGCCCACTAGGTTTAATAATAGCTCCTACTAGAGAATTAGCAATTCAAATTAATGAAGAAGTTAAAAAATTCTCTAATAGTGGTACAACTATAAGATCCATTTGTTGTACTGGTGGCTCTGAGATGAAGAAACAAATCAATGAGCTTAGAAGAGGTGTTGAAATTGTAGTTGCTACCCCTGGTAGATTTATTGATTTACTAACATTAAATTCAGGTAAATTAGTGAATACTAAGAGAATCACGTTTGTAATATTAGATGAAGCTGACAGATTATTTGATATGGGATTCGAACCTCAGGTTACTCAAATAATGAAAACTATTCGCCCTGATAAACAATGTATTTTGTTTAGTGCAACATTCCCTCATAAGCTTCAATCTTTTGTAAAAAGGGTTTTATATAACCCGCTAACAATAACAATTAATTCTAAGAATATGGTTAATGAAAATGTTACCCAAGCCTTTGAAATATTTGGTAATGAAAATGAGAAATTCTTGCAATTAGTACAAATTCTTGACAAGTTTGTTACTGATGGACATATTCAAAATAGTAAAGAATCCTATTCGATTGATGATGAAGAATTTGATGATAAAAAGATTATTATTTTTGTTTCTAGCCAACAAATTTGTGATATGGTTTCAAAAAATTTGGAAAAATACGATTACGACGTCTTTTCAATCCATGCTGGTAAACCTTACCAAGAAAGAGTTGTAAATTTAGATAATTTCAAAAAGACTAAAAATAGTATACTTTTATGTACTGAAGTTCTTTCAAGAGGTTTGAATGTCCCTGAAGTTTCTTTAGTAATAATATACAACGCAGTAAGATCATTCGCTCAATATGTCCACACTACTGGTAGAACAGCTCGTGGTCTTAGAAAGGGTATTGCCATAAGTTTATTGTTGAAGGATGAAATAGATGCTGCTTATATCTTGTCCAAGGCTATGCGAGATGAAGAACTTTCAAATACCGATGAACCTAAACAATTGTTACTTAAGGAAATGTCTTCAAAGTTCGAAGCTGGCCTAAAAACAGGTAAATTTAAGATTTCCAAAGGTCTTGGTGGTAAGGGTTTAGATAATCTAGATTCCCAAAGGAAGGAAGCAAAGGCAAATAATGATGATAATGCACCCATTGCTGTTAAAACCGAAACACAGAACGGTGATGGTTTTACTAATAAAGCAACTGATGGTGGTAATGAAACCGTTTATGATATTGAAGTGCCAAAATTACAATATATAATAAATAAAGATAAAAATGATGATGGATCGAACACTTACAACGCTCATATTTTTATAAACGATCTACCAAAGTTAATTAGATGGGAAGTATCAAAAAACACAACTTTATCCCATGTTAAACGTGAAACTGGATGTAGCATTACAAGTAGGGGTCAGTATTATCCAGAAAACAGTAGTCCAAAATCAGATAAGGAACCTCCAAAACTATACTTATTAGTTGAAAGTAAAGAAGAAAAGGATATTCATCTTTGTGTAGACCTGTTAGAAGAAAAGGTCAAGGATGGTTTACGTAAAGTTGAGATACAGACATTAAGAAATAATAAATATTAATCTGTGATTTTAAATATATATCATACCATTATATACTTTAGTTTTTTATAAAAAATAAATGTGATTGTATTAAAAATTACTACATGATTTTGTATATAAATTAAAGAATAATGTCAAAAAATAAATAAATTTACAAGCCAATATTCTTATTCATTTAATAAGTTCTGTATCTTGAGTAAATGAATATCACTTTAATGACTTTTTGATAAATGTATAAATTACATCAATGGTTTTTATAATGCATAGTTTTGAATGATACTATTAAGATATATTCTCTTATTTTTGCTTTAAGTTCTGTAAAGGTGGGATACTCGTATCACTGCAATCTAAAGTTTCCAACTTACTTAGAGATCTTCGAAGAACGGAATAGTGTGTCGCAGTTCCAGATGTAAGCCTAGAAAGTTGTCTAGCATCACGACAGAATACAGAGTAACGTTTGACAATTTTTAGATATAACTCAACTCTACTACCTTCGAATACAAATTCATTTGAAGCAGTATTATTTACAGGAATAACATCGTCATGTTGGAATTCATCAAAAGCACCAGAAGCATTTGCAGCTTGCAATGCTGGGTGGGATAAGTCTAGCTCTTCAGGATTATTTACAGATGAAAATGAGCTATCTTGGATTGAAGCACCAGATGTTGAGATTTGAGAGGATGAATTTGTATTTGATGATAATGAACCTTTGTCGAAATTGTTTTGAGTCCAAGTGATTGTGGCATCTCTTAAAGCTGCCCAATCAGCGTTGGCAATAAATGTAGAACCTATTTCATCAGATTTTTGGATCATATCGTTCCATCTCTTAATGATTTCATCATTAGTAGTGTTGTCGACAGAACCCATTGATTTTAATAAAATTCTATAAGCAACAATTGTTTTTCGGATATGATATAAATCGTATGCTTTATCTATGTAGTCAATGACACTTCTATCTCTCCAAATTGTACATTTTGTTAAGATAATATTAAAGAAAGGTTCATCAATTTGTTTGATATTATTGTACGTTAAAATAATATTTTGTAATCTTTGGAAACCCTCTAATTTATTATTAGCAAAATATTTAAAGAAGATATCAAAAAAAGTATCGTTTAAAGATGAAGAAATACCATGGTTAATATTCTTACCGTAGTGAACCACAGATTTATACCAAATTTCATAAACTTTGTCGAAATCGTTTGTAATTTCCCATATGTTTTTCATGAATGATTTAACATAAGATACTTGCAAATCGATTTTATATGGCATTTCATTATTTAAAGCTTTGTAAAAGAAAGTTGAGGCTACGTTTAAATCTTTACACTCACCGATGAATGATAAATGAGTTTCAATCAAGTAACCATATTTAGATTCAGTAGACTCTTCACATAATTTTTGGAAAAATTTCAAAGCGATTTCATTTTCACCAGCTGATAAAGCAGCTCTAATAAAACCAACAGATAAATTTGGATGTAAAAAATTGATCATGGAAGCTGATTTATCATATAAAGATTGAATTTCATCAAATTGGACACCATGGTCGTATAATAAAGGCAAGATGACACCAACAACTCTTGGGTTTAAGAAAACGGTGGCTAATTCTTTATTTTTAGATTCATCAATTGCAGTTTTCCAAATTGCAACGGCTTCGTCGTATAATAATAATTCTTTAAAAGCAGTAATTAAATGCATAGCACCGTATTCATTCAATTTACTCTTACTTTCTAAAGTATTATTTGAAATTTCTTGTAATGATTGATGTAAATAATTAGTCATTTCTTTATGAAAAGATTGAGAATCATAATCTGGCTTTTTATTCATTCTAGTTAATTGATTTCTGTTTGCTCTTAAACCATTATGTAAAAGGTGAACTAATTTTGATACTCTTGCTGCATTCATTTCTGGTGCATTATTATTTGTTAAATCATTATACAATTTCATTGATTTATTAATTGAATCCCAAAATAATGGATTTGAATTTGGATCTGGATGAGGTGTAGATATATTCATTGATTTTCTCCTTGGGGTTTGAGACATATATAATGTTTGTGAAACACATTCATCAAATGCAGTGATTTGATTGTACCAAGGGGAATCAATACTAACGTAATTAACATTTGGATTATGTCTATTTGAATTATGAGAACGTTGTGTATTAGATCTATTATTTTGTTTTCCCGTAGCATTCAATTGGTTTCTTAAATGTCTTGCTCTATCAGAAGCATCATTGACTTTTGAGTTTGCGTTGTTCAAATATTTTACAGAAGGATTATTCAAATCTTCTTGTCTCTCTAGTGAAATAGAACCATTAAAACGAATAGAATGATTTAACGAGTTTCTAGTAGACGCAGAAACTAATCTGGTTTTAATTATTTGAGATTGTTGAGCTAATCTAAACATTGTTTATCCCTTAATATTGATATCTAGTTGCAAACCTAAAAAAATTAAAAATTTTTATAACACAAATAAACAAATTAACGTAGTCACTTTATAACAACAAATTAAATATCTATATCTTAGTCTGATTAACTAATAATCTTATTTTACTTGCTTTATAACAAACAATACATTTATATAAATTATAACTTATTTATAATTTTTTATTTTGCCTCCAATTCCCATTGCCTTTATATACTCATTTTTTAAAACATTTGCCGCCAACATTTTCTTTTCTTTTTTCGCTTAGCACCCCGCAACAACGGGCTGTGATTGGTCAGATCGAAAGCACAGGACAGGGTAACCATCTGCCATAGTAATTATATAAGTTTATTAGGACCACTAATACTATAAATGAGATGAAATTGGCAATGATAACATCAATGATCTCTCATTATTGTTGTTTCACCATTTCTCTTGATCATATATCTATATATGGGTTAACATTAAGATTAATATATATTCCAAACGTTCATTGCCGATTATTTATCTCTATAAATGATCCATTAAAATAATGGCATAAAATTGGCTATTATCATCAACGGTAAACCTGTGACATCTCTTCTTAATGTCCAGATGCAATTACAATCTACTTTAACATCTTTCACAGCTGTCAATATTTTACAATTGTACATGATCTCCGAACCTTTATAATCCTTATATGCAATTTTTGAGAAAGTTTTAAAATAGTCAATAACTGAATCGTCATCTAAAATTTCCACAATAAATGTCATTTTGCCCAATAATTCATTACGTTTCCAACCAGTTAATATTTCGAATTCCTCATTTAGAAACGATAGTTGTCCACTACGTCTCCAAATACACGTTGGTGTCCCTGTCTTGAAGATTAGTTTACTATATTCTAACAAAGTTCTTTGATACCCTTGTTCCATGAAAATTAAATCTTGTTCTGTTATTTCAATTGAACATTCAAAAAATATTGGACGAAATTGACTTAATTCTTTACTTATTTGGATCAACTTATCTCTGGAGAACCGTTTACTTAAGTAATTGAATAAATGATGAAACCCGGGTGTGTGTGATAATGGTTTATTTACTAATTTATAAATATCAATACTTTTATTATATCTTAAGGAATGATCCCAGAAAGGATTATTATAATATCTAACTGGTCCATCAACACTCTCTTTACAATTAAGACTTATTGAAGCTGCATGACCATTATATTCATTTTTAATATTGCCAATAATATCAGGAAAAGAGTTCCGGCTTAATTTCAATTGGTATTGGTTTATTGATTCATCTTTTAAAAAGATTGAATAATTAGTTTTGTTCTTATATGGAATTACGGGAACATGACTTAAAAATAAATCAATCTCACTATTAATAATCTTATCTGTCTTGTCACCTAATGAACCTTCGAATTTTGTTGAAATACTTTTCGGAACATACTGAGATTCAACAGTTTCACCTTTCAGATATTTACTGTTCTTTCTTGGAATATTAATACAAGTATCTTCTATATTCTTCTTAATACAACGTTTACATGGTCTTTCATCTCCACATAAAGTATGAGCTTTTGAACAATTCAAACATGCTTTTCTCGATCGTCTTTTTTTAGTCTCTAACATCGTCATATTGAATTTTAAGTAGTCTATACTTCATAATTGAAGGGTGATTCCTGTACATTGACCTTTTTGAACCTAATATCAATACTACAAAATCCTAATTGTTATTAAATAACCAACATTTTAACATCAGAATCATAACATTCATCTTGATTCATCCCTGCCTTTAAATTTAAAATCGCGCTAGTGCAAAGTGTCTTGCAATGATAAATTTTAAAATGGCAAAACGTCTGAGAAAATGAATTAACGTCAATAAATAATATATATATTATCTGTTGTGAAAAAAAAATTATATATAAAGATTAATTAAACTTATGAATATTATGAACTTATGTTTTACAACATGTATAATCTAAAAAAAAACATTAAGGAAGGTGAAATTATGGGGGCTGAATAAATAAGTAATGTCTGAGGAATGTTAAGTTCGTTTGAATAGTTCTCAATCTTCTATTTGCATGCTGTTCTTTATTTTATACGTTCTGGTTGTATACAATATTGTATTGTGTTTGTAGTTTTGTTTGCCAGTAATTCATTTGTTGGCATGAATAAGAACTGTCTTCGAATGAAATTATCTCTTGAAGAACTTTATCAGACCAAATTTGAGTTATCTTTTCTGTGACCTTAACTAATAATGTATTTCTTATGTTAATATTTTCTGTGGTTTCTTTTTTTAACATATCATAACAATGATAAAATACATTTAATTTATTTGTATTGTCTATTGTGAAATTTATTAATGCATAATCACATATTTCAATTTTTTTCACTAGGAATCTTAGTAACCAATTCTCACACATTGATGAGATTGTATCTATATTATTAGGACATTTAATTAATAATAGGCTTAATATTGCCGCTTTAAAATAATATTTATTATTGGAAAAGTTTACTAATTTTTGTGCTAATATGGTTTTATCATATTTCATTAATTGGAAACATACTTTAGTTAATTTTCTATTTGATAAAATTTTTGTCTTCATAAATTTAATCGATGCTTTAATAAATGAATCATATTCTAATTCGAAATTATTAGGTATTTGATTTTTAATCCAACATGATATTTTATCATCAATAAAATCTACAATTAATTGTATATCCAAATCTTTCTGTGGTTCTTTCTTAACAACCTCTTTATTATTTATTTTTGATTTATTATAATTACTCGAGAATACATGATATGGTCCTTGATGACCTGATACAACACCATCATTTTCATTAATATTCTCTAACTTAAATAATAATTGATCCAATTTTTCTTCCACTACATCTTGTTTATAATTCCTTTGATACATTGGACCATAAACAGACTCAATAGCATTATCATATATCTTTAGACGACGTATACTTACTGTGAATTTCTTACTCTTATGTATTTTAACATCCTTAAGAATATTTTGATCATCAAGACCTAATTTAGAATGATAGAACTGTTCAATTGTATCTGTCTCTTTAAAAATATACATGTGTCTCATTTGTGAATTATTATCTAGCATATACATATTATTTTCTAACCAAATTAATTTAACATCGTATGAGCAACGATTACCATGTTGAACACATAAAGAACATTTTGGTCTCATTTCATTACATTTCTTCTTCTTAAATCTACATGCCCAGCATCCAGTGAATTTTCTTGAATTTGTTGATTTCAATAGCATTAGATGTTTCATTATATTTGTATTGTTGCTTCTATATTTATTTTTGATAAAATAAATTTAAAAGTATTGGAAACTGATCAACATTTGAGATAATAAGTTCAAAATAAACGGTTTCTAAATTTAAAAGGAGATGCTAATTGGAATTATTCTAATTTCACAATGATTATATACCAACAGTAATGAACAAATATATATTTCCAATCTGATAAAAAATTAAGGAAGATATTGTCATTAATCCACATATACTACTTTGGAATAATTATGTTAATAAAACGCTAATTTGAACTATTGATTAAAGAGTTTTTATTAATCAAAAGTAATAAAAAGAAACTTTAATTGACTAATTAATATTGAAGTTGCTGATGAAATAATCCCGATAATAGAATTGTATTAATAGATCGATGTCATTACAAATTTTTACCTTAAATTGTAAGGATATAAAATATTTGATTATTAAAAGATAAAAAAGTATAATTTAAAAAAGTGCATTAGGTTATAGAAAACATGTAATTTAAAATCCTCTTCACTATAATTAATTAGTTAAATAATGAAATCAATAAGTTAAAAACAGGTAGGGAATTCATCTAAACTTTTTAACTAATAATGAAAATATCAAAAGTATCAATAGAATTGAAATTCAAAATTTATTGGATTCTAGGGTAAGATTCAGCAAAATTTCTGTTCGTAATTCTTTCCAAATATGAAATAACACTTAGATCCAGAAATAAAATTATACTTAATAAACAATTTAGTATAGTTTGAATTAGATCTAGCATACAATCTTCCATATAATATCCGTAGTTGCATCATGATGTATATCAATAAACAAAAGAAAGGAAAGAAAATGAACAAACGTTAAATTTTTTTCCAGTAATTATAATGAATAACTAAAACCCAAAACTCGTAGATAGAAAGAGAAAGAGAAATAGAGAATAATAACAAAATATATGTGTTAAACCAACATATTGAGAAAAACAAAAAAAAAAAACACTTGATGAAATAGAATTGTCAGTACAGTTAAGTTTAAATTGATTGCATTAAAAACTTCGTTTATAAGTGTTCAGAATAATATTTTAAATATCAAACATTAAATATTAAATATTAAATATTAAAGTGAAAACATATAAGGTTACCAAAGTAATCCGTCTGCAGGCTATAACTAACTTGGAAACTCATAATTTAATTTTAATTTCCACCAATCGGTTGCAAATAATAATATTGATATAATTATTATTTAAAAAGAAAGTATTCGACACAACAACAAATTATAAGGCAATATAAAAAATGGAACGTTCTTACAATACATTGCAAATTCAATTCCTCTTGGATCTTAATGAATCTTGGAAGAAAAAAAATTAATTTTTTTTACAACAACAAATCTGGTAAGTATAATCTATCCTTCAACATTTCATAAAATACTGTGAATATTACAATTGATATTATGAAAAGAGGCTCATAACCATTTCCTCTAGAAACATTAGAATAAATTATTAATACAGTAATACCATAAAAAAAAACACATGTAAATTATTTTTCCAATAGTACAGGTGCATCTAACATTCCAAAAACAGTAAAAATAAAACTTTTGCAATAAAATAATTTTGTTTTCACTTCATATATATAAAAATTGAAGCCAAAAAAACACAAAAATCAGAAATAAAACAAAACTACGTTTTCCCACTTCCTACCAAAATATTTTCAAAAGACTCATACGTTTCGTTAGTTATCATTTAGTTAAAAAGAGAAAGATGAACCCTGCCACACGTGTTGTACAAAAATTTGATCTTAAGCTTCGTACTTGTTCTTATTATTAAACCTCCTTAGCTGTTCAAAAGTGAACGGAAATGAACCAAATCTGTAATATCTAAAAGTAATATCCAAATATCCGTCTCAAAAGATATGCAAACTCTCTGTTGAAACACAGAAGGTTCCCTTCACAGAACAGTATACAAACCCTAAACAAACTTTATACTTCACTGTCCCATTTGACATAAAGACCTCAAGTTTTTTCTTGTTCATGTTAAAAATCGCGTACCACACACACAGAGCAGCCAGCCAAAAAAAAAAAAGAAAAGAAACGTCGTTAACAGCCAAAGAGTTAAAGCTGAGAACGGGTTCCTTAGGTTGCTTATATAAGAGCTTAGTAACCGGTCAAGATGAAGTTTGAATTAATTAACACTTTAATATTAATTTTGTTGCAAAAAATTATTGTTATAGTTGGTTTGGAATCTAGTTGTATCTGTCTGTGATCTAGATGGTGGGGGTTTATAAGAGGATAATGGATAATGTTGCTTACATAATATTTTCAATTGAGGTATTATAGCCAATTTTGATGTGGAAAAAACAGTAGTGAAATTGTCGTTTAGTTTGAAATGCTCATTGTATAATAAATGGATTGAGATATATATCACCACAAAAAAAGAAACGAGTTGGTGACATGTACATGACGGAAGTGTCCTTTGTTTCTTTTTTCTATTCGATTCGAATAATGTACGTTTTAAAAATATTATATTTTTTGGAAAGAATAAGAATTACTTCCTTCATAATTGATTATTCATAAATGTTTTATTATCCTCTTTTATTGACCAAAAGAAGGCATTTAATGTTATCATAGTATTTTTTTTCTCAAAGTCTAACATATTTTAATGAATAATTAGATTGTTAAGGTAGTGTTATTATATTGAATGTAGTTTTCTCCACTTATGTTTTATTGTTGTTTGGACTTAAAAATGTACATTTGAGGGATAAAAAAATTATTTAAAGCAAAAGAAAAAGATATTAATATTGTTTAATATTAAAACCCCTAACCTCTGTTTTAATAACTTGACCAAATTTGGTTATAATTTGTTTTACCCTTTGTTTCTGGTACCCTTTTATAAATATAATAAGTGAAATAAATGCCAAAAATTGAAAATAATGTATAGACATACCCACCAAATAAATCATGTAAGAATGGGAAACAAAATGCAATAATGAAGACTGCAATCCAATTTGAGATCGTACCATAACTTTGGGCAGTGACGGAATCTGTAGCATATGATAATTCAGATATAATTAAAAATGGAATTGGTCCAGCACCGATTGCAAAAGCGGTAATATAAGTAAATAATGACATTATTAATAAACCAACAATTTTATGAGTAATACTGACACTGATTAAAAATGATGCGATGGCCATTATTGATACAGATAATAATAGTAATGGTTTGCGTCCTTTTTTATCAACAAAAGTTGAAGATGCTAATGTCACTGATAAATTTAACAATGAAATACCAAAATTAATTGAAATAGCCCAATCTGGAGCAATATTGTTAACAACTTTAACACCATAGAAAATAATTGAATTAATACCAACAAATTGTTGACCCATTAATAGCATTGTAATAACGGTACGTGGTTTAGAGTATTGTTTCTTAGTTACATATTCCCATAATGTTGGAGAACTACGGTTATGATGGTTATTTAATGAATCGTGGTCACTAGCGTTATCGCTTGAATTTAATTCATTTTGAATTTCTTGGATATCTCTATTTACAATATCTTTGTCTTGACGTAATTTGAATAATGCAATTTCAGCACCGATTACATTGTTATTGATAACCAACCATTTTGGAGATTCATCAATCTTTAAAATTAAAATAAAATTAACGATAGCAATAATAATACTAACAAAAAGAATCCATCTCCATTCATATGAATTTGCGTAAAATAATGCAACAAATTGTGTAACTAAAATACCAACATTAATTGAAACTTGATTCATTGAACCCATTAAACCTCTTAAACCAATTGGAGTGATTTCATTAATAAATAATGGAACATTAACCATAATAACACCACTTGCAAATCCACTAATAGTTCTTCCAAATACTAAAGAGCCATATGAATTACTAGCAAATAATAACCATGAGCTAATAAAATTCAATAAATTACCAAACAATAATGATTTTTTTCTACCGTATTGATTTGAGATAGATCTTGCAAAATAAGATCCAATAAGACCACCAACACTAAACATTGAAATAACAGTACCCAATTGAGTACTGTCCAATGGAATGCATTGTTCTAAATTGTGTCTACCCAACCAAGTGTCTGAATATGGTATTTCATCAAATTTATCACTAAATTCAGAACATGATAAAAATTGTTGCGGAGCATTCAATTCTGCAATATGATAACCAAATTGCATTGATCCTAAACATATAATAGAAATTGTATATAAGAAATAATTTGTAAGTGGCCTTTGTTTATTAACAACTTGAGGTTCCTCCATCTTTTATAGACTTTTCACTTTAAAATTTGTTGATAAATTGATCCTTTTTTTTTTTGTCAGCTTAACCTTAAAACAATGATATTTGAGCAAAACCTTACAAATAAAATTTAAATTTATAATAGAATAATAGTAGAATAACAGTATAAAAAGTCCAATAGTGTCTTATTCTGTTAGTTACATGAGATTAATAAAATATCCTTTAACAATTAATCTTACTTTAATTATTTAAAAACAGTTGTTCTTTCATAAATTTGGAATATCGCCCTTACTCACTCAGCATCCTTAATTGAAAAAAGAGATGAGATAAGATGACAAGGTGTTTTTAATTACAATTATATATCTAAAGAATTATAATTGATGAATTGATTAGTCTAAAAATCTGGGTATATGAATTATTGTTATGTATTTTATACAAATATGTATGTTATTAATTATATTTTTATAGTTTCAATTGAAATATTATATAGCTATCAATTTGAAGTAATTGGATGCAAATTATCAGTACCGAAAAGAATGGTACCTATTAGATGTCTTACACCAACTGCAAATAATCCAATTACGAATTGAATAGTAAGAATCTTGTTACATAGAACGTCTTCTCTCATTGGTCCTAACCATACTAATGTTAAGTTTATTATTGTCATGTTTGAACAGGATTTGATGATTCTCTTATTATCGTTAATTTCAAACTCCAAATCAATTAATTTAAAGAAATGTAAGAAATATAAGATTGGAATGAAGAATTTCTTTGGAGGGTTTTCTAATAAATCTGCTCTAGATGGGTATAATTTACCATCTTTTTCATTTAATCTAGGTAATCTATGTCTTGGACAAAACACTAATCCAAATAATTGTGGGCATGAATAAACAAAATTAATAATTTGTGGAATAAATAATAGTAACATTGTCTTTGAGAAATGTCCTAAAATACCAACAACTGCAAAAACCATACCTGCAAAATAACAATAAGTATCACCAACAAAGACTCTTGCTGGCCAACGGTTCCATTTGAATAACGCTAACGAGACACCAATGAATGGAATAATTAAAATCATTGATAATCTATGGGCTTCATGGGACACTTCTGGACCAACAGTCAAATATAACATATCATTTAATAATGCCATTATACCTAATACAATACTTTGACCGACTTCTAAACCATTGACACCAGCCAAAATATTAATTGAATTTGGACAAAAGATACTCATTGAAGCCATGTAAACATAATAGAAAGAACCTAAGTTAATATTAGTCTTATCATTTAACCATTTTCTCATAAATTTTGGAATCAAAACATAAGTGACACCAAAATCAACGTAATAAACAACTAAAAGTGGGATTGCAGCAACAGCTGGTAATAAAAATTTATGTCTCCAACGTAGATCGAATAAATCATCAGCAATACCAATCAATGTAGTAGTCTCTAAGCATAATAAACCACTTAAAAATTCTGATAATTTATTATGTAAAAAAAAACCTTCATGAACATTTTCTGATAGTAATGATAAATCTCTATGACCACCACCTGGGGTAGCAACAACCAATTCCTTAAAGAAAATGAATGGAATACAAATCATCATTAGAAAAATATAAACAGTGGATGCAACTGCACCAATTGTTTCAGGAATAACAGGTTTATTAGGTTTATTTAAATCTTTACCAAATAAACCAATTTTAATAAAGGAAGGGCCAACTTTTGGAATCAAAAAATCACAGACTAGATAACCAATTAAAGCAAATCCAAATGATGCCAATATAGAAGAATACAGTCTAGAGAAGTATAGTAAAAATACAGCAGATATCAATAAAATATAATTCAACATTTCATTAAAGGTTATGTATTTTTTTGGGGTCAGTGTTCTTAATTGCAGTTAACCCTCTGCTATCAACTTTGAAACCAAAAAAAAAACAATATAAATTAATTAACATATATTAACTCAAGTCCAATTTAACAAATATATTGTCTTTCTAATAAGAATATAGTTCACAATTCATTGCAATTGACAATTGTCCCATTAAACTTTTATTAAATTTGTTCTGGTATTGAAATTTGAAACAACGGCTTAATTTGAAATTTTAACAAAGAAGTTCCAAAAGAATTGACCAAAAATTCGATTAATAAAAGATCTGATCTTTAAAAGTGTAAAGTTATCAATTATAATTACTGACTAACTGAACTATAATTTTAGTTGAGTAAGTTCTTTATTTCATATTTTTTTTGCGTTCATCGGTATTACTTTATTATAAAGATCACGTCAGGTTTAGTTATTAACGAAATACCATTTGAATAAAAGTATATACATCTAAATATAGAATACTTGTTAAGAGATGAGACCTTTTAATAGTGGACATGAAGATTTGGTTCATGACGTTGCATATGACTTCTATGGTAGACAATTAGCGACATGTTCCTCTGATCAACATGTCAAAGTTTTCAGATTAGATAAAGATACAAATGATTGGGTTTTAAGTGATTCTTGGAAAGCTCATGATAGCAGTATCGTCTCTATCGATTGGGCTAACCCTGAATTCGGTCGTCTAATTGTCACTGCTTCCTATGATAAGACTATTAAGATTTGGGAAGAGGCACCAGAACAAGAAGAGTGTTCAGGACGTCGTTGGACAAAATTATGCACATTAAATGATTCAAAAGGTTCAATATATAGTGTTAAATTTGCACCATCACATCTAGGTTTACGATTAGCCAGTATTGGTAATGATGGTATTTTAAGAATATACGATTCATTAGAACCAGCGGATTTAAGATCATGGAGTTTAGCCACAACAGTTAGAGTATTAAGTGTTCCACCAGCAAGCCATCTACAGAGTGATTTTTGCTTATCTTGGTGTCCATCTAAATTTCAAGATGAAAAGATTGCAGTTTGTGTACTTGATCAAGCATTAATATATCAAAGAAATCCAAGTGATAGTAAATTGTATGTAGTTGGGAAACTATCAGGCCATGGTGGGTTAATTCGTAGTGTTAGTTGGGCACCATCAATTGGTCGTGACTATCAATTAGTAGCCACCGGTTGTAAAGATGGTAAAGTACGTATATATAAAATTACAGAGACAGAATCTAGCGGTTCAAATGTGTCAAGTTCAGCTATAGATTATTCACCAAAAGAAGACACGCCATTTTCGAACAAATCAGATTCAGTAGCCACAAAAGCTACAAATACTTCAACAACCGGCTCCTTATCTGCACCAGTATCAACATCATTATCTTCACCAACATCTAAATCCACATTACCATCGTTGAAAATAGAACTATTAAGTGAACATGAAGACCATAACGGCGAAGAAGTATGGTCAGTATCATGGAATTTGACTGGTACAATTCTAAGTAGCGCTGGTGGTGATGGAAAAGTTAGACTTTGGAAGTCAACTTACTCCAATGAATTTAGATGCATGAGTATAATATCAGCCCAGAAATAGATAGGTATATAGTAAACATTTATTAAATAAAAACAATCCAATGCAATACACTGAGGAAAAAAATTTTATTATCACATAATTTTTCAAGAAACAAGAAATTCAGAAAAAAATTTTTTTTTTATCAACTCTAACTCAATTAAGAATCAAAAACTTAATGAGATATTTGATTAATAACCAAACGATTACTAATTAGAGTCAATGGGCTCCCATTGTACTCAGCAGCCACGTTAATTCATGTTTACCAATAGAGCTGTTTCGAAACAAAAACTCATCGGTTTGGTGTCAGTTGAGTGAAAAGTTTCGAAAGTTTGTTCCTTCCGAATCGATGAAACGTTCTGCACGGTGTCAATGTAAAGTGACAACTGTTCAGTTTAAACATAATGAGTCAAATGGACCAATGATGGTTTTATTTAAGACTTGTTTCTTGATTAATATATATATATAAATATTTGTGTTAAGAAGTATATAATTTTCTTTCAATTAAGTTTGGTGGTTACAATAACTATCGACTATATAAACAAAATTTTTATTGAGTCTGAAGTTGCAATAGGATAGCACATTGATATAACGTTTGAGAAGCGATGATATATTCTAATTCAGAGGTTGATTTTTATGATTTGAAGCCATTGGATAACAATGGGGAACTGTATCCATTTGAGAAATTAAAAGGTAAAATTGTATTAATAGTGAATGTTGCTTCCCATTGTGGTTTCACACCCCAGTATAAAGACTTGGAACATATCTATAGAAAATATAACCAAAAAGGTTTCGTGATACTGGGGTTCCCATGCAATCAATTTGGTCATCAAGAGCCTGGCACAAGTTATGAAATATCGAAATTTTGTACGTTAAATTTTGGTATCACTTTCCAAATAATGGAAAAGATTAATGTCAATGGTGTTAAATCCGATCCAGTGTACGTATATTTGAAGAATAAGATGGTTGATTCTACTGGACTTAAAGGTATCAAATGGAATTTCGAAAAGTTCCTAATAGATTCAAATGGTCAAGTGATAAAAAGATATTCTTCTTTGACTTCACCTCTAGATATAGAGACTGATATCCTTAAATTAATATAATTTGTAAGTATTAATGAGTACCCTCTCTTCTCCCAATAATGGTTGCGTTGAATGGCCATTCCATAGTTTAGAATACAATAATGTATATAATTCACCAGTTTGCATATATAAAGTAATTTTTTAAAAATAGAGACGTTTAATAGTTAATTTATTGTTTTGTGAAACACTTTCATCTCATATTTTGATATTGAAGGTACATATGTAGATAATGTTGTCTTTAATTATCTTTATAATTAATAGTTTAGCAACTTTTAAGACATTGTTTGAATCGACATTTCAACGTTTTAAGATATTGAATTAAAAAAATTGACCATTTTGAAAAAGAATAATTCACTTTTTTAAATAGGTGATATTGTTTTGATAAAGATAAACCCAAGACTAAAGACTAAATATATATCAACTAAGTGATATTATAGGAGTTAATACAGAAACTCCTCTTTCATATATAATAGGATTTTGAATTAGAATTTGTTGAATTGAAAAGAATAGTTGCCTCGATGACTGATTACGTTAAGGAAAATTTGGCGAATGTTGCTTATGAACTAGATGAACGAATGGTCTCTGATGAAGATCCATTTTTGATGTTTCTGTTGAATAGTAAACAAGATAAGAATGTCAATTATTTAAGAAACCTAAGGGTAAGAACTGATAATATCTCAGATTCAAAAATTTTAAAGAATTGGCAAGACAATTTTAGTAAAATTGAATATTCATCAAAATCAAATAAATATAGATACATTAATAAATTGAATAGAGAGTATAATAAACTACAAGATGAATCAAAGAGACGTAGATTAACAGTTGATTTCGATTCAACTGAAGCTTCTGATATAGTGAAAAATCTTAAAAATGATGATTCAATGGAAATGATAGATGAAATTAATGATGAAACAGATGGAATTACATCAGGTTCGACAAAACAGGATGAAAGTCTGGTACAATTAAGAAAAAGATTATTAGGAGGTTTGAATAACAGTGATAACATTAATGCGATGGATGGTTATAATAAAACAGTTGAGAATCAAATTGAAGAAAATGAAGGAATCCAAAATGGTTTGATTGAGGATATGTCTAAATTAGTATCAAGTTTAAAAGAAGGTGCTACTGCTTTCCAAAATGCTCTTGATGAAGATAAAAATGTGTTGGGTGCAGCTGAAGTTGGTGTTCAAGTAGCTTCTAAGAGTTTGACAAATGTAAGTGGTAAATTGAAATCTTATGACAAGAAAAAATTAGGTTATTTATTCTACATCTGTGTAGCAATATTTATGGTACTAGGTTTAATGATCACTTTTGTTATCATTAAATTATTCCCTGCATTATAACAGAATAGTCATTTATATAGTTACATACATTATATATATATTGATTAAAGTATAAATTTCTGGTACTTTTACAAAAGAAAGCATTTTAAAATTTTTGAGATTTATATTGTTGGTACACTCTATCTATATAGTACATATTATTTATATTATTTATTTTGTCGAACTAAACTATTTAATTAATATCGATCATTACATCATCATTAACTGGTTCAGTAACGAATTCCCTTGAATTACCTGCTAATAATTCTCTTCTAATTTCTGGGCCTATATCTCTGTGACCTCTTTGACGAATAGTTTCTATTAAGAAATCTCTTTGATCTTCAGTGATATCATTCTTATAACGTTGAGCAAATAATAAGAAAGCCTTATGCCATACTACAGGTAAGGTTCTTGTAGCATCATCACCGTTGCTACCATCCTCCAGTATTCTGAATCTCATGAAGTAATAAACACATTCATCAACAGTTTGGTATGGTAATGCATATTTCTTCTCTAGTAATACTTTAATGAAAACAGTTGTAGCTGGAGAAAATGGTAACTTTAATAAATAACTTAATGCTGCAGAAGAATGTAGAGCTGGGATGGAAATCTTAGCTAATACACTACCAGAAATAGTAGCTTCACGAATGTTACATCCACCTTCGACCAATGGGAATAAGAAACCTTTGAAAAATGCACTTGGTTTATATAATGACTTCTTGATAGCACGGTAAACGTGGTAGTTTAAGCTGTGATCTTCTGATTCTTCGATATTTGTACGGAATCTTTCTAATAAAATGATATTTATGAATTTTTGAGCTTCTTTAGCTTGCATATTAGAAACAAAAAGTTTTGTAGCTTCGTAGACTACGTGTGGAGACCATTCATCTGGGTTTGTAACGTATAAAACATCTTGCCAGTTTCTTAAAGATGGAATAACTTTGAATAATTTTGGTAATTTACCATGAGTCCATGTTCTTAAGATAGTACCGATGGTAGTGTAAGCTCTAATGACTTTTTCTGGTAAAGCAACACCTTCACCAGATCTCAAACCTGACACATTTCTATTTTCAAAAGCATCATTATCGTTATTAGTAATGGTTTGTAATTCCATTTGTTCTTCTTTTTGTCTAATGGAAGCCATAATTTTATCAGCTAAATTGTAAGCTCCACCTTCTGAAGTGAAATCTTCGGATCTTTTGAAATATTGATCAAACATAGCTGCATCTTCTTCATCAATTTCAATTAACTCTTCTTCTTCAAATTCTTCTCCACCTTCGTTATAACTCTCTGGTTCAAAATCAGAGATATTTTCATCATTATAGTCATCTTCATCTTCTTCGTCATCTTGGTTGTAGTCTAACTTTCTAAATCTTGCTCTTTCTTCAGCAGCAGCTCTTGCAGCTGTACCATCTTCTTCTTCGATTTCATCTTGTTGCTCTTTAGCTAATTGTAAAATCTTTCTTGAAGCCTTTGCGTCGATGAAACCTTCACCATCTTCATTATCACTTTCACCAGATGCAGATTTTTTACCTTTAACTCTATTCTTTTGACGAGTGTTCAAAATATCTTCAGCAGAATCAATATCCTTCAATAAAGGATCGTGTCTTTGTTTACCTGCTCTTGAGGAAGTAGCTCTACCCATCTTGTGTCTATTTGTGAATCTAAAAGAGTATAGCGTATTATTTATCTACTTCTATTTTTTTCGATCTATAATTTAACACAAATCAAAAATCTTTTTTACAAGGTAATCACCAAATTTTATGCAAATAAAACCAAAACAATTATAAACAATGAAATCTGAAACTATTAACCTACGATCTAAGTAAATCTAATAAACATATATATTCATTAAATTAACATTAAAACCAATGGTCATCAGGTATTATCGTTAACAAAATTTTTCAGTTGAAAAATATTTGGAAGCTCATCGCAAAAAATTTTTCAACTGAAAAATTTCAGTGTCTCAAAATCCATACAAATGTAATGATATAAAGGCTGTTTATATAAGTAAAAATTAATATAAAATATTGAATTAATATTTTTATAACTACTATTTATAGTTTTCAATTGAAGTTATTTAAAAATGCATTAAAATTGTGACCAGTTTGCTCTAAAGATTGAAGAGTTCTCTATCGACTTTTGTGTTCTTGGGAGAGATATTATGTATATGTGCTTTTCTTTTTTTTATTAGTTTTTTAGTTCAATTATTCCCACCAACTTACTAAACCCATACCATCTGTTTGACAACTACCTAAAATAGCGTATGCTGGTGATTTTTCTTCTTGTGGTTCGCCATTTTCTTTTGCTTTTTCTTCTAAATCTCTTTCCTTTGGTGATTTTGGTTTAACATCAATAAAAATTTCTTGTTCTACTCTGAATCTGATCTTCTCATTAATATCAAAATATAATTCTGTATCTTCATCCATTGGCCACACCCAAGCGTTTTCTTTAACTGAGAAATGACAACCTTCGAATAACATATTTTTTGGTATGAAAATGTCTTCAAACATGCCAGATAATGAAACTTTAATACCGTCAACTGTACATTTTGTAATCCAACCAGTTATGATTTCACCAATAAAAGGTTTGAAAATCAATGCTCTAAATTTAACGTTAATATATGATGAACCATCACCAGGTTTTAATTGACCTTCATCTACTTCTAATAAATCATATATTGTAACACATAGCCCTACATGAGGGATGATTTTATTAGCATAATTACTATTCAATTGATCGTTAATAGCAGTAATACTATCTTTATGGAATTCACTTGGTGGTACTCTTACCAAATCACTTAATAATGTTAAAATAAACATCTTAACTTTAAATTATAACAAAATTAATTAAGATGTTAATGCAGATTTGGATCGTAATGTATGTCTTAATCCTCCCTCTTAGTCCGGTGAACAAATAATCAAAATTGGGATACGTTATTCAATAAATTGAATATAATCACTAGTGATGGAAATTTAATATACCCACCAACCAATATATACATTTATTTAATAAATTCATTGTTAAAAGTTGTCGATTTATCTGTTGTTTTATTTTTATTTATGGGAATTCGATGGGAACCGTTGGAAGCGAGTGAAAAATTTTTGAGATGAGATGAGATGAGCTTGTTAATATGATTAAAGGTTTTACAATTAGAAGTGATTTGATTAGAAAGTTTAAATAAAATAGTATTTAAGTATACATGATATGATTATTTAGTTCTTCTATATCTTTTTGGATTTGGTTTGGTTCTTGTTGGAAGTCGGTAAGGGAACTAAATTAGATTACGACTCGGAGACAAATATAAATATAACAAATTCCAATATGTCTAAGAAATTTGATAAGAAAAGTTCTCAAAAGTATGTGGTAGTTCATAGACCACATGACGATCCACATTTCTATGATCAGGATGCAAGTGAACATATTTTGATGCCTGTTACTAATCCAAATGAAACCCATAAAAAAGGCAAAAATGTAAACATGTCAAATTTACCAAGTTTAATGGATGCTCCAAAGAAAGTTAGCTCAGCAAATGATCATATCGGTGAAGCAGCTCTTTATGGTATTACATTCGATGATTCTAAGTATGATTACACACAACATTTGAGGCCAATAGGTTTGGATCCATCTAATTCTGTTTTCATTCCATCAAAAGATGAAACGAAAGAAAAAGTAAAGAAGAACATTGAAGATTTATTTGTTGAACCTAATTATAGAAAAGATAGTGAATCTAATCAACAACAAGCTCCAGTTGCTGTATTCCAAAGGGGTGTTGCAACTCAAGAATATTTAAAACATCAACAAAATGCTGCTGATGAAATTACTGGTTTCAAACCTGATTTAGATCCTTCATTAAGAGAAATTTTGGAAGCGTTGGATGATGAAGCATATGTTATCAATGAGAATGTTGATGTTACTGAAGATATGAAGAAGAAAGGTGAAGCAGCAAAGAAGTTAGAAGAAGAATTAGCAGGTGAAGACGACGATGAATTTTTTGCTGAATTATTAGCTGGTGGTGAAGCAATGGATGAAGAAGAAGTAGATGAATGGGATATCGACGATGATATTGATGCATACCAAAATGAAACGTACAAGAATGAAATGGAACAAATAGACAATATTGAGAATTTAGAAGACTTGCAAGAAATGGACTATATGGCAGATGTCATGAGATTTCAAAAAGAACGTAAACAACAGGCAAACTTATCTGATGATGAGTTTTCACAAGATGATCTTGAGAGTATAGAACCCTTTGAAGAAGAAGAAGAAGAAGAAGTTGAAGATGATTTCGTTGGCGAGTTACCAGATTTCTCAAATAAAAAGAATGTTTCAGGTAGTAAGAAGAGAAAAGATCGTCATAAGAAGGGTGCCATGTCTGATATATCTGGATTTTCCATGAGTTCAAGTGCCATTGCACGTACAGAAGTGATGACTGTATTAGATGATAAATACGATAATATTATCAATGGGTACGATAACTACGAAGAAGAACAAGAAATCGATGAAGAAGAGACATACGAACCATTCAAGATGGAAAACGAACGTGGTGATTTCGAATCAATGTTAGATGATTTCTTAGATAATTACGAATTAGATACAAGCGGTCGTAAATTAGTTAAGAAGAGTGAAGAGAGAGATCGTTTGAAACAAGTAGCAGACGAAGTCAGTAAAGGTAAATTGTCATTAAGAAGAAACCGTGAAAGAAAGAACCAAAATCAAAAACCAAACAGTCTATCAGGTTTAACAAACAGTTTAAAAGGATTACAATTATAAGTTTGTAGAACATAGCTCATATATAACCATACATTTATAAAACACACTCATATAAATTAACACAAATCAATATACTATATACTATATAACTCAATTAACGGCTGGTTCACAGATGGTTAACAGACGTATACAGACGTTCATATACATCTCTCTTTACTGTCCAACACAGCTGTCAGATAAACGACATTGGTACAAAAATCACTTCAGCCTGTCTGCCTACGCTGATGCGGGACGGGAAGGGGCTCTCCCGCAACGAACGCAACGGTTAAGATTCGTTTGAGATTTTTGAGTATCATAACAACAGCAATTTAAGGATTTTGAAAGGATTGTGTTTTAATAGACAGTCGTTTGCAAACATGGATGGTTACTGTTGATAAAGTTGGTTATAGTAGACTTGTTAAAAGTAAATAGTCTTGTATTTGAAAAGGCGCAAAGATAATTACACAAATTTGGGTCACTCACAAAAGAGAAAAAAAATATCAATCTATACCAACCTATTGTAAAGTTTCAAGATGTCTGGTGATTTAGAACAATTAAAGAAGGAAGTCAAGAAGTTAAATGAGATCGTTAAGAGGCAAAGTCTTTTGATTTCGAAGACTGGTCAAAACGTTTTAGAAATGCAAGTCACTAGACAAAAACATGATGTTTCAAAATTTGGTTCCAAGGGTGCTAGATCTTATTCTGAATCTGATTTCGCAACTAATGAAGATTTAATCCAATTGGTAGGTGAATTGCAAGGTCAATTAGATAATATGGAAGACAGATCTATCAGAAGAATCATCAATTCCACTAAGACTAATCCAACTGATGTTATCGCCCCTATTCCAAACGCTGATTCTGATATTTTAGATTCAAAAGATGGCTTATATCCTTCTACTGTTGAAGAATTCGAGAAATTATCTGATTTGAATGTATTCAAAATTGCTAAATTTTATGAATTGATCCCACCTTCTGCCAAAGAAGAAGAAGAATTTGAAAAATATTTAGAAGGTAAAGTAGAAAATTTCCATATTAATGATATTCCAGAAGCTGATTTAAAGAAACAATTGGGTACTTATAAAAAGGACCAATTGGATGATATATTTAATGACTTAGCTAGATACTTGGGTTTACGTTCAAGAAGAGGTGATGAAACTTGGTGATCTTTGAAAGAAACCAAAAATAATTATAAAGCAAAATTTATGCTAACTTTTTAATGTGTGGTAATTTTAGTTCACTTATTCGAATTTGATTTTAATATACAATTTATTTATATATTATTTTGCACTTTATCTATATATGTTTATGTAGTTATATGTGAAATGTTTATACAGAAATCTAAATAAAATAATTTTAATAATATTTCTCTTTTTTTTACCTTTAATGATATAATTGTCTGACATCCTCTTGTAGTGTTCCACTCTATGTTAATATTAATGAGTACACTGATCATTTTCTTGATCTTTTGTAAGATGAATCATCCTTATTGTTATTATCGTATGTACGTTTATTGAAGTTGCCTCTGTTTCTATCGTGGAATTTGTTTTCCTTTTGTTTTGGTTGTAATGGTTTGGCATTTGGGAATAAATCGACTTCTTGTTGTTTAACTAAACCTTTCCAGTCCCATCTTCTTCTAACGAACATCTCTAAACTCCAATTCTTCCATACTTGTCTACCATATGTACTATTCTTAACTTTATCGGATTCAGCTACTAATGAATTGGCAATACGTTCTTTGTATAAAGTCAATTTCGCAGTGAATTCCCAAAGTTTATCAACAATATGTGAACCATATGCATTGCATGACATGTTTACTACGTCTTTACACAATACATTTAACAATAATTTTCTCTTAATGGTTTCAACTTTAACTGTTAATAGAACAGACTCGACAACATGTGAAAAGACACCATGATAGCACATTTGTAATAATCTTTCTTCTGGTAAACTTAATAAACTTTCTATAGTTATATCTAAGAATTTGTCATCGTATGTTATTAGTTCTTCCAAAAATAATGATCTTCTTCTTTCTTCAGCAGTTGGCCAGTCATCTCTAGTATTACCTAATGTTGATGAACTCAATGATAGACAACTTTCTAAAATATTTTTGTTTTCAGATTCGTTTGAGTAGTATTTTTTAACTAGTTGAGCAATAATTTCTGATTTCAAATAATGGTCATTTTTGTTACTTGCATCGATAATAGATGTACCAAAATCCATATTAGAGTTTAATAAAATGCTTAATTCTGGTACAATTATGTCTAAAATTTCTTTCACTTCCTTTGGTTTTAAACTCTTCAATAAAGCTTGAATAACAAAAGAACCAGTTGTGTCTCTCTTAGCTAATTTACTAATACGTTCTTTAATATAGATATTGTATAATCTTTCAACATATTTTGTTCTAGCAAAACCAATTACAGTTTGGAAAAAATGAGAACCAACAGCATCAGATAGTAAATATTCAATAAAAGATTCTTCTTTTGGATCAGGTTGATCATCGGTATTAAATATAAGTCTCCAGAATGAACGATCTCTATCAAAAATACCTTCAATTTGGATTAATAATTGAATAACAGGGGATGCAACTTTATCAATACAAAGTTCTCTGAATGTTGTTCTTGATGAAGGGCTAATATCTTTACGGCTCGGAGCATTGTTTGTGTAATCTTTGTATAAAGAAGATAAAATTTGACCTAATTCGGATTTGAATGAACCTGGAGTTTGGTATACTTTATTAAAATCTTCGTTATCTTTAATATCAATCATCTTACGAGCAATCTTGGATCTTCTAGAACGTAAAGTTGAATTATTTTTAGTGGAACTTGGTAGAGTCTTAGAAGATAAAATTAATAGTAATAGTCTTACGGAATGTGAAGCATATTGGTTACGAATCATTTCTTTAAAATGTGGCTTCAATTCATTTAACATAAATAAAAACATATTTTCCATTGTACCATATTCTTCAGTGGCTTCTTGGTTATCATCGAAACTTGGAGTTAATAATTCCTTTTCTACCAAAGCAGCACTTCTGACAAATAAAGTTTCTAAGACATGAGAGGCATATTTATGGCATGATAAGTTATAAAAGAAACCATTGAATGCTTTAAAAATACCCTTCAATTGAATATCATCACATTCTAAGATAACTCTTTCCATTAATTTTGAACAAATTTGAGATGTTACTAATTTCAATTCTTTACCTTTAGCTTCTTGTAAGACATTTGAAACTAAATGAAACTTTTCATCTGGAGATTCAAATGCATCCAAAGCTAATGTTGATTCGATTTGTTTAAAATATTCTAATTCTTCTCTATCTAGAACACCAAAGAACATTTGAGGATCAGAAGAATCAGATTTTTCATGACTTTGATCATCATCATCATATTTTTGGACTTCTACTTTATCATTGTTATCATGAGAAGGTTCAAATTGATCTTTTTGTTGTTGCTTCAACAACTTTCTACCTCTTGGCTTAGCCATTTTCAGAACGATTGATTTCTTTCTTTTTGTTATAATACCACCAAAAATTCAATAAATATAACAATATATCCAAACCTGAATAAAATATAATTCTTATAATTATTAATTTCATTAAAATTATATCAATTCAACTGAATCATTAAAGCTCATCTCATCTCATCTCATCGCTAAAATTTATCTTTCATAGTTAAGGCATCGAAAAATTTATCATCGCTTTGCACGACAGTGTTAACAAGTGACAATGACCCAACTCCATAGTAAGAACTCTACGATTAAATATAATTATATGGAAGTAACTGTTTAATAATTCTATTGTTTTCTATTGTTATCTATTATGTTGAGAATAAGTTAATATAGTATACAAGTACGTACGGTCAAAATATATAGAAACGTTAATTTTAATCATCTTGATCCCAGTTACCTGGTTTTGGGCCCTTTGGAGGAGCTGGACCGCCGGCTCTCTTTGCCATGATGATTTGGTCAATTGACAGCACGGTATTGGCAGCTTCAGTAGCAACATTGATAGCAAATTTTTTGACTGCTAGTGTATCATAAATGCCTTCTTCTCTGATATCGATGACACCATCTGGAGATTCACCATCTAATTCGACACCTTTGCATAAATGGTCGATATCATTGTGTTCCTCATCCTCGGTGACTGTGTGTGCAGAGTATAAGTTTGGTAGTACTTCATTTACGTCTAAACCAGCAGTTTCGGCCAAAGTACGTGGGATGACTTCGAATGCAAGGGCGAATTGTTTTATAGCTAATTGTAATAAACCTGGTGTCTTTTCACCGTATTTAGTAATTCTTGAGACTAATTCGATTTCGGTGGCACCTGCACCTGGTAATAATTTACCACCGTTGACTTTCATTAAACCTTTTACGGCAGAAACACCATCGTCGATGGCTCTTTCGATATCTTCTAAGTTGTTTTGAGTGGCACCTCTTAAAATGATGGTAGCGGTTCTTGTTATTTCACCAGATTCTTGTTGGAAAATAGTGACTCTGTCACCACCGATTTCCATTGTCTTTACTGTTTCGATGATACCAATTTCTTCTGGAGTTGGGGCACCTAGACGTGGTAATGGAGTAGCACCACAAACTCTACAGATTCTTCTTAATTCGAATTTACTTGGAACTTTTAATACTAAGATACCGTATCTATTTAAATAATGCAAAGCTAATTCACCAACACCTGCGCCAGCAACAACACAGGTGACACCCATATCGGCGATTTCTTTCATCATATTATCGATTTGTTTTTCTTCATCTTTTGAGAAATTCAACATTTCTTCAGCGTTATGCAATAAAACAGTACCTTTAGTTTCTGTGTTGGCGATATCCAATGGACAAGTGAAGACAGCAACTTTATGTTTTTCACCAGTTGGTAATGATTTGACATGACCTTCTGGTTCACGGTTGAAAACCATACCTTTAATGACGGTGGAGTTATTTAAAGAGCCACCCATGATTTTAACGACTCTAACTGAATCGACATTGAAGAATGGGATTTGGCCTTCTGGGACATTCTTTGGTAAAACATGTGCAATTGCATCGGCCACTAAATTACTTAATAATTCTTCAGAACCATATTGTTTTGAAGCAATAACAGGTTTCAAAACCTTCATTAATTCTAACTTGTCGTTTTTATTTTCAATTTCGTTGACAACCATTGAATCCAATTCATTTAATGTAAAGTTCTTAGCCATGGTGTAACCTTGAATGATTTCAATTGGAGATAAACCTAATGAAATCAACTTTTCTGAAACGTTTAATAATTCAGCGGCAAGAATCATAACTAAATTAGTACCGTCACCCATATCAATTTTTTGTTGTTCAGTAGCCATGACTAAAACTTTGACAGCAGGATGAATGATATCTAATTCTCTTAACATGGTAGCAGCATCATTGGTAATAATAATTTTACCTAGATGATTTATAATAACTTTGTTTCTACCGCATGGACCAATAGAAGTCAAGCACATTTGATGGATTTCTCTGATGGCAGCAATGGATTTATTAATTTGACCATCAGCATTAGAATAACTATTGTAACCTTGCTTGAATAAACCAGCATTAGGATTTTGAGGAAGTTTCAAAGACATGGTAAAGTGTTATTAAAAAAAGTCCACGGAATTCTTGGGTTTTCTTACTTGTAAAAGACCAACAAACGAACAGAAAAAGTTGTAGACAACAATAAATTAAATATATATGATAAATTTATATCTAATTGTAATCAATATTAAGATCAACATCAACATTTACATCAAATTCAAATTCATTATCACAAACCACATCTTCATCTTCATCTTATGTTATTTCATTACCACCATACAAGAACAAAATCCATCGCCAATTTTTTTTTTTTGCTTCGATTGAAATTTTTCAAATAATTACGGTAATTTCTGCTGTGGTGTATGGGTTTGTTTCACTTTTTGTGGGTTCGCCCAGCGTAAAACAGTGCTTACCCGGTCTATGGTGGCAATTTTTGAGAGAAACGTGTCACGTGTCTGTGCACATGCTGTGTGTCTTATTGTAAGTAAATTCCCAAACAT
The DNA here is from genome assembly GCA_030573835.1 of Tetrapisispora taiwanensis (nom. inval.). Classification (NCBI taxonomy): domain Eukaryota; kingdom Fungi; phylum Ascomycota; class Saccharomycetes; order Saccharomycetales; family Saccharomycetaceae; genus Tetrapisispora; species Tetrapisispora taiwanensis (nom. inval.). The sequence continues at coordinate 224,949 of JAJMDZ010000009.1, forward strand.
GTTTTGTTTGCTTCAGTAGCTCAGTCGGAAGAGCGTCAGTCTCATAATCTGAAGGTCGAGAGTTCGAACCTCCCCTGGAGCAAATTTTTTTTTACCAACTTCAAATTCCCATAAGCTCCAATTAACTCTAATTAACTATAATTAGCTCAAAAAAATAAATTTAACTACTATAAATTATATTTTTATTAAATAAATATCATTAACAATTGAATTTAACTTCTTTTAATCTTCTTACAAGCACATCAGGTGTCTGTTACACTGCGGTTTCCAAATTTAACACTAACTTTTTAAGGCCCGTAAGTGAAAAGGTCAAACAATTTCAAGATAATTCACTATTTAAAAGAGACTAAATTAATTGAATTGGTGTGTTTGTTATAGAATTAAAACCAAGACATACATATATTGAAACTATTTGGCTTATTTTGGTTGATTTGGTGTGAATTTGACCATGATTTCAAGTACGTTGGACTATTCTCCAGTTGATGATATTATCAGTATTTTGGTGAACAAAGAATCATTAGATAGTATCGATGAATTAATTAATACAACAAGAAACTATAGAATTACATTAGCTGATCAAACTGATGAAGATAAATCCTCATCACAATTATCTTCAAATGATTCAATTGATGTTGATAAACAACCATTAGATATTACAACAATTTTTAATGAATTTAATGAAACAAAACTTTTTGCTATGAAGACTCAAGATAATATTTCAAATTTAATTAAAGATATTTCACATTTAGATAATGCTAAGAAAAATATTACACATTCAATGACTTTTCTACAAAATTTAAATATCTTAATACAAAGTTATTCGATTTGTTCCCTATGTTTACAAAATAAATCATTTAATTTAGAAATGTCATCAAATTATAAAATTATGTGTTCATTAGCTGACAACACTTTTGAAAATTATAAATCTGTTGATGAGATTATTGGGTTATTAAGATTAATCAGAATATTAAAAGCTGATATTTCAAATGAAATTATTAACATTTACAAAACAATTTTAACTACAACTTCAAATTCAAATTCAAAAGAAAATAATAATAAATTAAATTTATCATTATCAGAAGATTTGAAAAAATGTATCGATGATATCCTTGAGACAGATAATGCAACTAAAATTAAATTGATTGATTTTTGTATCGATAAATTATTATATGAAATTAAAGAGATTTTTCAATTGAATGATGAAGCTGGTTCTTTAGAAAATCTATCAAGACGTTATTTATTCTTTAAAAAAATTTTAAACAATTATAAAGAAAATCTAAGTATTTATTTCCCTGATGATTGGGAAATTCAATATAAATTAACTTCAGCTTTTTTTAATTGGACTGGTAAAGATTTAAAATTACTTTTGAAAAAAGAATTTTCAGATACAAATCCATCTGTTGATTTATTCATGACCACTTTGCAAGATACATTGGAATTTGAAAGATACATTGATTTAAGATTCTCAAGAAAAGTTAAAGTTGATAAAATTTCAATTGCATTCGAACCTTACTTATCATTATGGATTAAAAACCAAGATAAAATGATGGGTGAAAAATTCTTAACTTTCTTAAGTGAAAATAAAATACCAGAAAATTTAAACGAGCAATCATTAGTTATTCAATCAAGTGCAGACTTATTTAGAATGTATCGTTCCATTCTTTCACAATCATTCGAATTAATGTCTAATAACTCTGAAAATAAAGGAAATAATCCAGTTAATGATAGTATATTGAAATCATTAGCTTTATTTTTTTCAAAATGGTTAAATGAATACTCCAAGAAAATTTTAAATCCATTAATTTTACCTGAAAAGGAAGAAATTAAACAAAAGGAGGAAGCAATTAAATATACTTTATTATTGATTAATACAGCAGATTATTGTTCAAGAACAATAAGTCAATTAGAAGAAAAATTATTAGAAATTGCTGAAAATAAAGATGAGATTTCAAATATTTTCTTACCTATTAAAAACGTTTATGGCTCTCTATTAGCATCAGGTAATAATATATTATTGAATAGAATTTTACCATTGGATTTAGTATATGTATGGAGAGAATTTCATAATACAGATTGGTCGAATATTTTAGTTGAAGATTATAGTAGATATATGGTAACATTAAAGAATACATTAAATATAAACAATGTAACTTCTAACGAAAATGAAGATGATAATAAAACCTCTAAAGTAGACAGTGTCAAACAAACTACAGTTCAATTGATATTAAAATATTTTAATAGAGATGTTTATAGTTGGAATTTTTTGGATAACTTAATTGACTCTATCACTGTTAGTTTTGTTGGTTGTATAATAAAACTATTACAACCTCAACCTCCATTTTATAATGGAGCAGCTACAGCTAAGAGAAGATTGGATTATAAAAAAGTGGCCATTATTGGTGAACAATTACATTTGGATTCACAATTATTAAAAGATATTTTAAACTCTTTAGTAACAAATATGGAAACAGATTCTCTCCAAAATACTCCAGCAAAAAGAGTTAAAAGACATATTGTTAAAAATATGGAGCAATTATCAAATTTCATTAGACTATTAATGGTACCAATAAATTCTCCAGAAGACTATTGTGAAAATTATAATAGATTAACTGAAAATAATATTAATCCAATTGTATGGGCATTTTTATTCACAATTAAAGGTTCAGAATGGGATTTGAATGCATGGAAAGCATATTGGAATGTATTTACATTAGATATAGACGAAACAGCTTCTTTAAGTAACCTACCAGATAAAAGTTCCACGAATGAAGAACATGATAAAGCTCCTGAAAATACCTCTAATTTTATCTTCCATTGGCAACCATTATTGTTTTCAAACTTTCAAAATAATCTTTACAGAATTCAAGATGAAAAATGGCATTCTTTTATCAAACATGATATGCATATAATGGCTCCAAAGAGGTCAATTGCAAGTAAAAATATAAGATAAAATCAATGGTAATAGTATTTATATAAATTGATATGTATATTTTATATTAAAAGTAATAGAATATTTATGCATTATGAGTAATATGAGTTATATATTTGTTAAATTTTAATTGTAATTTGAGATTGTAAAAACTTGAAATAGCAAGCTCAAGATTGGTACTTATAACTAACTTGAGCACCAATCTTATGTAAATCAGTATTGAAACTTCTAAATTGTACTACTTCACCATCTTCAATTTCTTTACCATTTGAATCAGACCATTCTAACGGTACTTTTGCATTTGCATCAGTATATGCTAAAACGTTGAATGTATAATTCCCTTCATTCTCTAGTTCTGGTAAAAATGTAACACTTGCTGTGATCTGTCTTATAAGAGCTCTTATTTGTTTTTGTGTTTCTTCTTGTGGTATTGATGATTCATTACCATCTGTATATTCGTCTGAGTCATTCCCAGTATGGCTAACATCGAAAGCCCATCTTTCCACTACATCTCCATCATCTCTATCCACTATGCATAATACAAGTTTATTACATTTACCACTTAATAACCATTTATGTACTTGTGATAAGATTTTTCTAATATAAAGTTTTAATTCATCATCATGAGTTCTCATTAAAGTTAGATCATACTTCTTAACCATAGTAAAATCTTCAGATGGGTATATTCCCCTTTGATATAGAATAGAATTTATACTGTACTCAAAGAATTCAGTTACAGTTCTAGTGGAACCCTTTATATTTATTGCTTGTGACATTTATTATCTCTTTCCTTTCGAGGTGTATGTATATTTCTATCAATCAACTGATTTTAAGTACGATTATCGTTATAACCACCAAAAAATTTATAATTTTAACTTGACTGAGATAAGTAACTTGCTTATCAAAAGTGTTAATGTATTGTTTCCTAGAATTGATGTTTTAAACCATCAATTTAAAGAAGAGTTTAGTTGTTTTAAAGGAATCTAAAACGGTCATCGACACTAATTTTTGATTTCTTTAAAAATTCCAAAAATTTAAAGGTTAAAAAAATATTTTAAAGTGAATTATAAAGAGATCTTGTAATTGAAGCAAGTTAAGATAGTGATAAAGGCCAATAGTACTTGTTGATATACTAAATTGAACTAATTTAAAGAATTATGGTACGTTTTTTTGAGTCTTTTTATGATTTTTTGCTAAGAAATTAGCCCTATTCTTATGAGAATTGGATATGATTTTAGATTAGTTACTAACATAAAAATTATTATTTATTCAGCATGGTGTTAAAAGAAAGCAATGGAATAAAGAACTCCTTGAACAAAAAAGGTTAAATGATGCTAAGAAGATAAAAGATTATAGAGAATTGACATCTGAATTGTTAGGATACCAAGAAAAGAAAGATTATTCATTGGAAACTTTAGCAAAAAGCAAACAATTATTACAAATTAATCCTGAATTCAATGATATATGGAATTTTAGAAGAGATTGTATTATAGCATTAAAGGATCAATTGGCTGAAAAGTTTTGGGAAGATGAATTAAATTTTATTATGCTTCAATTGAAATCATATCCTAAAGTGTATTGGATTTGGGGTCATAGAGTTTGGTTATTGAACAATTATCCAAATTCTCCAGTTTCAATTTGGAAAAGGGAATTATTAATTGTGAGTAAATTATTGGAATTAGATGCTAGAAACTATCATGGTTGGCATTATAGAAGAATTATTATCTCGAATATAGAAAAAGTTACAGGTGAAAGTATGAATAAAGAGGAATATGATTATTCTTCAAATAAAATTAACAGTAACATCTCTAACTTTTCAGCATGGCATCAAAGAGCAACTTTAATTCCAAGAATGTTTGTTAATAACGAAATAGAAGATAAAAAGAAATTTATTGATGACGAATTTAGTTATGTGACTAATGCAATGTATACAGATGCAGAAGATCAATCTGTTTGGATATATATCAAATGGTTTTTAAAGAATGATATCGTTAAAAGTATTTATACTACTGATGAGTATATTAAAATGGTAAATGAAATGAAAGATAATATTGTTTTGATCAATCAAGATGACGTTAGTTTTTCTGGCAAAGAAAATGCTTGGTGTTTGAAGATGTTAATAGTCATTGAAGAGATCTTCAGAGAATTGGGTATAAACGAGGAAAATAAAACTGAAGAATATGTCAGCAAACTAGTTGAGTTGGATCCTTTAAGAGAGAATAGATACTTATACCTTCAATCCAATGCATGAAACACATAGTATAGATAGTATTTAGAATGAAATAGCAGTAAATATATATATTTTATATAAATGGTTTTTTTTATTTTGAAATATATACCCATATGTTTATAAAATGATGTATTATGTATTTATGGAATAATATTTATAAAGTATTTTAAATTCTACGTTTCTTATTACTCAATGCAGCACTTTCATCATTGATGAATGTAGGTAATAAAACGTATCTCCTTTCAGCTTGTGTAAAATCTCGAGTGGTTGTAAGATATGTATCTGATTTTCTTTCCTTCTCGTTAAGCTCTTTAATTCCTCTATCATTACCAGAGTTTTTCTTTAATTCAATAAACGTGTCTAATGTCACAGTAGGTAAAATTTCTGTTGGTATATTGTCTTTCAAACTACAATTATCAAATGCATTAATATAATAATTAAGAATAGCAAAATAAGCTTCATCTACCGAATATACATCAGTTTGGAAATCTTTATAATTGTCCATATCGTTAAAATTAACTTTACCTAATAATTCACATGCAATTTTTAAAATACCTAATGCTATTGGGTGTTGGGGTATAATAAGTAGAATATTTAATTTAACAGCATCGTATGCTATAATCCAAGCTAAATAACAGATATCATGGTCTAATTTCAATAGTTTGCCTAATTTAACGATGTATTCATCAATATGCACAAGGTTATTGATTCGGTAATCAAACCCACAAGATTCTAAAATTCTTAACTCAATTTGAAACAATCTTTTCTTAAACGCTTCAATTGAATCTTGTTTATAATTGTTCATGTTTCGTAGTTTAAATGACACTATGCAAATTTCATTAGCTTTTTTAAAAGTTTCAACTTGTTTACAACTTAATAATAAACAACTTGTTGCAACTGTGTGACATAATTCACTTTCAAATTTATTAAATACATAATACCTTTGGTAATAATACATGGCAGTCTCTAAAGTCTTTCTTGGTAGTTGGAAATGGACACATAAATCACTGAAGAATCCAAATATAGTATTCTTTCTTTGAAGGTACATACGCATATCTGATATAGTATTGCTTTGAGCTTCTTGGAGTTCTAATCTGGTTAAATACGGTCTTGATAAAGACAGTTGACTCTCAAATTTTGTTGCCATCTTCTGCTAAAATAAATGGTAATGATATATTTACCAGTATTCAATAAAACAATGACTTTTAGGAATAGTAATGATCTCAAGCGAAATAGTTATATTAGTTCTCTGATATATTGGTTTTCTTTTTATTAATTCAGGTAAAAATTTTGAACCGAATTTGATGTGTAAAGAATCACTTATTGTTCACCACGTCAGCACCGATACTGATAAGTTTAAATGGTGATTAATTGGACTATTGTATCTATAAAAACACTAATATATCTGGTTGTAACCATCTTTCTGTTCATATATCTTTACTACTTTTAAACTCATCAATTCCAATTCAAAGATGAGCTTTGCAGGGAAAAATTTCGAATTTCCGCTCGAAACCAGTGGGCACGTGACAATTAGCTTTTGGCAAGAAATAGCGACTCAAATTGAAGAAGCTTAACCTGTTTTATGAACTCAATTCAACTGTTGAATACCAATATAATATACCAATGACTTGCTTAATCAATTACAGATACAATATCAACATTTGTAAGCTTACTTTTAACCATCCTGGTTAAACAGAATACTTCTAGAGACTATTAAAAAGAAAAAAAATAAAAAGAAAAATCGACCATACTCTTTTTTACTTACAATTTGTGTATTAAATAGTTGTTTTTATATATGCTTCCGGTCTAATTTATATTGTATCTATTTTATTTTATATAGTAAAAATAAATTATGCAAATTAATCGATTAATCTAGCAGTTAATGATTCTAAGTCTTCTAATGTTTGAGGTTCTTCGATTTCAATCACACCGTCATCCTCTTCTTCATCTGAAGATTCTTCTCTTCTGCTATATCTTGCCTTCTTTCTATCTTGCTCTTCTTCTTCAGAACTGTAATCATTTTCTATATCTTCACTCAAATTACCAGTACCTAAGTATGCAATAGTTTCTTCATCACTACCATATTCTTCATCATATGCAGCTTCCATTTCTTTTCTCATATTTTCTAATCTCTTTCTCTTCTTTTCTTGTTTCTTTTCCTTGGCAAATTGTTTATCTTCTACATCAACTTCTTTCAAAACCTTTTGTTCTCTATCAATAAAGTCTTGCTTTTGAGCTTCAGCAGTACCAGCCCTTTCGAAGTCCTCTTCACCTTGTAATTCATATACTGGATGAGCTTCACCATCATCATCGAAAACAACTTTAGTGGCATTACCCTTGGTAGATAAAGAAGCTTTCTTAGATAAAGCTTTTCTTTGACCTCTCTTAGATGTAGGAAGAGTTAATTCTGGTAATTCATCTTCTTTCAATTCGTGATCAGCACGTTTTAAAGACATGAAATCATCATCTTCATCTTCGTTTGCTTGCGCTTTAGTGATGTTTAAATAATGTTCACTTAAAACAGTTTGATTCTTACGTTCAAACATCTTGTCATATTTAGTTCTAACTTCGTCTTTATCATTCTTTTCAACTTCACCATCATCATTGGTTTTGGATAAAGATAATAAAGATCTTGATGCATTTTTCAACAATTTAGTTTGTTCCACAGACTTCATACCCTTCATTTTAATCTTTGGAGCACCAGGTAAACCTAAAGATGCAGCAAATTCTTCAGTAGGTATTTCATCGAATTTGAATACTTCTTTATCTTTTTGAATGTAAATTGAACGAATGTATGATATAAAAGCTTTTTGACCTAAATATTTTAATTCAGGGTCTTTGAAAAGTAATGATTGCAATTGTGGTTTAATTGATTTCTTTTTAGATGCTTTAATGTTTAACTTATTTGGCTCGATTTTTCTAGATTCTAATCTCTTTAAGAAAGCATCTTGTTCTTGTGGTGTAAGCATGATTAAAGATTTACCTTGTTTACCATAACGAGCAGATCTACCAACCCTATGGATATAAGTATCAACATCTTCTGGACAATCGACTTGAACTACCCAGTCAACTGATGGGAAATCAATACCTCTAGCAACAACATCTGTAGCAAATAAACAAACTTGTTGAGCTCTACTAAATTTATCTAAAGTTTCGGTTCTTGCTCTTTGTTTTTGTCTACCGTGTAAATGCATTAATGAAATACCAGGTTGCATCTTTCTGAAAGTTTCATAAACGAAATGAACTTGTTTCGAACTTGATAAGAAGACGATCATTTTTGCTTTTAAATGAGATTTGATGAAACTAAATAAAATATCCAATTTATCAGGTAAATCGACTGTGATATAAGATTGTTGTAAAGTTTCTGGGGTACTAGCAGCGGTTCCATTCTTAGCGTTTAAAACTTCTTGAGTACCAACTGTCTTATAATCTGATAATGATAATCTTGCTAAATCAGCTAAAGATTGAGACTGAGTAGCAGAGAACAATAATGTTTGTCTTGATGGTGGTAAATTACTAACGATGGCGTCTAATGTCTTTTGAAAACCCATATCTAAACATCTATCAGCTTCATCCAATACTAACATTTGTAAATTCGATGTATTTAAACCAACGGCTTGATCCATATGTTGTAAGATTCTACCTGGAGTACCGATCAATATATTAATTTTTGAAATTCTTGCAGATTCGAATTTAACATCTTTACCACCAATGACTAAACCTGCAGAGAAAGATGTATGAGTACCAATCTTAGTCAATACTTCATAAATTTGCATGGCTAATTCTCTTGTTGGAGATATAATCAATGCACCAAGACCATCGAATTCAGTCCATTTTTCACGATATAATTTTTCCAATACAGGGATCAAAAATGCAAGAGTCTTACCTGAACCAGTCTTTGCAGCACCTAACATATCGTTACCTTTCAAAGATACAGGAATTGAATCTCTTTGAATTTCAGTAACTTTAACGAATGCAGCTTCATTTAGACCTTTCAAAGTAGCAGAACTAATTGGCAAATCTTTGAAGAACTTAGCTTTGCTTACTTTTGGATCATACTCTTGGATTTTTTCTTCCAACTCTTTCAAATAGTCGTCTTCTTTCTTACGCAGATCCTTACGCTGAGATGTAGTCAACTTCTGTTTTCTTGCCATTATGAATATTCAATATATGTGTATATCTTGGTCGTCTTCTTTGGATATTGTAGTTTCCTTTTAGCAAATCCAAAAAATCCTTTCTATTCTCGGTGTTCTTCTAAATAATGTAATAGATCACAAAGATATATATAAAAATACAACAATATTTCAAATATACATTCATAAAACCTATCATCATTAACTATGTATCTTTATACAAATTTGAAACTTTTCTTGCGATGAGCATCGTTTTTTTTTTTATTTGAAAAAATTTTTTAATGGCTTTCCTTTGGCATCCGATGCCCTTTTCTTTTATCGTTCTGTATGATGGGAGCAGAAATTGTGTTGGTGAAACTTTTCGATGTTGAAGGTTTAACGATTTTAAGGTTCTTTTGGAGGTGGATGAGTTGGTTGAAATGATTATATTAGAGGGTTTATTGATAGTGTAATTAATTATTATCTTAATTGTCTTTGAGAGTGTGCTGTTAACTACAAAATTGATCGTGCTATTAGATCGTTTTTTATAAAAATGTATAGAGGTGGAAATCGAAATACAGGCAAAAGTATATACCGTTACAGGAATGGTAATCGAAATGATAGAGACGATGGTTATAATGGTAATAAGAGGCAGAGGGTGAGTAGGTTTGAAGGATTCACTAAGAAAGTATTGCCAATTTTTAAACCTTCTGGGTTATTAGAATTAGATTCGAATGGTAAAGAAGGGATCCAATTGAAACATGTTGAACCTGATGATTCGATAAGTTTAGAAGAGTATTGGAATGTAAATAATGTTTCATTGAAGGATCAATATTTAGAGAAATTGATAATTTACAAAAAAAAAGACAATAAGTCGTTAAAAGAATATGATTTGACTGAGAAAGGTAGATTTATCATAGGTAGAGATATGGGAAAGGTTGCTAAACATGACGATGAGGAAAAAGAAATTGTGGTAGCAAATATAGGTATAGATGAAGTGACATGTTCTAAGCAACATTGTGTGATTCAACATAGGTTAGTTGACAACGGTGTGAAATGTTATATAATGGATTTAGAATCATCAAATGGTACCGTGTTGAATGGTGTACGGCTACCTTCTGCAAGGTATATCGAATTAATGAGTGGTGATGTTATAACGTTATCTGAATATCAGGAAGATATTGATTATGAATTGGTCTATGTTAGAAGTTGATTTACAATGCATTGTAAAAACATATATGTACTTATTGTAGTAATTCTTTTTTTTTTTAATAATAATTTTTATATTTATTTATTTAATTCAAAATATATAAATTATGAATAATAATCTATTTACTTAAATACCACAGTGAGGATGGCAGATATGAAGATTATATAATGGAGATTCGACTTTTGAAATTATTGCATATATATAATTAAAGTGGTCTCTTTGTAGTTGTTTTTTTTTTGAGGGGTTTATTTATTAAAATATTTTGTTTAATTTAAAAGTCAATCGAAGTTTTACTTTAAAAACAGAATGATGGGGTTTTGGGAGGAGTTTGAAAAAAAAATATGTATACAAAAGTTATTTTTTTTTATAAAAAAATAATATTCTTTCGTTGATGTTTTTTAAATCAAAATGATTACAATTCATCGTGTTCGAAGTAATCAGCATCATCATCTTCATCATCATCGAATTCATCGGCGTATTCGTCACCAGCTGCACCAGCGCCACCGGCACCACCAGCGCCACCAGCACCACCTTGGTATAATTTAGAGGTGATTGGGTAAGCAACCTTAGATAAAGCTTCGTATTTTTCATCGAATTCTTCAGCCATGGCGGAATCGAAGTTGTCATCTAACCAGTCTAAAGCGTCACTAACAGCATCTAAGATGGTTTCTTTGTCTTCTTCCGAAATTTTGTCGGCTAATTCACCTTCGACAGAGTTCTTTAAGTTATGAGCGTAGTTTTCTAATTTATTTCTAGCTTCGATCTTTTCCTTAATGATAGCATCTTCAGATGCGAACTTTTCAGCGTCATCGACCATTCTATCGATATCATCCTTTGATAATCTACCTTCGTCGTTAGAGATAGTGATGGATTCAGTCTTACCAGTACCTTTGTCGGTAGCAGTGACTTGTAAAATACCATTAGCATCTAAAGCGAAAGTGACTTCAATTTGTGGAACACCTCTTGGAGCTGGTGGGATACCGTTTAATTCGAATCTACCTAATAAGTTATTGTCTTTACACATAGCTCTTTCACCTTCGAAGATTTGAATGGTGACAGTTGGTTGGTTATCAGCGGCAGTAGTGAAGATTTGAGATTTCTTAGTTGGAATAGCAGTGTTTCTCTTAATTAATGGAGTCATGACACCACCAGCGGTTTCGATACCTAAAGTTAAAGCGTTAACATCTAATAAGACAATATCATCGACACCTTCTTCACCAGATAAGATACCAGCTTGAACAGCAGCACCGTAAGCGACAGCTTCATCTGGATTGATACCCTTGGAGGCTTTCTTACCGTTGAAGAAAGATTCTAATAATTGTTGGACCTTTGGAATTCTTGTAGAACCACCGACTAAGACGATATCATCGATATCTTTCTTGTCTAAACCGGCATCGGCTAGAACTTTTTCAACAGGTTTCAAAGTCTTCTTGAATAAATCCATGTTCATTTCTTCGAACTTAGCTCTAGTTAAAGTTTCACTCAAATCGATACCATCGACGAAGGAATCGATTTCAATTCTTGTAGACATTTGAGAGGATAAAGATCTCTTGGCCTTTTCGGCTTCTCTCTTCAATTTAGCTAAAGCCTTATTGTTGTCAGAGACGTCGATACCGTGTTTCTTCTTGAAAGATTTGATCAATTGTCTGACGATCTTGTAATCGAAATCTTCACCACCTAAATGAGTATCACCGGCAGTAGCTTGGACTTCAAAGACACCGTTTTCAATAGACAATAATGAGACATCGAAAGTACCACCACCTAAATCGTAGACAATAATTTGATGCTCATCATCAGTCTTGTCTAGACCGTAAGCAATAGCAGCAGCAGTAGGTTCGTTGACGATTCTCAAGACGTTCAAACCGGCAATAGTACCGGCATCCTTAGTGGCTTGTCTTTGGGCATCGTTGAAATAAGCAGGGACAGTGACGACAGCATGGGTGACTTTGTTACCTAGATAGTCCTCGGCGATTTGTTTCATCTTACCTAAGATCATACCAGAGACTTCTTCAGCGGTGAAAATTTTTTTTTCACCTTTGACAGTGACTTGTACGACAGGTTTACCATTTTGATTGATAACATCGAATGGCAAATGTTTGATGTCCTTTTGAACGGATCTATCGTCGAATTTCATACCAATCAATCTCTTGATGTCGAAGATGGTGTTCGAAGGGTTTGCAGCGACTTGGTTCTTAGCAGCATCACCAATCAATCTTTCAGAATCAGTAAAAGCAACGTAAGAAGGAGTGATTCTATTACCTTGCTCGTTGGCCAAGATTTCAGTCTTACCGTTCTTCATGACAGCGACACAGGAATAAGTAGTACCCAAATCGATACCGATGACAGTACCATAGTTAGTTTCATCACCTTTAACCAATTGGTTATTAACAGGCAATACTAATAATAATAGAGTGTATAAAATAACGGTCAATGGAACAAACCATTGCTTGCCTACCTTGTTAGAAAACATGGCTTATATAATATAGTACCTTTATGATGGCGATTCAGAACAATGGAAGATGAAATATATGAAAACCGTTTTATAAAAACCGTTTTATATCTTATTGTAACAACTCTTTTATATATAAATTTAGAAACTTCGTCGGCTAAATTTCTTAATTACAATAATTTTAATTATTGTTGTCTCAATTTGAGCGAGATAGAAACGCTTGCCCAGCCCAACTCGGGCTTGCCCCAGCTCGCCCCAGCTCTCAACTCGACTTGCCCACACGGACCAACGCGGAAAATATTAATTTTTGCCACTGTAGCGTGTCATTGTGTACGACGCCGCGCCAAAAGCACATACGTGTTGAGTTTGGTGCTGGGTAATGTGTCGTGGGAGGTGCTGCCAAAAAGGGTCACATGACGTGCACATGAGATGCAAGCACTTGTGCTGATGTGCTGATGTGCTTGACGATGTGTTGAGTGGTGGGAGAGTCCTCTCTTTGCTGTTGCTGTTGCTGTTGCTGAGCGTGGCATAGGCTGTGTTCCATCCCTCTCTCATTCCCTCGGGGGAGGGAATGAGAGAGGGAGAGAGTTTTCTAGAAAGGACTGGAAGGGCAGGGTAAGCATGGTCGCAGTTCTGTCCACTCCCAGGACGTGTTTGTTGGAACGTCAGTGTCACAAAAGTAATCTGGTTTGTAATCCGGTTTGTAATCCGGTTTGTAATGTGTCTTGCATTGTATTATACTTCCTACATAAATCATATATCTCTATTTAGTGTTTTATTTATTTCATTCCATGTCTTGTACATGTCTTCATAATACTTGATATTATGATCTATTAGATTATTCAACGATTCTTTCAATTCATTGTTTTTGATTTTTTCAAATAGTTTAATCTCTTTGATGCACTCTTTTTCGAAATCTTCGGTGATGATCTTGCTTGTCTTCACTTCAGTGTTCAATTTATTGATCTTGATATCAAGATTCTTCAATTTATCTCTTTTGATTTGTTCTTGATTGTATCCAGCAATTTCTTCTAATTTGTTAGTGATAAATTGGTTCGTACTACTCAACAAATGTTTACTGCGACTCTTGTTGTTTGTGTTCATGGTCGTCGATGTATTGGTTGCTGTGATATTTGCGTCCCCCCCAGTGTTCGCATCCACTATAGAGTCACTATGAGATTGACTATTGCCATAATAATTATACGTTTGCATTAAATTATCTCTTTCACGTAATGATTTCGTTAAATATTCACTTAATTCTTCATAATCGATTTGTTTTTGATCTTTTAATTTGATTAGATTTTTTAAACTACTGATATATTGTTCAAGATTCTTCATATCAGTTAAAAATTCAAATGAATAGAATTTATTCAAATCATTTAATCCATATGAAAGTTGGATTATACCACTATTGAATGTTTTAATTCTTTCGGGAAACTCATTGTTTTCTTCATTCGTCATCAATTCTTCCAAGTCTTTGAAATTTGAATGCATCTTAAAATAATCATCAATAATCAATTCTTGTTTCTTAACAAGTTTCGTGAAAGTCTTATCGATTTTATTAATATTGTTTTCAAATTTTTCTGTATTTTTTTTAATTTCAATAAATGTTTCATTTTGTGTATGAACTGTCTTAAATACATTCATTATCACTTCAGTCATTTCTTCTTTATTATTATTATTAATCACGGTGGAGAAATTCCCACTTAATTTCTTCTTATAAACTTCCCAATCATTGCTTATCAAAAAAAACTCTAACATATTAGATTGATTTAACATTGGATGTTTAGAGATCCTTCTTAAAAAATTTTGTAAACTATGACATCTTTTCTGTGTAAAACTATTACTAAATCTATCGCCAGCAATATATTGGAATATTTTCTTATTAGGTAATGGAGGTACAATGCATGTAGGATAATCATTTAATAATATATTGTATAATAGTTCAAAATCACTGAATCTACGGTGAACAACAACTAATATCTCATTCTTATCTTTATCTGCATCATTAGAATCAATTTGATTATCCATATCTACATTATCACCTTCATTCGACCCATTTTTTGAACTATGATTCTTAATATAAGATGGATTATTCGTCTTTGTAGAAACTTGATATGTAACGTACGATGATGATCCACCTTCAGGGTTTTGTTTTTGAGGATCAGAAACAATTATATCCAATAAATATTTAGATTCTTCCCTATTTCCTTCGATCATAGCATTTCCATCGGCTTCATTATTATTGTCAATTATATCAGTCATATTAATAATTTCTTATAATCTGTTATTGTTAATTAAATAAATCTCAATCTACTATTTAATTATATGTACCTTAATTATTTTAAACTTTGTTTTATTTTATTGTTTGTTTTTTTGTATTAATGTTGTTGTAAATTATATTCTTAATGTATGTTTGTAATATTGTGTTTCATATATCTAATTCTAATAACTACAGTATTATTAATTACAGAAATGTTGTTTGAAAAATGATTAAAAATGATTAAAAATGATTAAAAATGATTAACTTTATAAATTTATCCTTTAAATTTAAGATCATTTACCATTTTCACTTTTTTTTAAAAGGGCTTTAAAAACATGCTTAGTTCTCCCCGGGTTACAAACCCATTGAAACAAAGTTAAAATAACTATAAATTATATATAAATTATATATAAATTATTTATAAATTGAATGAATTATGTGATTCGTTTTAATAAAATTATGATATTGTTACATTTAGTTTATGATATGACTAATTAATACTAAAATGATAGGCACTTGTTCAAGTTGGATATCTTTATTGTTTCTGTTGCGTGGGAATATATACGATCTTAATTACTACATTCTTCTACTTCATCGATTATATCCCAAACAATATCTTCGACGATTTGATCAATATACAATGAATCCAATGTGTTGATACTATCATCATTTAATACATTATAATATTTTAAATCTTCCTTTTTAGTTACGATTTTTGCTGTACCACCATTAAAACAACTTATCGTTGGATAATACCCTAAACTATTATTATTAACATATTTATTTCTTAATATTAAACCTTTCTTCTTATTTGATTTATTTTCATTATCAATATTTTTTTTAATTATTGTTTGATCATCATTAATTATTTCACCATTTTGCCAATAACCAAAATAAAATTTTTCATTATATTGTAATTCACTAAATGGTGGTAAAAAAGGTTTTAAATTTGTAAATGCATTACCTAAAAAGTTACCATTTAAATATATGCCTAATGATGAATTCTCTAAAATATATGATTCTTTCACTTGTTTATCGGTTGTTGTCGATGTATAATATTCAGGTTTTGTCGTCTTAACATAATCTGTTGATTCAAAAAATAATTGATTCTTATAACGAATTGGAATTTTATCTCTGATTATATTTTTTTGATCAATATCTTCTAATAATGCTCTCTCAAAATCATTGAAAGATACTGCATTCTTTACTTTCTTTCTTGGATTCAAATTATTTTCATTATCATGATTTTTTAATAAATTATCAATTTTATTTGATGTATAAGATTCTGCTTGTTTAATTTGTTCTTCAACAGGTGGAAGTTTTAACAAAAATCCTATTCTATCTTTTTCTTTTAAATCTGTTGTCTCTTCAAGTATTTGCATTATTTTACCTTCATGAATAGATTCAAATGATATATCTCTAATACCATAGCCATACCAATCGACACCAATTGGAGATTCTAAATTTGCTTCTCTTCTAGTGATTCCAAATCGTAAATGTGATGTGGTATTTATTAAATCTCTTCTACGTTGTTTAAATTGTTTCTTATCTTGATCCATTGAATTATTTAATTCATTATCGTTTTCATTTTCATTTCTATTATTTTTTAATCTTGATACATCTAATCCACCTCTGAATACTTCGACCTCCCAATAGCAAACACCTTCTTTGATGCAAATGTCAGACCTACTTGTTCTCCAACCCTCTCCCTCACTAACACTAACTGTATCATTTGAATTTGATTTTAAACAAACGACATCAGATCTATCCATTAAATTGAAACCTGCTTCTTTAAATGGATATTCAGTTGATGCATAACCCAATTGAGTGAACATTGGGTTTGGTGCACATGGTCTATATACAAAATGACGTCTATTCAATGGGATATCTTCAGGTTTCGTGAATTGAATTTCTTCACCATTTATATTATATTGATGAGTTTTATCATAAATTGGCCAATTTGGTTTTGAACTTGGTTTTGAATCATTAAAAACAAAATCAGTTTCCTTTTGGTAAGGTATAATGCCTAGTTTCATTGTGATAAATTGTTTTACTTATTTTTTGTGTTGATCTGTGTGATCTTGTAAGTGTTTATTTTTAATCAATGTTGTTTTTTTATATAATTTTTTTTATGAATTTTTCAAATTCTTAAATTTCGATGAGTGAGGGAATGAAATTAAAGATATATTGGTTGTAATTGATATGTAATCGATTTGAATAGTAATGTTTTGGATTAATAGAATTATTTTATGTTATTAAACAAAATTATTTATATTTAGTTGTATTAATTCAAATTTTTTTTTACCTTCTGATTTGCCAATACTAAGATTTCAGAAATAATCGTTAAACATCAATTGTATAAAAAGCTAAAGATATTTGAAATTTTGAAAATCTTATACTCCCATAATTTATGTAAAATTAATATGTAATATATAATTTAAAAGAACCTAGGGTTTATACAACTTATAATATCACGCAAATATACTTAAAGTTAATTCATTCTAAAATGAACTCAAATATTGAAACAAACAACTCCGCTGTCAGTCCAATTGAGACAGTCAAGTCTGACACATACGTGGATTAAAGAACTGCCTTTGAACAACAGACATGTGTTCTTAACTTGAAGTTTTTACATCGAGTTAGGGCATTTCAATTAAATCTACTTTCAAGTAATCACTGACGCTCCCATATCATTACAAATTCTAAATTAGTCTGGCAACTTGGCCGAGTGGTTAAGGCGAAAGATTAGAAATCTTTTGGGCTTTGCCCGCGCAGGTTCGAATCCTGCAGTTGTCGAATTTTTTTTTGCTCACCATTCATAGAATCGTCTTTTCCAATGCATTCACTATAATAAAATCGATGAGTTATATAACTTCATTAAAATTTTATATTTGATCAATAAGATCTTTTATAATTGTATTCAACATTAATGAAGGGCAAACATTTTTGTTAAATGGGTGGTATATATTATGATTTAAACAAATTACAAAATGAATTGAATGAACTTTTGAAAGAAAATGAATACCATGAACCATTAAGAGTACGAGTATTTGCACAATTGATCGATTATAATATACGAACTAATGATGAAACGATATTTAATGAGATTTTAATTAAGACATTAACAGATTTCAATGACGATATTGAAGTTATAATGAAATTTGAAATTTGTGAAGAATTATTTTTTGAAAAATTTAATTGTCAAGATAACATTAATTTATTTGATCCAATTGATTTAAATGTTGGTATATGGTTTAATCGTGGCCATGGTGTGAAATCAATCAAATTCGAAGTGCTAGAGCTTAATAAATTGTCAATGATTGAGTTGGAAACGTTTAAAAAATTCATCAATGGGAAACAAGGTGAAATATTTATGAATTTATAGAAGATAAAAGATAAAAATGAATAACAAATGTTTATTTAATGTACATAGAAAAGATATATAGGAAAACAATAAAACTATAATTAAAATGCAATCTTCTTTGAATTTCTCTTTTTATTTTTCAATAAAATCTTTTGTTTTTCTTTAACTTCCTCGTCTTCTTGATCAGAATCAATCTCCATATCTTCTTCTTCTTCTTCGTCAACTTCGTCGTCGTCAACGTCTTCTTCTCTTGCTAATCTATTTGAAATCTCGACGTCTCTCATTCTTAATAGTTCCGGATTGGAATCGACCAACTTCATATCTCTCATGAAATCCTTCTCTTTATTGCCCTTCATTCTATTCTTATAGAAAGCTCTTTCACGTTTTTGTCTAATCTCTTCTATTCTTGACATTGCTTTCAAAGTGGTAGCAACCAATTCTCTATTGTATCTTATTGGGATGTTTCTTCTTTGTGCGAAAGTCAAAGTCGAGTCGACAGACAACTCTTTACCGGCAGACTTTCTAAAGGCCTTAGTCCATTTCAATTTACGTGGATTACGTCTTTGTTTAAAATTTTTATGACATTTCGAACGACAAAATCTAAATTCTTTAGCATCATTACGAACAAACATGATACCATGGCCTGGATAAACAGGAGACGAACAGAAATGACATTGATAAATTCTCATGATGGGATGCTATGGTTATATGTCAATATAGAACCCATATATATATATAGATGCAACTAATAAAAGGTAACACTCATTAATATATCATTTATATAAAACTTTATATTAAAATAAGTGATGAGATGAGATTGAAAAAAATTTTTTTTTTCTTACTGTTATAAAAACATAGAGTGAAGCTTCTCTCGGTGCTACCACTATTGCATTTCCGATGAGAGAGAGTTCCGCTCTCAAAAAAAAAAAATTTGAAAATTTTCGTTGTGTTGTGTTACCCGGGCAGCCCATGGAAGAACAGTCCTTTGAGTTTTTGTGTTTGGCAACGACAGTGTGATGACAGTGTGATGACAGTGTGATGAGAGTGTGATGGTGATGGTTGAGAGTCTGTTGATGGTGGTGTGATGACAGTGGGTGGGGGTGTGGCAATGCTTTGGCAATGCTTTGGTTCCTAGAGAGTAGATCTTGTGCTAGTGGTATTGGTACAAAATAGTGTGATATATATATATATATATATATATATATTAGAAGCACACTCTGGCTCTTCGGTTCACTCTGATCGTTTATTTAATTGATAACTATTTATAGAAAGCTATTGGTGGGAGTACAACGTTATATACGTGTAGTAAGGTGCTGCTCTACGACACTTTGCGGAGGCAGTGCGGTGGTGCGCTGGCTGTAACGTGATCCTATTTACAATATATTTATTTACAATAAATAATTATTATATAATTACATATAGTTACAATATGTAATTACATATAATTATTCAATTATTGTGTTGTACCATCACTCCCCTGTCTCTCCTGTCTCTCTTGTCAATATCTTAACCGTGACGATTTGTCGGCCACTTTATTTTCATTATGCCAGTTTGAAAAAATTTACATATAAAAAGATGGTATTACATCGATTCATGGTTAACACATTGAATGATACACAACCACAACGAACGTATCATGTCTGTGGATGCTAACACAAGCCAGAAGTCTGGCATGGATTTATATTTTGATAACTGTATAGACTACATGAGTGATCATCCAATTCTGACTGGTGTGGGCGGATTTTTCACTCTATACGCTATGGCTGGTGCTTATAAATCAATTAAAATTAAATTGAATGGTGGTAAGATCTCAAATCAGTTCTTGAAAGGTGGGTTCGATCAGAAAATGAACATGAAAGAGGCTTTGCAGATTTTGAATTTAAAAGAAACAAATTTAAATAAAAAAAATTTAAAAGATGTACATAGAAAAATTATGTTAGCAAATCATCCTGATAAAGGTGGTTCACCTTATATTGCAACAAAGATTAATGAAGCAAAAGATTTCATTGAAAAGAAAGGTGTAAGAAAATGATATCTCTCCTTTCAGATAGCCATGTAAATAATAAGTGTGTGTGGGTGTGGGTGGGTGGGTGTGAGTGTTTCTTTTACTTTACTTCATTCTACTTTATTTTAGTTAACAAGAAAAATAAATATAAATCGTTATGAAACAATATTTTTTGTTATTAGTATCTTTAAATTATATAAGTCGAATTCTCAATTAAATTATTATTACAATCTTCACATTGTTGACTAATATGCGTTATATAATGTTGAAAACAATCGATATGCCATGAATTACATTTTTCTTTAATGATTTGGTCATTATTGAATTTTGTATTCTCATTGCAAAGTATACCTTGCAATACAATTTGTTTACAAATTAAACATGTCTTTAAATCATATGTGTTTTTAAGATATTCTTGTAATTCAAATGAAAATTTAATATCAATACCGTATCGTCCATTATCTTCTCTATAAAACCATTTGTCATCACAAAGTTTATTTAAAAATGATTGTGTCTCTGTAGATGTGATCACCATATTATTAGATGCTTCGGTAGACCCTACTGTATATGTGATATATGTATCCCAAGGACTTATCGTAGTTTCATTGTTTTCACCACTATCAATTTGAAATTTATTTGTTATTTCATTTATTTCTTTCACTATATTATTCGATCTAATTGTATTAGTCACTCCTTTGACTTTATTTGAATTATTTACAATTAATTTAATTAATATTTTCATACATTCGATTTCTTTCAATGAATAATTCGTTAATAGTTCTGTCTCTTTATCATGCTCTAAATTCACATATATATAATATTTATTACTATCGGGTAATTTATTGATTAATTTAGATATCATATCTTTTGTAATCATATCGTCATCGCTTGAACTATTCAATTCAATTAATAATCTTTCAATCGAATTCTTAATTCTTCTCGATATTATATCTTTACCTAATGGATGGCTAACTTTAATTATCTTCATTTTGATCTTATCTGATTTAACATTGATTGCATTTATTATAGAATCTAATTCATTCTTTAATTCATCTATATTTATTTCATAAAAATTATTAGAATATTTGCCATCAACATAAAGCTTCATCAACACTATTAATAGATATGATTCATGACAAACATTTTGACAACCTAACAAATATTGTAATAAATATTTACCTAACGCATCTTTAGAAAGTTTACCATGCATATGATTCTCTTCAATAATCTCCATAAAGAATTATACGAAATATATTCTGTTATATTATAAAAGATCAATGACTTTTTTTTTTGCTTCTTTTCTTATGACAATAGTATCTCTATCCCCACCAATCTCTTAAATAGCAATAAAAACACACGAAATTGAATAATGGTTCAACAGTCGATTGAAATCTGATTGAGCAATATTAAATATTCATTCAGAATCACATTAAAATATTAATATTTACATCCATCAGATCTCATCATTATTCATCTAATTTTTTAATTCTCATCCTTCACGAGTCGTTTCTTTAAATTCGAAATTTCAAAAAAGGATGGCGTATTATTTTAAAAACAGCCATATTTAATAACAACTTATGTTTAAAACTCAATCAATCTAATTGTATATAATCATTCAACTAAATCAATCTATTCATATATTAACTATTAGTGAACTATTTTGGTTTTATATTCTAATTTTTTAAGCCTCCTACTACATTAACTTCTAATCTAATTGTTTTTTTGGATCTTATTGACAAAATAATATTTTACAAAAATTGAATAATAAAAGAATAAGGATTGATTTTAATATGCAAGGGGATATGTATGGTAAGGCAAACCCACTCTCTCCAGTAAATATTGGTACCATACCGTTCAATTCTGTGATGGGTTGGAAAATTTGGGTCAAATTTGATAACAGAAGAGTGGATAATTCTCATAATCAACCAACATCAATTACATTCACTGAAAATGATACTATTGATGATTTAAAGAATAAAATTTTACGCAAATTGAAAAGTTTAAAATGGTCATC
The DNA here is from genome assembly GCA_030573835.1 of Tetrapisispora taiwanensis (nom. inval.). Lineage (NCBI taxonomy): Eukaryota > Fungi > Ascomycota > Saccharomycetes > Saccharomycetales > Saccharomycetaceae > Tetrapisispora > Tetrapisispora taiwanensis (nom. inval.). Next base: position 247,525 of record JAJMDZ010000009.1, read on the forward strand.
GTATAATGATAATACTACTTTCTCACTAGGGGTGATAGACGATGAGTTTAAGTATACTCGTCTAGAAAATGTTTCGCCATTAAATAATAATAATAATAATAATAATAATAATAATAATAATAATAATAATAATAATAATAATAATAATAATAATAATAATAATAATAATAATAATAATAATAATAATAATAATAATAATAATAATAATAATAATAATAATAATAATAATAATAATAATAATAATAATTTAACTGTAAAAAATGCAACTCCAAATAGTGGAAATAGTAGACCATTGAGTCCATATGAATTGAAAAAAACTAATGATGATAATAGCATACAGCATAATAGTAATAGTACTAGCACCGGTGGAAGTGTTCAAAGTAAAGGGAAATTTAATAATATATATTCAAATCATAATCGTGTACCGTCATCACCTATTTTATCAAGGTCTTCAAATTTAAATTTGCATAATTTACAAATTCGTTCAAATAATGTCTCTCCTTATTTGGAAAGATCTTTTAATTCACCTGATATGTTGGATAAAAGAGTAAAATTTAATACAGAATTGATTGATGAAAATGTATATGGTATAATATTTTCTCCAGATGAACTAGTTAAAAATGTTTATATCGAATTATATGGTTCGTTAGGTTCCCAAAATATTTTAGATCCATTACTAATATTCCAGCCTTATGATATTGATAGATTAGAAGAAAATGATGAAATAAATAAAGACCAAATATCCCAAAATGAAACAGACACTGATCAAAAAAACTATAATATAAATGATACCAGCTTTGGTACTTCGAATACAATTCAAATGGGTAATCAATACCTTCAATCACCAATTACAGAAAATAATTTTAATGTAGAAGATTTTAATAGAGATGCATTTAAATTAAGTGAAGAGAAAAATTTTGAATCAGGTTTAGATTATTATGATAATGATAATTTAAATATTTCAGAACAGCTACATTATAGTGACGTATCACCTAATAGAGGTATATTGCTTTTACCTGAAGTTTACCAAAATACAGAATTATCTGAATTTACTAAATCACATGAAAGAAATGAATCAGGAACTACTGAATCAACTATCAACAAAACTAACGATGAAATATTATTGTCTGCTCAAGATAGTATGTTTAAAGGAATGAACCATATTGGGAAGCCTGATAAATTGCATACAACGGATATTGGACAAAATGATTCACAAAAAGATTTTAGAAATGAAAATATTGAAGAATTAGATGATGCAAAAGAAAGAATGATCTCACCAGTAGAATTTAAATTTAATAGTGAAAAAGTATTCCCTAATATCACTGTTCTAATTGTTGAAGATAATGTAATTAATCAAACAATTTTAGCATCATTTTTAAGAAAACATAAAATTTCATATAAGATCGCCAAAAATGGTAGAGAAGCTGTTGATAAATGGAAAGAAGGTGGTATACATCTTATCTTTATGGATCTTCAATTACCTGTTTTATCAGGTATTGATGCTGCAAAGGAGATTAGAGAATGTGAGAGACTGAAAGGAATAGGGTTTAGAAATCCAATGTCGCCAACACTATCTTTATCTAGCTCTGATTATGTTGAAAGATCTACACTTGGTGCACCAGTTATCATAGTTGCATTTACAGCTTCAAATTCATTGACTGACAAAAGAGAAGCATTAGTTTCAGGTTGTAATGATTATTTAACTAAACCTGTAAATCTTCATTGGTTAAGTAAGAAAATTACTGAATGGGGTTGTATGCAAGGATTGATTGATTTTGATAACTGGAAAAAGGGCCAAAGTAGAATGACTGATAGAGTTTTAGTAAAACAAACACCAAAATTAACAACTAGAAGAAGTTCACAGAATATGGTTTCTAGAAGTGCGTCAATTAAAAGCATGTCAAAAACTTCGGTTAATTAAACAAATTCTAAGAATGAAACTGGAACGAATGATTATGTATTTAACTTGGCTTTTATAAAGAATATTAGCCGCCATTAGCATTGCTATATGTGGAAGATTACCAATTTCTTATTTTTAAACAAAAAAAAGAGATTGAGTTGAGAAATGATAGAAAACATATAGTCTGAGTTTGTAATATTATTTATTGACAATTTACGTTTATATCTAAATATACTGAAAAAGTAATGAATGTATTTACTCTGAATGTAATATTCAATCTAATATAGTAGTATTTTTACTGAACTTTTATTTTCTAAAATTTTTTTCAAAACTTTAATCAATAGTTCTGAGTTTTCTGAAGATAACAAAGAATTATTCTTTGGATCTAGATAAGATGCATCTAATATTATATCTAATTTATCTTTACCTTGGAATAATAAATCAGAAGATTCTAAAATTTTTTCCATTCTAGTTGGTGTAGCAATGAAATATTTAATACCCTTATATCTTTTATTTTTTCCCTCTACAACTTCTTTAATAGTTTGTAAGTCCTCTTTTAATTTATTTTTAGCAAACAATTTTACACAAGATTTGTTTGAATTTAAACTTCTTGATATATCAGCAACTCTCATATTTGACATTGAAAACACTATAGCTTTTGGAGCTCTTGAAAACTGTGACATAAATTCAGGGAAATTAGTTAAATTACGAGTTTCTTCGTATTTTTCTGTTGATAGAAAGTTTGTCTTATTAATATATAGGTCTTCTAACTCTAAAGCACTTAAGTCTGGATTTTTTTCTCTTATGATTTTGGCAAAATATTCAGCAATTGCAATAGTGTCTGATTTTGGTACTTGTTTCTTGAAATTAGTTTCGTATTCTTGTTCTTCTTTTCTTCTTTGATGTAATTTAGAGTTTTTCAATTTCTTTTGTCTCTTAGATAAATTTTCAGCTTCATTGGATCTAACTTCTTTTGTAGTTTCTTCTTCAGATAAATCATCAACTTCAAGTTTTCTTTTATTGGATGATTCGTTATCTTCATCAACATGAACTTCAGCATCACTTACATCATCTTGAGATGCATTTAAATCATTTGAATCAGATTCGAAATCATAAACTAAACCATCATCTAAATCGTCGGCGTTTGACATGTTTTCTATATGTATATTTCTTTTTTTTTGTTTCACTTGACCTTATCACAAATGAAGTTTTAACAAATAGATAGATTTTAAAATAAAACTAAATTTCCAACAAACTTAAGATCTCAGATTATAAACTATATTAGTGTTAATAATATAATGTTACATATAGTACTATATTATGTTCATTAACTGTGATTAGTTCTTTTATTTGAAATTTGCGATGAGCTTGAACAAAAAAAATTTTGAAGCTTAATGAAAAGTTTTAGTATGACCGAAATTCTTCAAATTTCAATAATTCACAAAATTAAACTATACAATTTCGAGTGACAGTAAAAAGAATATTATATAAAGATTTAAGTCTGAATATATTATTTATTATGAACTATATTATGAGGTATTTATCTATTTAATAAATATATCTGAAGTTTCTGTTTTGAATATCGGTAAGATCTAAGAACTCATATTTAGGTTTTGGGAGGCCTTCTTGTTCTTTATCTCTCTTTTCATTTTCAACCTTACATAGGTAACCAATATATAATTGTAGTGGAATACATACACATTGTGTAACTAGTAAGGCAATTTTTGCTGGTGTGTAATGTGGATAATCTTTTACTCTGAACATTTGTGGTGCAACGATGCAAGCAACGTTATAAACAATTAAAGTAGCTGCATTTCTAAATATTCTCTTACAATAACCAGATGTATTCCATGTGTTCCAAATATAAATGTTGGTAATTGTACATGAACCACTATAAACCAAATATAACCCTAATAAATTACCAACTTTATTTGATAGTGGAAGAGATAACATTACAATACACCCAATAATAGCAGGAATATACATGGAAACTGTAATCAATGTTATTTTACCCCAATGAGCTAACATTTGTGTGGTGATAATAATGATTAAAGCAACAATTCCACCAATTGGTAATTGTAATAATGCAGTGATATAACTATCGAAACCAAAAGTACCAGTAATTGTAACAGAAAAAGTACCAATTGCACCAGTAGAAATTTGAGAACAACCTGTTAATAATAGCATTGGCCAAGTTAATTTATCATGAAGAAATAATTCTTTAACTTGATCTAATTTAAATCTTTTGTTTTCGATACCAGTTTGATTACTTCTAATATGTTCGATAACTTCAATCTTTTCGTTTTTATTCAAAAACCATGCATTTGTGACGTTATCTGGTAAATAAAAGTAAGTAATCAAACCAAAACCGACGGTTATCAAACCGACAACTAAGAACATAATTTGCCATGAATAGAATTCGGTTCCATGATAATGTTGAAACCCAAAAGAAATTAAACCACCAATGACGTACCCAGTACCAGCTTGAGTTGCCCAATAACCGATTCTAGCACTTTGTTCTGATTTTGTGTAGTACATACCACTAATGGCAATACAACCACATGCACTTGAAGATTCAAACATACCTAAAAGTAAACGTACAATCATCAAAGAAGCATAACTGCTACAAGCAGCATGACATGTTAATACGATACCCCAGCATAAAATGAATGAACCTAGAATTTTTGAGATTGGGAATTTTTGAAATAAATAAGTTGTGATAGGTTCCATGAATATATAACCAGCACCAAAGATTGTACTTAAATTTGAGAAGTCATTACCTTTTAAATTTTTTTTAATACCCATTGCAGCAGCATAATTTAATAAAACTTTATCCAAAAACATTAATAAATATGTGACACATAAAAATGGTAATATTACTAAATCTAGTTTATGCATTGTTTCTTTAGATAAATCTGAGGAACCTTTTAATACGATTTTATTATCTGTTAAATCAATTTCATTTTGTTCTTCTAAATTCGATGAATCAGTATTATTATGGTGATTAGTATTGACATTGGCATCTTTTAAAAACTTTAATGCAACATCTACTTCATTTTCTGAATAATCTGAAGATAAACGGTTTGTTCTGACATCAAAATCATCTTTCATTAAGGTTTCAATTGATCTTGAATGACTTGAATTAGTATCATTACTGACATTAATTTCAATCGATGAATTAACATCATCTTTCTTTTCATTGGCATCAGACATTGTATATTGAAGTGAAAATAATAATAAAAGTTGATCCTATTTAATGTAAATGCCTTATTGTTGATGTTATTATATTTGACGAAGTATTGACAACATATAATTAATTTAATTTACAAAAAATATCTTATTGACAGGAAGCTGTTCCTTATATATTAAGTGTTTTATGAAGATATCTAATCGATTTAGTTTTTTTTTTACTACAAAAGTGTGATTAGGATTTTATAATATTAATGCAATTATAATACAATACAATAGATTCATATTAATACAAATATGATTGAGATCATTCTTTAATAAGCCATTTTGAAATTTTATTTCGTAAAAATTTTAAATTACAGTTTGTAGAAATAGTTTAAATGATTCAAAATGACATAACTTAAATGTTGAGATTCGATAGTTAATAAACATATCGAATAATATTGATTACATTTAAAAGAATCATAGTTCTTTATAAGAATAATCTTTAAATAAGAGTTTAATAAGAAGTCTCTCGGCCGAGAGACTTCAACATATTCGATTAACCATAATTAACTCATATTAATGAATAATGAATATTCAAATTTTAATCTCAATTATAATTAAAATCAAGCCATATGATTAGAATATCCATAAAACCATTCACATAGAATAAAACACTCTGATGGAAAATATACTATTTTCGAAATCACAAGAAAAACTATTAAAAAAAATCATCTCAATTATCTCTTTATATTTATAATTTATTTAAAAGAATTAAATGAATATTCAATTATAAAGCATCAAAAATTTTTTGAAGAAGAAACTTAGCCTTACCCGAATAACTCATGGTGTTCAGTTAATTTATCAATTCTATTTTATGACATGACACTTTCAATTCAATCCAAGGTTATGTTTTATCTTGTGTTATATAACTATTATCATTTGATGAAACTATTATAAAATCTTTATTTAATGTCTTTATTGAAAAGTTTTTATAATTTTGAAGATTTTAATAAAATACAATTATTCATTAGTGTCTGAAAAAGGAAACTCATGGACCAAAGAGATTCTTGTCATCATGTCAAGTCGTTTAAATTACATAATTATTATAATTTACCTTTTGTAATTGTTTATAATTTACTTGTTTAAACTATAGTTCTAAATATAAATTTTTAGAAGAAACATTATAATTTGTGTTATTTCAAATACGATGAGGTTTATTTTGTTCGTTTACTGAGGAACTTGCAAAGAACCAATGCATAGTTCGAACCCTCCTAGTTTCATATTGTTTCGTCAGTTTAATATCATAACAATATTCCAATATATATTTGGATACATGGTATATATTTCTATATATATTTCGATATATATATATTGTTTTATTGTATTATCAATGCCATTTTTCTTTTCTTTTTTAAACCGAAGAAACATCCGCACGGAATGCTCAAATCTCGAAATCTCTCGTTTCTTTTTTTACCCTCTGGAGGGTTTGGACACTGTCATTGGTGACCCGATTAGGAAAGAGATTTTTGCATATTGATGAGTTCCATTCATTCCAATGATGTTTCTGTCACTACAAATTAAATAAACTAAATTTCTGGTTTTATAGTGTTTTCTATTGTTATCTTAAAATGAACGTCTCATCTGTTGTGACGAGAGTGTAATCTATCTTAATTCTTATCTTTGTAACATTTCAAAACATTTTAATGAGGTTTGTCTTAACAATGCAAATAATGCATCAAAACATCAAGTACTTTTTACCTCATTTCAACATAGCAAAAAGGAATGTTCTTATCTCTTTTAATATTGTTGCTATTCTGAAAAATAGTGAATTTCCATTTCTGGAAATTAAGTTCAATAATTAAAACATGTTAAAAATTACATCAAAAAAACTTTTTTCTATATTGCCTATTTGTGCTGGTATAGCTATCTACTATCAAGGTCATTATAAACCTCAATACTTGTAATTAATTCAATTATATATCTCGGATTTATGTAATGGGTATAACGATTTCGAATGTTCGATGAATTGAAATGGATTGGAGCCAATAAAAAAAATAAGAATTATATATAAGTGACATTATTTTTTTTTTTAGAAAAGAAAACTTTAATTGACAATTCTTATTTAAATTATTTTAGTATATATTGTATAATTAATATAACTCTTATATACACCAAAAACCAAAATAAATTTAATTATATAGAAAATGGCCATCAAATTTTTGAACATTTTACTGTCGTTTTTCCTATTTTCTTTCGCTTACTCTGCTCAAATAGCAAATGTCACATATTCTGGTGTTGAATTTTCATCAGAAACTTCTGATGCCACCCCAAATAATGGTTGGGTTGTCTCTTTTAATTTTAATATAGATTCAACTACCATAGTTGAACCGGGTGATTATTTTGATTTAAATTTTCCATATATTTATCGTGTAAAGTTCAATGGCCATTCCACTGAACTCCCTATCACACTTGAAGATGGTACCGAAATGTTTACTTGTGTTCCATATCAACAAGGTTCTTCTCAATACTCAGAATCCATTGTTAGATGTACTTCACAAGTTGCATTATCCGAACAAGAAACTTTATCCGGTTCTATTTTATTCTCTGTTAGTTTTAACGCCGGTGGTTCAGCTGCTGATGTTGATTTGGAAGGTGCTAGATATTTCTCAAGTGGTGCAAATGAAGTTACAGTTCTTGATGGTATTACAGCTGAGGTATCTTTTGATAGTTCCGATTTCGATTATAAATTATATTACGCCATTCGTTCAATTCCTAATGAAAATTTCGGTAGTTACTACCTTTCAATGGTATGTCCAAATGGTTACCTATTAGGTGGTACACAAGATATTAACTATGATTTCGGCAATGATGGTTTTACCTTAAATTGTGCTAACCCTGAAGTATTTTTATCTAATAACTTCAACGATTTTTGGTTTCTGAAAAATTATGAAGATGCAAATGCAGAAGTTGTTTGTATGGGTAATGATTTAACTATTGAAATTGGTGAGTCAGATGCTGGTTATGGTTTATGGGTGGATGCTCAACAAGAGTTCCCATCTGACGCTACTGCAGTTACACATTCAGTTAGTTTGAAATATTCATGTACTGATACTATTGCAAGCACAAAGTATACACAAAATGTTAAATCTACCATTGTATATGAAATTTATGGTGGTACAGCAAGTGCTATGGCTTTATTAGAAACAATTGACATTCCAGTTATAACTTCAACAACTACAACAACGGGTTGGACAGGTACATATACCACAACTTATTCTACAGATACTACAGTAAGTACAGGAACAGATGGTACCACTACCACTGAAATTATTTATTTTGTCGAAACCCCATCTACCATCATCACCTCCACCACTACCACAGGCTGGACTGGTACTTACACTACTACTTACTCTACCGAAACCACCATCACTACCGGTACCGATGGTTCCACAACTACCGAGATCATTTACCATGTCGAAACCCCATCTACCATCATCACCTCCACCACTACCACAGGCTGGACTGGTACTTACACT
>JAJMDZ010000010.1:0-255962 GCA_030573835.1 Tetrapisispora taiwanensis (nom. inval.)
ATTCTAATGGCTTACCAGTATCATGCCGCAGGCATGATCAGATGTAATTTATTCAATTGGTGTTTCAGATTTAGACCAATTATTTCCTAATTGGGAATTCCGATATTATTTAGTTTTTATACTAATTTTTGGAACTCGTTAGGGTTTCTTGGTTAAATATAATTCAAGTGAATTGATGTAAATTATATTTGGTCAGGTTTTATTACAACAGAGGTTAAGTTGAAAATTTTTATACTTCAAGAAATGTAAATTAAAAATTGCTAGTCATTTAATGACTAGCAATTTTTGGCCAACAATCGTATCATGTTCGTGTTCAAATTACGTTGGTTTTATATACTATAATAAACGTTACACAGGTGTTATCAGTTGGGTGATTATTCTCAAATTGCTAAATCTTAAAATACTTTTTTGATATAAACGATGTTTCAACTATTTATAATTTTTGTTATCAATGTAAAAAATAAAATTAAAGTATTTATATAATATTTAAAATTTTACCTCATCTTTTATTCGATCTTGTTTTTTTTCTATCTTTTACATTCGATTATTATTTATTTTCTAATTTATGTTATAGATCGAAGATGATTTCTTATCTGTTTATTTTAATGTCAATATTATAATAACGGAATGTTCTTTTAAAAGTATTTGGGTATGTCTATGAAAATATCTTTAAAAATATTTGTTCAAACACTTTATTTTTAACGGTTCAAAAATTGTATTTGATTTTCTTATTTATTTTATTAAAGAATTTATTGCACAACAAAAATAAATATTTGATAAATGACAGAATTGTTAGAATGGTAAAAATAATAATACCTTTCAGATTTAATACTATGATGTTACTGTATCAATTTAATTGATAATTATAATGATTGGTAATTAAATTGATTATTCTATCTTTTTGTTTCCTTTACGTATAGATAGTCTTTTGATGGATTTTAGAAGTCTGGTAAAAGCTATAACAATATTTATAATGTGCATCAAAGCTTGCTTAAGAATAGCGATGATGATGTTATACATTTTGGATGTTACGACTTAAATTTAAAAATAATCAATATTTCTTTTCAATTAAAGAAGAGAAAATAACGATAAAAATAAATTTAATAAATTCAGCCAATTGTCCTAAAATCGAGGAACAAATAGAATCAAATTTAGCCGAATTGAAGCAAATTGAAACAAAATTTGAAATGTTAAAGTTATTCTAAAATAGCTATTTTTTGATTAGTTATTTTGGTATTCTCTTCTTCTTGTTTCTTCTCCCCTTCTGAAACTTTAGAAGTAGAAATTTCTGGTAAATTTTTTATAGATGGAAGTTTTTCTATTGCAACTGGGTTTGGGTTCAATTCCATCTCTAACTTGTCTAGTTCCTTATTAACTTCATCTTCATAGTTATCTACGCCTACTATTGAATTTGATAATATATTGTCAATTTCATTTTGATATTCAATTTGATTTTGTACATCATCCATTAACTCGTTGACATCACCAAATTCTCTATTCATTTTTTTCAATATTTCATTACCAGATTTTATACCATCAATAAACTGTTTTTCAACAATCTTAAACTCAATATTAGATACCATATTCTCTAAATTAATTAATTGATCAGAGGCTTTCTGAACCAAGTTCTCTTGATAATGTATTCTTTTTAATAAAAATCGTATTTTATTATTGCTTTTATAGTTTACTGGATCTTCTTTTATAAAAATTTTCAAGGTTTGACGTTCTTCATTTATTAATTGTTCTGTTCTTCTAGTGAATTTATGGATGTTATCTTTTGATCTCTTCAATTCTAAAACTGCTTTATCAGTTTTTGTTATATAAGGTTTACTTCCCTTTTGTCCCATTTTATATTTTTAATGTTCCTGTATCAAATTATTTTGATTTATAATTTATTTAATTACATATAAAATACCTTTAAAGTATACTTTATTAATACTATAAATATAATCGAGAATAAATATGTTATCCAGTTGTATTTAATCAAAAATGTTAGTTAATGTTGCCATAAAAATCCTATATCTCACTGATTCGAATAAATGACTTTTTTTTATTGAAACAGCTGTAAGGAATTTAAATGTTCCGGTGTTACGGTATTTTTAGAGTCATTTGATGTATGTATAGGTCGTACAATATAGCAAGCATATAAAGGAACAGGAAGAACAGAAAGAAAGTAGGACACCCTACACTTACATCTTTCTCATCGACAGAAAATAAAAAGATAGATAATAAATTAAAAAATGACAATAGATTAATTATTTAAAGTTTATAATTTTATTATTCATTACTTACCTCTATATAATATTTTTTATCGAATTATGGATTAAAATGACATATATATGTTTAAACCTTAAAATCTAATTAGTCCCAAAAATTATTCCAATTGACATTTTTCCTTACAGCATTTGAAAACCCTTCTTTATATTTAACCCAAATACGGATATTTTGATCAGTTAATAAATTGGAATTAACATTAGATGATTTTACCCCATTAGCACTGACTTCATTTAATGAAGTAGATTCTTTTTGTTTATTCAAATTACTATATTGCGATTTAAAGAAGTCGACTGTATTTGTCATTGAATTGGAATCTTTATTAGATGTCTTTCCCATATTCTCAGCTTTTTGTCTCTTGTTTCTAGCTTCATTTTGTTGCGTATTTTGTGTCATCATTAAATCAAAATGTCTCTTTTTAGCCTTTGTTTCTTCGATTTTTGCCAATAAAACATTTAATGTATATGGTCTTTTGTTAATTACATTCATTATTAATTTCTGATCGAATAAAACCAATTTATTAATTGGTGGCTCAACGCATAACACTTGTTTATGCATGTCTAAAGATTGATAACTTTTTTCTATATTATCATTATCTTGTGTAAATGAAATGGTAGGGATTAAATTTTGAACAGAAGATTTACTCAAAGATAATTGGTATTCATTAATGATACTAATAATGTTATCATAAATTTTGTTTTTCAATTCTGTATTATGCAAATTAGATAAATCATTTGAAACAATTAAATCTATCATTGGTAATATTTCAAATATTAAGGAATTTTTATTTATAAATGTCGATAATGATGGATATCGTATTGAGATATTGGATAAAAGAGAATTTACAATTTCATTGTTACTTTTTATTGTTTGTTTGACTTCAAAATGGTTATTCTTTATTCTTAAATCTTTTTTATTGCCTATATCGCTAAAAAAATCAAAAAATTTTAATGATACAGACGAGCTATACCTTTGTAATTCTCCGCCATTGCTTATACCTGAATTGTATAAAGAACTCTCAATTACATCGTAGAAAAACAACCAATCTGATATTTCAGAAGGTTTTAAAAGACCATTATCTGTGTACTTTACCTGCAGATATAAAGAGAAACAACCATTAATAATTTTATCTAAATTGCCTTGCATATCCAATTTTTGCATCAATTCTTTAAATTGTAACTTTGTTGAAAGCTCGGGATCTTTTTTAAACAATTCATTAACTATAGAAAACCATGATATTTTAAAATCCTTTGATAAATTGCCTTTCTCATTTTCTGAAAGGTTATTACCCAAAGAAAAAAATTGTAAGTTGTTAATACAATTTCTTAAATCATGATGTGATGAATCAATCAAAGTTTTTAAAAGATCGACATTTATTTCTGGACTTTTAGTTTTCCTGTTTTCTTTTGATAAAATGTAAACAAGCCTTTCAAGAATTGATTTTTCACTTGGTTTTTGGAATGAAATTATTTCACAATGAGGTCTTAATTTTTCTAAACTACTGGAATACAAATTGTTACAGATGCAAATAATTGGTCTCATTAACAGATGCCTTAGTTTTTTCTTGATTGCGCTGATTTCTTTATCATTTCTATTATTTCTTCTAGTTATTTTATCCAAATTTGACATATAGTAATTTGTAGCAGTTTTGTCATTTTTAATGATATCCAACAAAACTCTAATGAAACCATTTTCAATTGAACCATCAATTTCATCTGCAATTAAACAAATAGGTTTGTTTTCGAATGTATTAGAAAATAAATCATTATGAATTTTCTCCTTTACAGAAGCTCCAGATCTTTCATCACTAGCATTGATTTCATTTACAGCATAGCCCTGTTGTTTTGCGATTATATGAGCTACAGAAGTTTTACCAATACCTGGAGATCCATGGATCAAAAGTATTTTCTTGAAAGGCCTTTGGAAAGGATCTTCAATTAACGTAGTGTCATTATTATCATTTCTTTTAAAATTGTTATTATTCTTAAATTTTGGCGGCAGCTCCTCTTTAAATACTGACGGGGTCCATTGTCTTAACCAGAAGAGTATTCTCCTGTTTGTGGACTCGTTACCTACTAAATCAATAAATTTTTGAGGTTTCCATTTTTCAACCCAAAGAACTGAAGATTCCTTACTCTCAGTTGATGTATCATTTTCATTAGTGTTAATCTCATTCTCTAAGCTTGACCCACTCTCGGATTCAATTTTATCAAAAATCTCATTTATGTTGACACCATATGAATCATCGTTTCTCCATTCTTTTAAGTTTTTATTTTCAAAAATATCAAATTCTTGGTTTGTAATTATTTTCTCTTTCTTTTTCAATTCTAACTTTATACCATTTACACTATTAAAATATAATTTATCATCATTTTCAATAATTTTCGTTGAATTTAGATTAATACTATCATTTCCATTCAGTTCGATAGAGGATACTATTTTTTCTTCTGCTTTTTTAAAAAGTGAATTATTATCAAGGTTAAGATCAAACTTCAAATCCATAATAAGTCTAATAGTTTCTACAGGCAATATACGTATTCCTTAAAGTTTAACCTTTTCGGATTCTTGGTTATTTATATATTATGTATTCGAAGCAATATTCTTTAAATATAAGTTTAAATCATCACTAACATTGGAAGTAATATTCGATAACTCTAAACTTAATTATTTACCTAACGCGTTTGATCTTCATCGTTTTAGATAAATTACATATCACGCGTGATAACTTACTTATCTTACTATTTTTTTCTGTAACGAAAATATTTAAATATTCGACTTTTAAAATAAGTCAAATTCGATTAAATAGGTAGATTAGATCAGTTGAAAAGTTTCGATAGTTCGATTATTGAAAATATTATTAAAAATATTTTTTATTTATTAAAGTTATATAGATTAAGTAAAAAAAATTGGTAATAATCAAACTAAGCTGAAATCTTGGAATCCATTTCTTTTATATCTGGCTTTGGGCCTAATGGAGTAATACCAAGAGGGTTAATAACTGGGTGTGAACGTGAATAATGTAATTTAATATGGTTAAAATCAGTAGTCTGTTGGAAAGCAGGATAATTCCAGTAAAGGTTCCTCAACCACAAATGAATAAAGGGAAACCCTTCTCTAATTGTTGTAAAATTACATTTGAAGTGTTGTACGTAAATTGGATCAAATCTTACAATTGTTGTATACAATCTGATATCGGCTTCTGTCAAACTTCGATTTAAAAGGAAATATTCGTTTAAATGGTCGGCAACTTCTGCACTACCATACAAGGATTTTAATGCATGATAGTTTTCTTTTAAAATATTTTCAACCTTTTCTAAATTAAAGAATACGTTTGTTACTTCTTTCTCATAAATATCTTGTTTTTCGCAGAAACCTGCTTTATAGACACCATTGTTAATGTTATCATAAATCCAACTATTCATTTCGTCAATCTCATTTTGCATTTCTTTTGGATATAAATCTTTTGCAATGATATCTTTTTTATTTTCGACAAATTCATCAAAAACACCTGAATTGAAAATTCTTAAAATCTCAGAACTTTCATTGTTAACTATTGTTTCTGTCTCTTTATCCCATAAAACAGGGACGGTGAATCTTGCAGAATAATTTTCATTGCTTTTAAAATATAATTCACTTAGTCTGGAGTAATTATATAATGAATCAGAAGTACCATCGATAAAATACCTAGAACTATCATTGTGAATAGTACCAGAAGGTAGGTATTTATCCAACTTGGCAGTTTCAATCCCACCATTTAGTGAGTACTCCTTTTCATTAACATTTGATGTATTTCCATGATTATTGGCTACAAATCTCCAACCTTTATCATCCAAATGCCAATGAACAACACTAACACCAATAATTGGTGCTAATCCTTTTAATGCTCTTGCAATTAGAGTTCTGTGAGCCCATGGACATGCTAACGAAACGTAAAGCCAATATCTACCTTTTGCTGGTTTATAAATTGGATGATTTTTCGAAATTGTTTCCTTAAAGGAAGAAACTTGCCTCTTGAAAGCACCATCATCTTTTGAAGCCCAGTGTTTTGACATTTTAATTAAAATTAATCTTTATTTAATAAATATTTATAATCTTATTTTTTTTATCTTTTCTTAAATTTGAATAATTCTTTTAAGAAGTGTATAATAAATAACGATTCATAAATTACTCTTCTTATATATAATATATTTTGGGAATCTTAACTTAATTCTCTCTCCTTATTTTTTTTTCTCCACTAAATTTTTAATTTTTAATTTTTAGTTTTTAATTTTTGTACCCCATTAGTAACTTATTAGTAATTTTTTAGTTTTAGGATTGTTGAATTATATTTGCTTAATATGGTAATGCTGGGTTAATTTTGTAATAAACAATATTTGAGTTATTTCTATCTTTTGTGCTGGTACTGTTATTATTCCTGCGGTGATTTATAGGCTGGTACTTGTTACTCTGACGTCATTTATGCTGGTTATTTTATTACATTATTTTTATATTTTGTGCTGGTTTTTACCTTTTTAGGACACCAGCATTAAATGGAATTATTAGAACCAACATCTCATTTTATAGTAAAACATAAAATTATTTTATATAAAAGGATGGATAAATTTATTAATCTCAAAATTTATTTTCTCCATGAATCATATTTTATATATTATATATTCTAAAAAGATGAGCTTCCTATTTATTATTTAATATACTATAACATTCACTGTTATATATATACTATTATCTCATACTATTTATTAATTCATCTATTTCATTATGAATCCTACTGAAGCACATTTATTTATTCAACAAGGATTGAAATGAAAAAAAAGAAAAAAAGGTTAAAAGAAGACATTATTATTCTCTTTTTATTAAAATATTTTTAACAATATTGTATTTATTGAAATTGATTTCTTATTTACAAAAATTATTTAATTACAAAACAATATAATGTATATAAATATATAAATATATAAACACTTTCTTATTGTTTAAAAAGCCTAAGCTGGAATTATATTTTCTGTAACTAAATAATTATAAATATCTTCAGCACATTCTTCAACTGTTTTAAGGTGAGTTTTTAAATGTAATTCTGGAGCTTCTGGAGCTTCATATGGTGCAGATATGCCAGTGAAATCTTTGATCAAACCTTCTCTTGCTTTTCTATATAAACCTTTTGGATCTCTCTTTTCAGCTACTTCTAAAGGAACATCGACAAAAACTTCAATAAATTTCAAACCAGCTTCTTTATGCAATTCTCTAGCTCTATTTCTATCAACTTTGTATGGAGAAATAAAAGAAGAAATTGAAATGGTACAAGCGTCTGCAAATAATTTTGAAACTTCACTTATTCTACGAATATTTTCATTTCTATCTTCTTCAGAGAAACCCAAATCTTTATTTAAACCAAATCTAATATTATCACCATCTAATCTATAGGCTGATAACTCTTCTTTCAATAATTTTTGTTCCAAGGCGCAAGCAATTGTACTCTTACCTGATGCACTTAATCCTGTTAACCATATAGTACAACCATCTTGATTTCTAAAATTCTTTCTTTCATCATAAGTTAAGTTTGGGTGCCAAGTGATATTTGTTGCCATTTTGACTTCTCCAGTTTTAGCTATTGAAATTATACAAATTTTTGTTAATTATATTCTTAATCAACGATTAATTTTCTAAGATTAGAGTTCAAATCTTAATATTTAAATATTTTATAAATCATTTTAGTAAACATTTAAAATGTAATTAATGAGAGTGTATTTTATATTAAAACATAAATATTATCTTGTAAAGCTGCTATTTATATTAATTTATTAAACCATTAAAAGTAAAAATTTACTATTCAGAATTATTTATTTAATTTAGTTATATAATTACTAAAGAGATCATTATACAATTGCTTTAACTGCTTATGTGTATATAATATATATAAGTCTAAACAATATCATCATAATTGTGGATTAATTAATTTTCACGTGTAATTATTTGTAAAAACAAACAATGCGTCGTGGTGAAATAGACGAAACTTAACATATTAAATACAATAATAAAAATAATACCTCTTAACATTAAAAATATCTTCGGAAATTAAATTTTGTATAATTTATATATTTTGATTTAAATTTATCAAGATATAAAATAGTTTAAAAATATTTTAAGTCTTAGAAAATTTTAAAAATATAGAAAAATATTTTTAAAAATTGAAATAACATCATAATAATGTCATGTGATGTTTTTTAAGTGGTTAATCAGTTTTATATGTTGAACAGTATTATTCTCTTATCTCCTTAATTAATATATAAGTCACCATATCCAATTTAATGATTAAATTTCATCAAATAATATATTCAATTTGTTATAAAATGTATATTATATAATTATAGATTAAATCCGTTAAAATTTTAGATTTTTGTATATATTTTTGTTTTTTAAATGATTTTTGAGATAATAATTAATTTTTAAGAACTAAATCTAAAATTTTGAAATTATATTGTTAAAGTGGTGGTAGTGAAGGAAGTACTATAGACGGTCACAGTTTTTGTTTTAAAAGTAGTAGTTACAGTCAATTCTTTCTTCTTCTTAGTTTTGGTACTAGTTTCAGTAGTAACAGTAATAGCATAACTAGTTTTTGTAGTAGTTGACAGATTACTTAGCGTCGATTTAACTACTGGGCCTTCAATTGTTTTCGTGACAGTTATTACATTTGTTACTGGCACTTTTTTTGTACCTGTTAATGTTTCTGTTGTGTATTCAATTATTTTAATATAATCTGTACTACTTTTTTTGCCAACGTATATTGTAGTTAATATTTCTTCAACTATAGTTTCAATCGTCGTGATAATTTCATTTTTATATTTAAGAATTGTATTTCTATCAACTTCTGTTTCAGTAGTAGTTGTATCAAATATTTTATATTTGTATTCAGTATAAGTGGAAGTTACTGTCTGATCTATAGTTGTATAAATATCAATAAATTTATTTTTCGTTAAAGTTGTTGTTTTAGAATCTGTCAAAATATTTGTTAGCCAAATAGTATATAATGAAGTAGTGAAACAATATGAGTCTGAGCAACTAAATTTTATAGTTGTAGCATTTAAAGTTTTTGTTATTGTTTCTACTAAAGATTTTGTAATATTTGTGTAAACAGTATTTGTTTTAAATGTTGTATATGGTAAAGTTTCTGTATTATATAATGTTGTATATTTTGGTGTGGATGAAATTTTAGTATATTTATATTTTTTTTTAAATTTATTTTCGATATGTGAAAATATTCCATTAATATATAATTTAACTTCAAAAATCATTGGTTTTCTAAATAAAATTTTATTATTGTTAGTTTTAGTGATATTAATATTAATATTATTATCTAAACCAAAATAAGCTAACCTATTATTTTTAATATCATCATCGTTAGTAATATCATTAATATTTTCAATTGAATTATTATTTGAAATTAGATTTAAAAAATGATTATTAACAGTCGAATTACAACAATATTTTGAATATATTTCAAGTATATGTGTAATACATTTACAAATATTTTTGTCATCTAGATCATAATCATCAACTTCAATACAAAATTGATATTCTTCAGTAGTTTTATTAAAATGATCTAAAATACACAAAGTAAAATAATCAGAATTCTAGAAAGAAAATAAATAAAAATAAAATTGTTAGTAAAATAAATTCATAAATTAATTTTTTAGAATAAAATTAAGTAACATACAAAAGGGTTATTTTCTAAAATTGGTTCCACTAAATCAAATGGTATCTCGTTATTTCTAATACAACCTAATATTTCAATTAATTCAAATGAATAAGTTATTTTTGAAATAAATAATAACAATAAAACATTTATATACAGTACCATTTTTTTTCAAATAAACGTATTATGATTTAAATAATCTTTAAAGATAATTTTAATTAAATAAAAATAGTTTTTATTTAATGTATAGTTAATTTATATTCGAGTATCAAATATATATAAAAATATAGAAATAAATATTGATAAATTTACTCTTATTATATATAAATTTAGCCGCTCACGATATTAAATGAAATGACGCTAATTGATAAACTTAAAAAAAAAAAAGATAAGGAGAACACAACAAGAGATTAAACAAGAAATAAGTCATTCTTATACATACAAAACTACCACTAATAATAATTTCTAAAATCATAAATGTAACAAGTTTTTAGATTATTAAGAAACCCCCAGTTTAGATATATACATACATATATACAATTATACATAATAAAATGATATTTTCTTATGTATATAGTACACATTTAAATAAAATTATTATCATTATAATAAGATCTTATTATTATTATTATAAGATCTTATTATAAATTAAATATGATTTTGTGTCATCTTCATTTCATAATTTCATAATTTCATAATTTCATAATTAAATATCTTTCTTGTCACATAGATAATATTATTTCCGTTATTTTTCCGTTATTTTTCCGTTATACATTTTCACAATTTTTTTTTTTTTTTTTATTTTTTTTCAAAAATTAGTATGGAAATATTATAAAATTTCTTAAAAAAAAACTTGAAATAATGTAAAAAGCTCATAGTAAATAATTTTATGATAAGGGGAATTCATAAATAATCTATTTTTATTATTATTATTATTTTTTTATGCGTCTCTCAAAGTGAAATATATACGTTATATAATAAATTTACAATAAAGGATTTGATAGGTTAAGATTTTTTTTTAATTTCTTTTCCTTATAAAAGTGTAAATAAAATAATTATTTTTATTTAAATCTAATATTTAGATCCATTAATACGTATTTCTAATATATTAATATTATATTTTCAATTACATAAAATAAAATACTATAAAAATATTACAATAAAAACTAAACAATTTCAATATGGCTTATATTTCAAAGCTTGCTTATAAAGTTAGTCCTCATTTTGGTAGATTAAGTACAAAAAATTTATTTAATTATTCACCAAATTTATTATTATGGGGTGGTGCTTGGGTTGCATGTGTTGCTGTTTATACTGAAGGTTGGCCATTGTTTCAAGATACATTTTATAAAAAAATTCCATATTTTGGTAAACATTGGCAAATCGAAATACCACCAGAAGATAAACAACATTAAATGATAATTAATAAAACTAAAAAAAATAAAATTAATTACCAATTGTATAAGAATAGCACTAAATTTTTCATATTCTCATTTGTAAAATTAAATTAAAACTAACAAATGAATTAATTTTACTATCATTTTTCATATCTTTATATATATTCATTAAATATTTATAATTGTATATTAATTATTAAATTATTACAATAAATATAATAATTTTTATTTAATTTTAAAATAATGTAAAATATACTAAATTCTTTAAAGATTCCTTACAATTACTTATGCATTATATCTTAATTTATTTGTGAAAAGTATAGACTACAATTTCCATTCTAAAACACAATGAAACAAAAAAGAAATTTCAAAAATATAATGACTATTAAAATTATTGAATCTCATTTAAGTAAAATCAATTAAATATTTACAATTTTTTAGTTTTTATCTTTATTTCTTGGATTTTAGTTGAATACTTAACTCCTTTGAAAAGTGATTTACCCTTTGAACTATCTAATCCTGATTGAATCTCTAATGAATTAACTTTTAAACCACTAGCTAATTCGCCATTATAGTTATATTTAATTATTATATTATGTAAAACCATTTTTTTATTATTAGCTTTGTTTAAATATTCAACACAACCTGTTAAAACTGGTGCAATACCAACATGAGTCTCTTGATCAAATATCCAGGAACATTTATTTGGTAAAGATAAATTCTCAAATCTACCATGCGATGAACGTAACATTTTAATTTTGTAATCTACTTTATCTAATCCATAATTGTCATTCGAATTTTTTCTATTTTCATCGTCTTCATCTGAGTTATCAATAGTTCTTTCAGAATTATAGAATTGTCTTTCATTTAGAAGCCTATGCATTTTTGGTAAAAATACCAACTCAATTTGAAGATTTTGAATAGTTTGTGTTTTAGTTGAATTGCTTATATTAAGAGAAACTTGAAATTCATCATTTTTAATACCAATACCGTCTTCAAAAAAAGCTGTGACCAAACCACTCTTACTTAATTTACTGGATTCGTTATTATTGTTAATTGGAGTATCTAAATCAATATTATAATCAAACAATTTAAAATTACCATCAGGGGGTAAAAATTTAAAAGATTTATATCTCTCAGATGTTTCTGATTTAATCATTTCTTTCAAGTCGATGCATTCGTGTAAAAATAATGAATCAAGTTCATTACCAGCAGTATCAAGTTTCATTTTGACAATCGGATTGCCATTTAAAACACTTCTTACTAAACATTTACCCACAATATTACCCGTGATTATTTTCATTTTAGACCTACAATAATTATTTCTTTTCTTTTTCGTTTCTAACACCAAATGAACAGATTCAATTAAATCAAGATATAATTCGTTATTAGTATGCTCTACATGTTTTGATCTCCAAGGTGCTATCTGACTTTCTCCAAAATTGAAATCTTGAAATGAAAAATTTGTATGTTGTTGTTGGGATTTTTGAAGTGCAATTTGTATATTATGAGCTGTATTATTAATTACTTTTGATAAATCATTCTTAGTTGGGACATAATCTCTAATTAAATTATCATATCTCTTTCCAACTGCTATCTCACCTCCATCAAATAACCAATATAATATTATCGAAATTCTATCATAATTATTGATTAATTTTGTAATTGTTAATTCTTCTTTTTCGAAATAAATCATCAGACTTTGTTCTAATTCTTCTAGTACAATAAAAGGATAAACTTGCTCAGGAGATTCTTGTATTCCAGATACTAAACACCAAAAGTATAATTTATTTTTAGAGGAGCAAAATCTATATAAATCTAATTCTTTACCTAATCTGCATTTTAAGAATTTGTGATTATTAAGGACAGTATCAACATCATTATCTTTAATATCATTACTAGATGCTTGGAAGGTAGCTTGTAATTTAGAAAACAGTTCTTTAAAAGTAGGTGCCACTGTGTTTAGTAAATGCTCAAATACCAATACATTATTGATATCAGTTATATAGAAGGATATGTACATCGAATTTGATTTATTATGTTTCTGACTTAATACTGGATTTCTTTTATTCGATATATTTTGGAAATGAGTTGAATTGATTACTTTCAGTATTTGTAAATATTCAAATTTACCTAAATTGTCTCAATCTAATGTATATATATATAAAGAATCAAATTGAAATTTGCATAGTTTTTGATAAATATTGAAGATTCTACAAGATGGTATTTCCATTTTAGCTGATATAATACTATTTCCTATTAATTTTTTCGCCTTAATTTTTTCAATTTTTTTAATTTTTATAATTTTTTTTGGTGTTTGAGAATTTCGAAAAAATTACGAAATTGAAATTTCCAATAACAATGTAAAAGTAGATGGGATTTTATTAGAGGATGTTTACATATTTAATATATTCAATTTAAAAATTAAATATCAAAATAATTAATTCTTAAAATACAATTTATTAAATAATTTATTAAATAATTTAGTCAATATTCAATCTCTATTTAAAGATTAAATTTTTACACTGACAAAATAGCTAAAAATAGTTACTGTAAATTAATCTTACATTATTATGAATAACGTTGACTTTAATAATAATTCAATAGATAATAATAACAATAATAGTGTTTCAAATAGCTCTCTCAACGTTAATAAGTTTAATAATTCAAATAAAGGAAGTATTGATAAAAACAGTAATAATAAAATGAGTCAACAACCTAATCCATTTAGTAACATTGGAACTCTCGCGTTTAATTTGCAACAAATTCCACCACAAATTCTTCAAAATTTGACTTCACAACAATTACAGTTAATTCAACAACGTCACCAACAATTATTAAGGAATAGAATCCAACAAGCACAGCAAGTTCAACAAAATCAACAAACACAACAAAATCAACAACAAGCGAATTTGCAAATACAAAATCAAGATTTACTGCAATCTAGACAGGCTAAACAATCAAAGCAACCAAAACAACCCAAACAGCCCAAACAACCCAAACAAACAAAACAAGTTGATAACAAACAAGCTATTAAACAAAATACGTCTACGAAGAAAATAGCTAAGCCACAACAAACCCAACAATCTATAAGCCAGGGATCGATTCAAAATGGTTCAAATATTCAGAATGGTCCAAACGGTCCAAACAATTTGCAGTTGCCATTTAATTTACCACCTCAAATAGCAAGACTACCTTTACCTATGCAACAACAAGTGTTGGCATCTTTGAAACAGCAAGCTATTCAAAAAAATAATCCATCTATGGTTACTGCAATTACTATGGCTCAAGAACAATTACAACAACAAATTCAAAGAATTCAACAACAAACAACACAGCAAATGAAAGGAAAAAATGATGCAAATTTCAATCAAAATAATATTGGTAACTCACAATTGATGAATCAAAATAACATTGTTTCATCTGGTACTCAACGTAAACAATCTCAAGTTAAAAGTAAGTTAATTAGTAATGCTAACCTTTTTCAAAATAATGTCGATGTACAACAACCTTTGAAAATACAAAAACTAGAATTACCTGAATTCCAAACTATCAAATACAATCCAACAGAATCAATGATTCCCTACCAAGGATACTGGTCAGATAAAAAAGTTACCACTGATACTTTGATGTATGAACAAATTACACAAAGAGATAAATCCAATAGAACAAACCAATTGAAAGAACAAAATGGTTATACTCCATTCAGCATTTTTGGATTTAGTGACAAAGAATACACTGCTAAACTTTGGCATAATTTAAAATATTATGAAGGTTCAAAAGAAATTAGAATGGCATCAATTAGGGGCACATCTCAGAATATCGCTAGTACAAGCATA
This sequence comes from Tetrapisispora taiwanensis (nom. inval.), assembly GCA_030573835.1. Taxonomy (NCBI): domain Eukaryota; kingdom Fungi; phylum Ascomycota; class Saccharomycetes; order Saccharomycetales; family Saccharomycetaceae; genus Tetrapisispora; species Tetrapisispora taiwanensis (nom. inval.). The sequence goes on from JAJMDZ010000010.1 coordinate 15,201, forward strand.
TGGGGTAATGGTTATGCTGGTTATGGAAACGGAAACAGTAATACAAAATCTGAAATTATATCTGGGATCCCTAATAATGATCGTCCTATAGTTCCTGATAAAATGCTTGATGTATATAAACAAGCGAGTACAGAAGTTTCTGAAGATTTGATACCGATAAGATTAGAATTCGATCATGAGCGTGACAAATTTTCCCTTAGAGATACGTTATTATGGAATAGATCAGATAGATTATTAGATGTTGAGGATTTCGTCGATGATATGCTTGTAGACTATAGGTTTGATCCTGAATTTTCTTCACAAATTTCCGATACTATTTCTCAATCAATTAAAGAGCAAATTGTTGATTTTCAACCAAACCCTTATACAAATCTACAAGATCAAAGGGCTGGTGGTGATGATATGCGTGTAAAAATAAAACTTGATATTGTAATTGGCCAAAGTCAATTGGTAGATCAAATAGAATGGGATATTTCTAACCCTGATAATGATCCAGAAGAGTTTGCAACAAGTATGTGTAGTGAATTAGAATTGCCAGGTGAATTCCAAACTGCTATTTCTCATTCGATTAGAGAACAAGTTCATGCTTATCATAAATATTTAGCCTTATTAGGTTATAAATTTGACGGATCTAATGTTGACGATGCAGATATTCGTAGTAGAATTTTACCAGTAATCACGGTTGATAATGTTTATAGAGCTGCTGCTGATTCTAAATTATATACACCTAATTTAGTAACAATTTCTGCTGCTGAGTTAGAAAGATTAGATAAAGATAAAGATAGAGATTCTAGACGTAAAAGAAGACAAGGAAGATTCAATAGACGTGGTGTAGTCATATCAAATACTGGTGCATCAGCTATTGGTTCATCAACTGGAACTCCATTGGCTATATCAGCAAGCAATACTAATATTGGTGCTTCTGCTGCTAATTCCATAGAAGTTTCATTGCCTGATATTTCTGATGCTTTAAGAACTTTTAGGACTCCAATACCGAGTACAGTATTGCCAGGTGGTTTAGATTTAGGTCCATCTGTTGAATCATTTGATCTAAAAACCACCACGGTATCAAAAGAAAGACCTGACAAACCTAAAGTTAAGCAACCAAAATGTTATGTAATTGATCATATTCCTGGCAAATCCTTACTATTGTCAATTACTTTACCAAAGAAAGACTCATTGAAGATTCAAGTCGGCACTGCTAACAAAACAATTTCAATACCTCGTAGTACTGTAGCAACTAAATCGGTGATTTCAAGTATAAAAAAGGAATCTACTCAGAATACTGAAAATTCAGAAAAGGATTCGACACCATCTTTACCAGTCGTACCATCTGCTTCAAGTGTAGTCAGCACAGAGGCAGTGCCAACTGCACCAGCTTCACCATCTGTACCAAATACTTTACCAAGCGTTTCAGCTGCACCAATTGAAATGAAAAATACAAATGAATCTATTGATACAAATAAGGAAACTTCAGCACCAACAAAAAAATTTGAAACTGATTCAATTGAGGAGCTAATCGATGGGGTTACTTCAAGTAATATTAATAACGAAACTCAAGAAGCATCCAACAATAAAAATAGCGAACAAGATAAACCAGTTCTAAAAGATACCAATGTAATAGATCCAAGTCTTAATGATACAGAGACTAGCCTAACTACAAGTAATTCAACTGATGACAATTCTAATCCACGTGTGGAAAATATAACTGAAGTTTCAATTGAGGCTGACACTGTTACTAATACTTAACCATCTTTTGATAAGAATAACGATCAAAGTTCAAATTTAATTACAGAAAACAATACAAATTTAACAGGTTACTCCAAAGATGTCAATAGCTCAGAAGATGCTAAAGCAACCTTTCCATCATCGAATATGAGCCCACCTGTTACCACTAACGAAGCCAATGGAATTGAATCAAATGATTCTACTAAGAATACAGATACATCTACTGACATACCGACTACAAACCCTAATACCGTAGCAAATTCTACAGAATATAAGGTTGAAGTTGCCAAAGAATCTGATGACTTGAATTCTGTAACAGACACAACAAATGATCTTATCAATCAAAATTAAAATAAAAGAATATAATTTACAAAATTAGTATTCACCTTATCAATTTGTATTGATAAGGTGAGATATCCAACGACTATTCAATTATATAGAAATCATGATTTAATAAATAATATAATTTAATTATATATATATAATGTTTACATTTTTACATATAAATTATATAGTTAAAATTTCATTAAAAGAAGAAATTGTCTTCAATGCTTTTGTACGAGGGGCGATTCTTGATGTTTTTTTCTTAATAACGTGGGAACGGAGCCTTGGAGTCCAAATAAAAACACACTATAATATTATAATACTTAACATCAAAACATTTTATAGTCTCTTAACTAAGCCATCATAGTAGTCAAGTTTTATTAATAATAGAATTTACAGAGGTATTATAAGTTAATAATTAATTTAACAACTAAGAAATTATTATTATACATAATTTTATAGTGAATTAATTTTATTAATAAATATTATTTTAAGTTTAATTAACTTTTGAAATTTGTTATTGTTAATTAATTAATGATTATATTTTTTATATTTATATGTATTTATTGTAATTAGTTATTGATCTTATTTTACAAGAAGACTAATTAAAAAATTGCTCATTAATCGGAATAGCTTAAAGTTTAAGATATTTGTTTAATATAAATTAATAACAACAGTATTTTATTTTTGAAATAATCATATAGAATATTAATAAATTCGATTCAAAATTTAGCTTGGTTTAATATTAAAATAACGATTTTTTTTAAACAAATAATAAAGATTATACGATAGATATATTAAAAAGAAAAAATCTGATTACAAATAAGTTTAATTATATATATATATATATAATATGAATGCTTACTCGTCAATAAATAATTTGGGTGATATTAATACTAATAATCAAGTTGATATAGAAATGGATACTAATTTGAATTCTGATGAAGAAATAATGACTCCTAGTAGGAATGCAGAAAGAGATGTTTTACTTGATGTCCAAGAAGGTTCAAGTAGTTCCAATTTACATGAAAATTCTTCTGAGAATAGTGGTGATAATAATAATATTAATAATAACAACAATACTGAAAATAATCAAAATAATCAAAATATGGATATTAGAAATAGAACAAATAGATATTTATCAACATTAGGAAGACATTTTAATATTTTAGATAGATTATTCCATAAACCAACTGAAATTGGTGACCAACATGGTGCAAGTTTTGATGGTGTTTTCAGTAATTTGACTGCTAAACCTAACCAAGAAGTAGTAGAAGAAGTCAATGAAGATTTCCCACCAACTTATAATGAAGCTGCAAATGATATGTCTCCGTCATATTATGGTGTTAATGCAGATGGTACAAATATGTTTTATGATGAAATTTGTATTGAGGGGTTACCTGTAGGTAATATTGCCAATTTAATTTGGAATATTATTGTTAGTGCAAGTTTCCAATTTGTTGGATTTTTAATAACATATGTTTTACATACATCACATGCTGCTAAACAAGGTTCTAGATTTGGTTTAGGTTTAACTTTCATAAGTTACAGTTATTCGATGATACCAAATGATGTCACATCGAAAGTTGGTAAAAGTAATAATATTGAGAGGGTACAGGTTTCAAATCCAAATGACTACGATAATTTACGTATAGAGGATCATGATTCTAAATTAGATACATTCACTTCAAATCTAAGTCATGGTGTACAAGAAGAAAAGAAATCAATACCGTTTTTGGCTTACGTGGTAGGAATTTTGGGTATATACATTACTATTAAGAGTTTAATAGATTATATTAAAGTTAAAAGGATGGAGAAAAAATATTTAGCTCAAGACGAACCAGTATAAGTAACACATATGGTATAAGTATTACTTTCTTATCAGTCGATGACAACATATATTATCTACTGACACCAATATTATTAGCATTTGCATTTCAACATTTTTTATTATTTGTTGATACTTTCTTCTATTATTTTTAAGACATGGAATTATATATATCATATAGACATAATTATATACTAATTGAAGAATGATTATTTCAAGCTACAAAAACATTACATTATTAACCTTTTTATACGTAGTTTTATATAAATCATTGAAAAGTTTATTCCATTAATAGTACAGATATCAGTTAAATCAATAGTTGGTGCATTATAAATTACATAAGTACTTGAAACTAACTATAATACATTATGCAAGTTGTTTATTTTGAAAATTTACAAATTATCTGAATTGGGAATAATATTTTTCTTCCTCAAATCTTTTATTTACTAGATCTACAACATCCTTAGGATAGACGTCTTCAATTCTTTCAGAACCATTTAATACACGGGTTTCATGTTCTTGTTGTTCTTCTTTTGTTAATAAGACAACATTTTGTAAAGAAACTGGTTTACTTGGATCCCATTTAGAAAGTGTTAAACGAGTGGAGAAACCACTAACTGGAGATTTACCTCTAAATATTTCTTCAACAATGTAACCAATTTCTCTTAAAGCGATTGGGACTCTTTGATCTGGCATACCAATTCTTGTCATTTGACCAGCCAATGATTGGTAAATACCATCATATAATTTGATTCTATTTTTACCTTCGATTGGTTCCATCGGATATCCAGAAACTTTAGTTAAAACCCAAGTAGCAATAGTTAACCCAAAAATACCAGGCATAGTACCTAAAACTGGTAAAATTCTAACTCTGAAATCTCTTAAAGCACTTAATTCATCAACTTTACCCTTTTCATACTCATTATCTGGTAATGGTAACAATTTAGCTTTACGTGGGTCTGGTTTTTCTGCACTGAATACAACTGGAATACCAGTGGTAATACCTCTCTTCTTTAATCTCCTTCTAACAGAACGAGCTAGAGGATCTTCTTCGGTTACTGTCATATCGGCAACATTAATACGTGTTGGATCACTCTTAACTGATGCACCACCAGATGAAATCAATTCAATTTTATTTTTGAAAACATATTCTAATAGATCAACTTTAGTATCAATATTGTCGATACAGTCAATGACAAAAGTTGGTTTACCATCACCAAATATCAATCTTTCAGCATTATCAATTGTCCATAATTCATTAACGGCTTCAATTTTACACCATGGAGCAATTTTCAATAAATGTTTTTTCAAACAATCAACCTTAGGAGTACCAACATCATTTAATTCGGCACAACTGTGTCTATTCAAAGAACTTAAAGAGACTTGATCGAAATCAATAACTTTAATTCTTTGACAACCAGAACGAACCAACATTGTAACAACCCAAGAACCAACACCACCAGCACCAACAACAACGAAATATTGATCTTTTAATTTTTGCATACCTTCTTCACCCAAGAAAGCATAATTTCTAGCTAATTGTTCACGAAACAAATTATCATCATATTTTGTAGTGTCATTTATTTTAATAATTTCCTTCTTTGTATTAATATTTTTTTTCAAATTATATTGATTCCAAGCAATTTCAACACATTTAGCTGCGGTAACAGAGACTAAAGCTGTGGCTGTTACAATTTTCCAAGTATCTTTATTCATAAGGGTTGTTATTTATTTATATTACTATATATTTATAGATATACAGTAAAAGTACTTTAAACTAAAAATGAATAAATAAATAAATTGATACCATTTTTTAATATAATAAATTTTATTATATGTGTTTGATCAAACTCATCGCTAGTACTTTAGTTTTTTAAATAATGAAAAAATGGTACTAGCAAAAAAAAAAGAAACATAAATTAATTAAAGTCACATGACCAAAACGCCTCTATTTTTCTGAGCGGTTACAATATTGTATTATAATAACGACACAAAATCAGAATATTACTATGCTTTGACTTTATCATTCTAATATAACTTGTTCATTAGAAACTGAAAATGAATAGATAGCATTACAATATTATATTATATTGTAATAAAACATTATATATTAAATTATAAAACCTCGAAAGCCTGTCCCGGGGCCGGAAATCAATTGTAAGCATCAGAGTAGAATAACACAAACACATTAACTACAACTCTACCTATACATATTTTCATATTTTCATATTTTCATATTTTCATATTTTCATATTTTCATATATTCATATATTCATATATTCATATGTTCTTATGTTCATATTTTTGTCAACTAAATATATAAGAAAACGCTATTTTAATAAAACCATTTGTCGTTATTGTAATAATACATTCGTAACAACAAGATCCCTCTGGGTGTGTGTGCCTCTCTCTACGGCAATTTCCGTACTTTATCTCTATTTTTTTCACACAAAAAAGACCCGAAATCTTAAAACGATCTTGATCAAAAAACATAGAGCAAAAAAAAGATTTATATACGGCTATTTTTTACTAAAATTATTTAAATTTTTTTTCCCAATTAATATTTTTATTATATTTAAAACAAAACAAATATAAACAATACACGTACAAATAAATTATCTTTTCGAAATGGTTTTTTTAAAATGGTTGACTTCTTCATTTATATTCAATATATTGAATATATTGAATATAATGAGTATATTCAATTTTTTATTAGTATTGAAAACAAACAATACACTAAAAAATAACGTATTTTCATAAAATTTATTACTCTGACTCATTCAACAATGTAAAGCGAAATTTATTTGTGTTTATGTATTTTACTCTATCTTACAATTATGAATAAATTTATTTTTAAATCAATATTCAACATTCCCGTTTTAAACTAACAAGAGTTGTTAAGTTAATTAGACTATCAAGAAGAAAGATAATTTTTTTGGAAAATTTAAGAGATGGTCTAAATTTATTTGAATAACTTAGATATATATTTTTTGCTTAGATGTTTTAGCAAGGTATTTTTTTAAATATCAATGATGTATATATATATATATATATATATGAAATAATCACCAAATGACTAATTACATACACATTCTTATTTACATCATCTCTTAATTTTCCAATACATATATTTTCTAATAACAATTATCTTTTATATATAAATAGATAATTATTTATTTTTGGAATCAGAATATATTTAAAATCTACTTTCTTTCTTTTCATTTCTCTCTTTTTATTTATTTGGTATTTCTCACTATATTTATATTCAATTACATACAAATAAAAACATATTATTATCTATCTTTACAAATTTTAATAAAATGTTGAAGACAAAGACAAATACTTTTTTAAAGAAAATAAATTTTTCAAAAAATGTATCTAATTGTAGATATGCTTCAACATATAAATCAAATTCTTTTGGTTCAAATTTAAAAGAAAATATTAATCTAAATAAGAAAATAAATTCATTATTAGATGAAAAATTTCAAACAAAAACCGCTCATCAAGATAGATTAACTGTAAATGGTTCAATTGAATGTTCTCTAAATGGTTTTAAATTATTAGATTCACCTCTATTTAATAAAGGTACTGCATTTACAAAAGAAGAAAGAGAACAATTTGGTTTAAACGGGTTATTGCCATCAAAAGTAAGTACAATTGAAGAACAATTAGAACGTAATTATAAATTGTTATGTGAATTCAAGACTCCATTAGAGAAAAATGATTTCATGACAAATTTAAGAATGCAAAATAAAATTTTATATTTTGCAATGATTAAAAAATATATTAGAGAATTAGTACCTATCATCTATACTCCAACCGAAGGTGATGCTATTGCTAAATATTCAAATAGATTAAAGAGACCGGAAGGTTTATTTTTAAATATTAATGAACCAGAAAAAGTTGGAGAAAATTTAGCAGCATATGGTGACGCTAAAGATATTGATTATATCGTCGTAACTGATTCTGAAGGTATTTTAGGGATCGGTGATCAAGGTGTTGGTGGTATTAGAATCTCAGTATCGAAATTAGCATTAATGACGTTATGTGGTGGTATTCATCCAGGTCGTGTTTTACCAATTTGTTTGGATGTTGGTACTAATAACCAAGAATTATTGAATAATGATTTATATACAGGTAATAAATTTCCAAGAGTTAGAGGTGAAGCATATGATAAATTGGTAGATAATATGATCAAAGGTATTAAGAAACAATTTCCAAATGCTATTTTACATTTCGAAGATTTTGGTGTTAAAAACGCAAGAAGATTATTGGAAAAATATCGTTCCGAAGTTCCATGTTTTAATGATGACATTCAAGGGACAGGTGCTGTTGTTACTGCATCTTTAATTGCTGCCTTGAAACATACTGAAAGAGATTTAAAGAAGGCTAAGATTTTAGTATATGGCGCTGGTTCTGCAGGTATTGGTATCGCTGATCAAATTGCTAGTCATATGGTAACTCACGGTTTAACATTACAAGAAGCAAGAGGTCAAATTTATCTAATAAACAGAAAGGGTTTAATTTTACAATCCAATGAAGCTACCTCTTCACCAGCTCAACATGTTTATGCTAAACCTGACCAAGACTGGACAGATATTGATACAAAGTCTTTACAAAATTTAATTAAACACATTCAACCAACTTGTTTAGTCGGTTGTTCCACACAAGCTGGCGCTTTTACAAAAGAGTGTATTCAAGAAATGCACAAGCATAATCCAAGACCAATTGTGTTCCCATTATCTAATCCAACTAGACTACATGAAGCAGTTCCAGCTGATGTTATGAAATGGACAAACAATGAAGCATTAGTAGCCACAGGTTCTCCATTTAAACCAGTAGATGGTTATAGAATATCTGAAAATAATAATTGTTTCTCATTCCCAGGTATTGGGTTAGGTTCAATGTTAGCCAAAGCTACCATAATTAGTGATGAAATGATTTCTGCTGCTGTTGATGAATTAGCATCATTATCCCCATTGGAAGATAATAATTCAAAACCAGGGTTACTACCACCTTTAGAACAAATCAACGAAACATCATCCCGTGTAGCTACTGCTGTCTTACTACAATCATTAAAGGAAGGTACATCTAGAGCTGAATTAGATGGTTCTAAAATACCTCGTGAATTTGAAGATTGTTTAGAATGGGTTAAAGAACGTATGTGGAAACCAGAATACAGACCAATGACCAAAGTTAATTATGATCCATCTATACATACTCAACAATCTTAGATATATTCCTTAATTTTATAGAAAAAAAATAGAAAAAAATAATTAATTAATACTTTCAAACTTCTTAAAATCTTTTCCCCTCAATATTTAGTTATTATTAAATTAGAATTAATTATTATTATTGTAATCTTTTCATTTTAACTATTTTTTTTTATAGTATAAACTTTACCTCATCGTAATTTTATTGACCTTATTTTATACTGTTATGAAAATCATGCAGTGTTAGAATAAAGTTCGCATTTTTAGAACTCGAAGCCTAGTAATACTTTAGGAAATTTTTCACGTAAAAGAAAAAAATAAATTTCGTGTAAAAAAAAAGTAAATTATTTTTAATAATAATTAATAAATAAGTCATCGGAGAATATATCGAGTTATTTAACATTCTCGATGTTTAATCTTACCCCATTGTAATACGAATTAACAATATTAATTAAATACAAAAATAAATATATATTAAATATTTATGAATACAAAGCAATTTAATAAAACCAGATAATAAAACATCATGGAAAATATATCTGAATTTGTTGAAATTGTTAATAATAATTTTCCTAATGAAATACTTTTAAAAGATAATATAACTAAATTGAAAAAAAAAACTATTATTGTTGATTCTGAAGATAATATATCTAAAATAAATATAAATGAAAATGATTTAATATATACACAAAATAAAGATCAATGTGATATTGAATTTAACAAAATTTTACAAATTTTAGACGATAATTTAGGTGATATTTATACTGTAAAGAATAAAATATTATATGGTAACACAAAACCATGGAAAGAAAATAAATTAGAAGAAATGAAAACATCAGGTTTAATTTATGTTATATATTATTTAGATGATAAATATGAAACACCATTATTATACATGTCATTTACACTTACAGAAGAATCAGGATTTCTTCCCAATACAGAAGAAATTTTACCTGTAATCTATTTATATGAAATTCAATTAACAAATAATATAAGGAATCAAGGGTTTGGATCTTTATTAATTAGTAAATATTTATCCAATTGTGGTATTCAAGTTAAAAAAAATATTAATAATAATTTTATTGGCATTGAATTAACGGTCTTTTCTGATAATATTAATGCAATTAGATTTTATGAAAGATTAGGTATGAAATTAACAGCTGATTCACCAATTGATAAAAAAATAAATTATGGTCGGAGAATGAATACCAGAAGTCAAAGAAACGATAATAAATCAAATTCTAAAGATTCAATAACAATAGTTAAAAAACCTGCATATTATTTATATTATTTATCTGTATAATTCAAAAAAACAAATAAATTATATTATAGAGATATTTATATTATACATTTTTTAACATGAGCGACTTAATATAAAAAACAAAAGAGAATATTATATTTGTTTAATCAACAAATTTTTTAATTGATGAAAATTCTAAAATAATAAATTAATGTCAATACAAAATTAAATTAATTAAAGAAATGTAAATAATTCAATTACATAGGATCTTGAACGAATAAATTTTCTATTATTCTTATTCTTATTCTTATTCTTATTCTTATTATTAAATTTTATGATCTTAAGTTTATTATAATACTAGTGTCCATCTTATTTAAAATAACAAATTTACTTAAATAAGTAAATTTGTTATTTTATATTCCGTTAAAGAGATTAGCACGCAGGAACGGATAGGAAAAACCTCGATTGGTCCTATCAATACTAAAATTCAATAGAAAAATTAATAAATTTAAAAAAAGTAAAATTGTCGTAATAACAAAAAAAAGAAATGAAAGGTGCAAAAAATATATATATATGACAAAAATCTAATAACAAGTAATTCAATTCAATTTATGTTTTTTTGATTATCCCTGCAGGATAAAATCAATTTTATTTTAATTTTTTTTGCTTTCACGAGGGGGGGGGGGGGACTGCATCCTAAGCAAAACTTGAAGATAGTCGTAGTAATAATATTCACAATTGATACGTTTCCCTAATATTTTTTTTTTATTTCTAACAAATCGAGAATGGAATTGAAATTCAAAAAAGAAATTATCTTTACATGTAGACAATTAAACGTAGTACAACTTTTATTTATTTAATTCCAATTATTCCAAAAGAGTATTAGTTCCGTAGGAACTAATACTCTTATCTGCTTCATACGTAATATATATATATATATATACATATCTGTTGTGGTCAAAAATTTTGTCTCTTTTCCCTAATTCGGATATTAGAATTTTTATTCATAAAAAATATATTTTGGAGTACAAAATTTAAGAGAAATTATAATTATAAAATAATGTTATATAATTTTTAATGTATCAAAAAGGTTGATCGGAATGGAATACAAAATATAATTAAGAAAAAAATTTTTTTTTTCATCGTTTATTACAAAAGAAAACCCAAACAAACGTAATTACACTAATGTAACTTGACCTAACATCCTTTCTTTTTTTATTATTATCTCAATTGGCACTGCACTTATACTGCAATTTTTACTCTTTTCGAAATCTTTATTGCATCACTAATTTGTTCAATTATATATAAATGTATTCAAATATTTTTTTATGTTAAATTTAATTTTAATTTTATTAATTCTATTAAATCAATCGATTAACGAATATTAGTGTGATTGAGTAAATTATAAAATGAATTTTGGGAAACCAAATTCAAATGATATAAACAAGAACAATACCAATCAAATTTATTCAAATCAAAATGAAATGAATAATAATAATTCATTGAAGTTACCTACAATTAATGGTATACATAATAATAGAACATATTCAAATGATATCTGTTATTCAAATAATTATTATCATTTAAATCGGTCACAAAATAATACAATACAAAACAAGGTACAGCATTCAAATAGTTATACACCATTATTTAATAATTCTTCTAATAAAGGAAATAATATTGGTGTCGTAAATTCTCAACATTATATTCAACCTAATAACAACAATATTAATACTACTAATAGTTATCAATATAATTATACACAAAATGAGATTTTTTCGAAAGGTCAATTTACTCATATGCATCATCCGGGGTTAATGAAACAACATTATCAATACGATAATAATAATATTGCATATTGTTCTAATGATCCTCAATCGACTCATTTTAATGATAATGTGAAAGTCAACATGAATAATAATTCAAATATAACAAATTTACCTTCATTTAATTCAAGATTCTTAGTAAATCCTAATAATCTAGAAAATGATACGAAATTAGAAAATACAAGATTTCGTAATAATACAACGGCATTAAAGGCTTTTACCAATATAGCCCCTATGGGTAATGATAATCATAGAAGTAATTATAATTGCAATAATAATCATAATAATTACAATGGTGATTATTTTGTTACTAATTATAATACTAAGCACGTGTCTCCAGTGAATATATCCACGTTGGCTAGACCAAATTATCTCACAGAGGAGAATACATACATTTTGAATAAAGAAAATAATCATCCACAAATTGGATTATATCAACAAGTTGATTGTAACAATAATATTAATACAAGCGTCAATATTAATGATTTTAGAACTTATTTAAATCCAAATCAAGGTACAAGTACAATTGATAATCAATTGAAACCATGCAATTCCATTTTAAACCCAATAAAAAACATCAGTGACAAAAAAATAATTAACGACAATAACAAAACTAATGATAATGAAAAAGATGATCTTATCGATAAAAATTTAATCATAGATGATAATTCCAAATTAATATTTTGTAAAACAAGGAAATTGTTATTAACAGAAGATTCAAGTACTAAAAAATTTAAATATTTAAGAGGTAAGAAAAAAAAATCATTTACCTGTGAAGTTTGTAATAAAAGTTTTGGCAGAACGTCATGGTTATCTAGACATATGTTCAGTCATTCAAAAACAAGAGAATTTGCATGCAGTTGGTGTAATAGTATGCATAAACGTAAAGATAATTTAGTTCAACATATTAGAAGAAAACATCCAGAAATGAGAAAAGCAGATCAAAGAAGAAAATGTAATAAAGATAGCAGAAACATTGAAAAGGAAAACAATGAAACTAAAAAATAATACAAAAGCACATTTTAGAAAACAAAAACAAAAACAAATACAATAACAATACTACTAATATTGGTATATTTAATGAAATTTTAAAAATAATAGCATATAGATAGATAGTTCAAAGAGATTGGTATTATCATATTGAAAAAAATATTAAATAATCGAAGATAAGAAAAACATACCAATAATAATATATATTTAAATATAATATATTTATGTAATAATAAAAACAAAATTTATTAACCATTATAGAATACTGTCACTTCAAGAATCTTTTACAACCATTTCTTTTTATATGGAGATAATTTTCCTGTGTTCACTATTAACAATAGTAAGAAAACATACTAATGACGAAAAAAACTAGTATGTCGTTAATAATGACGATACGTCAATTTCTGAAACAAAAAAAATAATTTTTTCTACAAAAATGTCAGTCCTCTGTCGTCCAAGAATATCCATTAATTTAATGTTAAATAGTATTATATTGAAATACCACAAATATCAAAAAGACAAACAAACAATACAAGAGTGTCATAAATTTGTTTTAAGAAGGTATTGCAACGATTAAATAATTAGAAAACTTAAATTATAAATAATTATTCATAAATATATGTATTTAATCTCTTAGAAATTATTGTATAAAACATCCATCTTAAAATAAATATAAAATTTTTTTCCATTAAATTCGAAAAAATTCAAAAAAAAAAAAAATGAAAAACGCGAAGTTGAAAAAAAATATAAAAAAATAATTGTAAACAACGTGATTGCACAAAATAATAAATGTATGAAAGTAAATAAACAAACCTTTGTTTTGTAAATATATTTATATTTGATATAATTTAAATGGTTAATTATTAATGTTCAATGATCTTTATATAAACATTCTTATATTACTGTTTATAAGTATTCTAATTCCTTTTTTTTTTATTAATTAAAAAAAAAAAATTACTATATCAGTTTATTATTGTTATATATAATATAAGGAGACCCCTTCTCATCGTTTTATTTCTAGAAAAACTATATTAAACAACAGAAAAAAAAATGAACGTTTCATATTTAACAAAGCAAACTTCACAAACAAGTAAACAATGTTTTTTAAACAATGCTAAGTTATTTAGCACTGTATCTTACACTCAATTACAAGCTACTCCTTTCCAATTAGCTAAATCTTCTAAAGCTAAAAAAGTTAAAAATGGCCCAGTTAGACCAGGTTCTGCTTACATGTTATGGGTCAAAGATAATAGAAGTGATTTTGTTAACCAATATCCAAATGAAAAACCACAACAAATTATTAAAAAGATGGGTCAATATTGGAATAATGTAACTGAATCTGAAAAGGCTCCTTATCGTGATCAATACAATAGATTAATGGAAGCTTATCATGTTGCTAAACAAGAATATGAAGCTACTTTACCACCAAAACGTCCATCTGGCCCATTCATTAGTTTCTGTACTGAAAAACGTCCACAAGTCGTTTCCCAACATCCAGAATTCAATGCAATTGAAGCTACTCAAAAGCTTGCTCAATTATGGAAATCATTAAGTGATTCTGAAAGAGATGTTTACAATCAAAATTTTAGAAATGCTATTAATGCTTGGAAATCTAAATACGGTAAGGACAATTAAATTAAAATTAAAACTAAAATTAAAATTAAAATAAATTAAAAAATAAAAAAAAAAAATACAAGCAAACTTTTATTACCATAATAAATTATAATAAGAATAGAAACATATTCATTTTTCTTAAATCTAATTAACAATTACTTATTTTATAACATTACTATATCTTATCTATTCAATTTAAAAGAAAGAATGCCTATGAATATATTTTTATTCTAACTTTTTAAACAATTTATTTTTTAGGGGAAAGGCTAGAAATTAATTTCTATTAAATTTTATTAATATCTATATATATACTTTTATACATAGTTATAACATCAATAATGTATGCAATAACTTAAACAAATATCTTTAACAAGTAAAACAATACACTGACCTGCCATGTTTGAATATTTCTTTAATATTAATAATTGAGAATAAAATCAAAAATTTAAGATAATTGTTTATTATATTAATTTTATTCTTATTTTTATTATTATAAAAAAATGCTATATATGTATTCTATATTAAATATATAAATAAATGAGAAACATTCAATGATCTTTATTTTGCATGTATTTAAAAATATATTCGTATTGGTAAGGATTTAGAAATGATAGACTATTTTTTGATATGTAATCGGAAATTTAAACATAAATAAATCAATCAAAGAAATCATCATCGTCATCGTCGTTATTCTCGTTATCATCAAAATGTTGTTCTCTTCTATTAAAAATAATTTTAACATCATTTTTTTTCTTTTGTTCTCTAGCAATCCCATTTAAGATTTGTACAATTTCATCTTCATTAATCTTATGCGAAAGTTGACCTGAACCAATTAATTGTTTTATATACATTTCAACAGCTTGTGCACGTTCTGGTCTAACTAAAGAAACTCTCGAGAGTCTTTCTAGAGCCTGTGGTTCTAAAAATGATGCAATGGCTAAACCTACACCACCAGCTTCACCAGACCCAGACCCAGAACCAGTATTAGAAGTTGTTGAAGCGTTAGTTCCTCTTTTTAATTCAGCTAATCTAGCTTCTCTTAAAGCTTGTAATTCAGGATCCATTTTTTTATTCAAAGTTTTAAATAACTTTTATTTTTGTGTGTTTTAGTTTTCTAAACAACGAAATTGTGTTTATAAGACACGAATAAAAGTTAGTAAGAATTATATAAATTACAATTAAATATCAAGTTAAAAGATTTAAAATTAGATCAACTAAGTATCTCATTTAAGATCTTAATAAGCACTACATCGACTATTCCCCATCCATCTTTCATTTTTAATTTTTTTTTTATTCATTTTTTTTTTTTTTCAAATTTTATGCTTTCCAAATTGTTGTCGGTGTCATGGAAATTTCAATTATTATATTAAAAAGTAAAGTAATGTCTGTAAATATAATATTAAAATGAAATTTAAACATCTTAGACTGATAATTTTTTAATAAATAATTGAAATATTGATGATAATATTTATTTTTGATTAACTAAACGAAAAACCATGGAGTCCTTATTTCCGTGCGGAACTATAGGATCAAGTAATATTTAGAAAAATAATAATAAGAATCAGTTATTAACTGTTATATCATAAAAAAAAACTTTGAATCTCAGTTGATTCACGTTTTAGTAACTATTGCAATATATTCATTCACCATCCTGTAAAAAAATCCATTTCCTTAAATACTGTCCATCGAACGAATATATAAAAAAAAGTTTTGCATCGTATTTTTCAATTCAAAATAAAAATTAAAGATGTTTTAAATCTAACAAAAACACCAAACCAATCTCTCTCTCTATATATTTAACAAAAATTTAATAATGACACAAATCATTTCTTTTCGTAAGGGCACTGACTTTAATATCAGGGACCTTTTATTCAATCCATATTTAACTAGACATCATTTGATAAACATTTAAATTGAACTGTCATCGAAGCTATCATCTACAATCCCAATTTTAATTGTTTATTTGTGTTTTTCTAAAAAAATGTTACTTATAAATTGTAAAATAAAATTAGCCGCCGATTGCTTTTTATACTTTTTTCTTTTTTTTTGAACAAAAAAATTTCGAATTGAAAAAAATATAAAATTGCTCGAACGTATTGAATGATACTTAACGCGTTCTATCCATTAAATTTTGACCAAAGAAAAAAAATATGTTCAGTTAAAATAAAATTGAAATACGAACTATAATTAAAAAATAAAACAAAATTAAGTAATGTCATCATATTTTTGTATAAATGCTAATACTTATTATTATCAATACCTTTAATTTATTCAAGCATTGAAAAAACTAAATAATTTTATTTTTTATTAAATCATATATAAGGTATCCTATCCGAATAATAGTCACGCAATCACCAGTGGCACACGAAACCGTTTAAATTTTTATTAAAATTACAATTATTATATATATATATTTTTATTATACTAGGTTTGATAGATCAAGAACTTAAAATTAAATAGAGATTCGAATTTTCATAATATTTTTAATTGTTCATCGATAAGATTGGTTTTACGTTTATAACAGATAACAAATAGTAGATAATAAGAATAAAGATGAATAAACTTATAAAAGAACCATCACCGATTCAAAATTCTAATTCTAATTCAATTAGTACTACTCCTGAGCTTACAAATAATATTGATAGTAATAGTAGCAAGAATAGTAATTCTAATAGCAGTAATGGAAACTCTGATAGTAATGGAAGAAGAGAAAGACCAAAAAGAAGTTCTTTAAAAGTTATAGATTATGATTTAAAGAAACCTAGAATTATACCTTCAGATAGCAGTTATAGTAATACCAATGGAATGGATTCAAATAATAATACAACTAAAGACGTAGATGAGAAAAAAGATATTACAGATGTTAAATTATTTGAAACTGATGAGAATGGTAAAGTTATTAATATAAATGATGAAGAAATTTTAACAGATACAAAAAATGGTGCCACAGGATTATCATTATCACAGAATCCACCTGAAAAAATTAAAAAAGATTCTCTTTGGAATCATAAAATAATTATATTACCTGATGAATATAAAGATTTCGATATCAAAAACAATAAATATTTATCATTATTAAAGACCAGAGAATCTGAAGAATTAACAAATGCAAGCATAATAAGACCTTCACATAAACCAAACGATATCCATGGCATAGAGAGGTCAAAATCATTATACAGATATTATACAAGCGATGATTATACTGGTAGTAATCAACATATAAATAATCAAAATCAAAAACATGTTCATATAATTAAAAAAGTTAAAGATTCAGTTCCAAAGGAATCAAAAAGTAAACTATTTGGTCAAAGTTCTTTATCGAATATTGAAGAAACAAAAAACAATAATTCTAATGAAGAAATTATAGATAATGATGACTTCTGTTCTACTTGTAAGCAATCTGGTTCATTCTTATGTTGTGATACATGTCCTCGGTCTTTCCATTTCTTATGTTTGAATCCTCCTTTAGATCCTAACAATTTACCAGAAGGTGACTGGTCGTGTCCTCAATGTGTCTTTAAGGCTAAAAACCCAACTATTACAGCTTATAGAAAATCAGAAAAAGAGTTTATATCTTCTCTACCAAATAATAATAAGTTATTTGGTAAGTTACTTTTCAACTTAGATTCATTAAATTCAAAACAGTTTAAAATTCCTAACAGTGTAAAGGATACATTCGAGCACGTTAGAGCCAACGGAAGAGGTCAATATCAAGATGGAAGGGAAAAAACACCATTAACAGAAAGACAAATCTTTGGTACTCCGTATGGACAAAGTGTTACAAAAATGGATGGTTATACTCCTGAAATTCATATTGATCCTGAAACCGGAGAATTTTTACTGTGTTACAAATGTGGCAAAACTAAAATGGGGACTTGGGAAAATTATATGACCGAATCAAGATTATTAATTAGATGTGATTATTGTAAAACTCCATGGCATTTAAATTGTTTACCAGATGGTCCACGTGCATCATTAAAAAACCTTGGTAATAAATGGAAATGCCCATTACATATGCCTGAATATCAAAAAGAATTGAGAGATACCGAGGTATTTAGACGTTTATCACGTAACCAAAAATACATCGAACCAATACAATCATCAGGTTTTAAAAATAATGGAGATATTGAAATAGAATTTGATGAAATTGTGGAAGAAGTCAAAAATAAACATTCTAATGATAACTATAATGATTTAATAATACCGCCAGTACCAATACTTCGTGAAACATCGATAAAATTAGACTTCATCGATAAAATTCAAAAAGCAAAAACTGCAAGGAAATATAACTTTTTCAAAAGCCAAGAGATATTGATAGACAGATTAATCAAAGGAGGTGAATGCGAAGGTAACTTAAATATTAAAGTCGAATCGAATTCAAAAATTCAAGATATTGCTTCATTGTTATATTTCAAGTTGGGTACTTCTGATTTAAAGAAATTATGGAATTTTAAGGAACTTTGTAATGTAGCTTCAACGGAATTGAATGATATTAAATATTCAAAAGATGAACTAGATAACCTAATGTTAATAAAAAAATTACTAGAATCCAAACCAAAGGAAGAAGTTTTAAAGTTTTTAAATATTGAAAACTGAATAATATTCTTTTATTAAAGTATTTTTGGATAAATATATTTATTGTAAATACATAAAATAAAATGCATAATTAGAAAACATATAGCAATTTTAATTAAATAAGATTTGTAATAGACGTAGTTTCCTCATCGATAGCATCGACATCCTCATCTACATTATAGTCAACTTCTTTTCTTGCTCTTAAATTTTTTCTTACAGCGTTAGTTGTTGAATTCTTTTTTAGTTTCGAGGAGGGTCTGTATGCGCCATCATCATCACTTACGCCACTATAACTCTCGTCGCTACTCAGACCATCATCTTGTTCATCCCTACGCTTTCTTTTGTTTGTTTTTGAGCTAGATTTCTTCTTAATGGGTTGTTGATTTTCCATAGCAAGTAGTTTTTTCTGAGCACGCTGTTTCTGAGTTTGTGAATTATGGATCACTCTTCCAACCTTAGCCTTGACATTGTTTAATAATCTACTTGCTTGTTTTTCATCAATGTAAGTTCTAAATGATGCTTGTGCCTCTTTAGTTGTGTTGAAAGGTTGGAATAAGTCACTTGGAAGATTCAATTTACCTGGATAGGCAGAATGTTGCCAACCTTTTTTCTCTTTAAATTGCAACAAAATCATTTGCGACAATTCTCCAATGATATACATTCTTTTGCTTCTCATATAAATATTAGCTTCTATATCAGAATCATCATCTCCGTCATCAATAATTCTATCTTGGTAATTTTTTACCCTTTCTGATAGATAATATAATAAATTAAAATTATTTTGACTTGCAACAGAATCAAAATAAAACATTAGGTAATCAATTGCTGTAGCTAGGTTGTTTAAATATTCATCACCGTCTTTATCAAAATTTTCAATTATATCCGGATGGTGAGCAATGGCATGTATTAACCTTGGTAAAGCCCTTTCAAAATATGTCCCCTTTCTAAACGCTTCTTTTCCAAAAGTAAAATTGATCCAGGTTTTGGTTCCAGCTTTCACTGATAAATCTGGTTCATATGCGATAAAGAAGATTAAAGGTAAAAATTTAATAGATATCAATTCATTAGCCAAATCCTCTTTTAGTGTGTCTAAAAATATTTTTCTCACATGCACAGATTCATCTTCTACCAAATTCACTAGCCTGATTATATCAGCAGGTTTAATAAATTCGTTTAATAAAGGTAATTTCGCACATTTTAAAACTTGTAAACCAGCACATAATCTTAATCTTGTCTGGAAATTATTTGGGGTAGTTATTTCATTATCTTTATTAGATGAGATCAATTCACCACCACTTGAAATTAAATAAAAAAATAATTTCATTGTTTTATTTATAAATGCAGAGGTTAATTCATCATGAGTTGATTCACTTGCAATTGATCTTAGTTTATTTGTAAACAATTTCAAAGAAGTTAATTTGGCATTTAAGAAATCATACTTTTTTGCAAATACTTCATTATCAGAAACCCATTCTTTTTCTTCAGAAGAATCTACATGTATTTCATTTGAAAGTAAAACTTCTTTAATTAAATATCCTACAATTTCAGTCGAATCGTCGTCAAGAATATGTGGGTAAAATTTAAATATTTCTGAAAGAACGACAACGTTAGAAGCAAATGCATCGCTCTTTTTATTCAATGGCATGATACTGATTTTTAAATCGTTTAATGTACTAACAGCATCTGGTGACAATGTTATTAACTTGGTTGCATATTTAGCTTCCAAAGTCGAGTTGCTCATGGAAAAATCTTTAATTTTGGTATAGAAAAAATCATCATCAAAAGGAATATCATTAACCATCGTTTTACCAATTTTATATAATGTTTTTAAAGCTTCAGAAACCGTTAATGTCGAACCATCTTCAGATTCTTGTTGTTCTTCCTTAACAATTGATATTAATGTCTTAATTTCACCTTTTAGCAGTTGTGGATTTAAGGATGAGATTTCATCCAACAGCAATCTCTTCAAAGCCGACTTCTCATTATCTGCGCTAGACAATAAATAAGGAATATTCGAAGTATTGATTAGGATTGGCGAACCTCTGTATAATAAAACTTTGAAAAATTTAGCTATATCTCTAGGAATTATAAGAGATGCTGATGAAATATTACGGTGTCTTAAAAGATTTGGGTCTCTTAACTTAGTCATTAGTTCATTAAAACTATTATTCCATGTTGAAAATTTAACATCAAATTTAACACATGTTTGAATTAAATAAAATATTCTTTTATCGTTTAGTTCTTTTACAGAATTCAATGCAGCTTCTGCTAATTTTGGATCACTTAATCCAGATGCTATCCATTTAATTGTTTTTGGTAACTTTATTATCGCATCAGTAATAATAGAAGAATCTGCTTCTTTTTCATTTACTATTTTAGAAAAATCAACATATTTAGATAATGCCAATGATATCTGTAATTGTCTTTTATTAAATGCATAAAATGAAGTTAAAGATTTACCCTTTAGAGTAGAAATAACTTCTAATAATCTTGTAACTCTTTGTTTATCGTTAACATTTAGTGTAAAAATTATTTCAAATAATATTTTATCAGCTTGTTCATTAATTTTTGGATCATTAATATAATACAAGTCAAATATCATTGATGGGATTTTATCTATGACTTCCCAAATTTCCTCATTCTTTTCAGTTCTTTGTATTGACTTTCTAGATTCTTCAAATAACTTTGCAACAGTTAACGTACAAACTTCTCTTACATCTTTATTCTTTTCTCTAGCAAAACGAAGAAGAGAGATGTATATTGATGGGGTTGTTATCGTTTCCCAGATTACATTTATATGGAGTTTATCAAATATTTGAATAGATTCTTTGCGTACCATATTATCAGAATCAATCAATGTTTTGGATATACCTTTATTAATCTCTTCACATATATCATTTCTTGCAATAAGAATTTCAGGAATAGAATAAACCCATTGAAGTCTGACATTGACACTAATATCTGCGATCTTTGACAACCAAGCATTAAATACATCTTGATATGTTGTAACTAAATTTATATCTGATTTGATTGTAAGTAATTTACCCACTAATTCAGTTGATTTTTCTCTAAATATATCTTTATCTGAACACAGTTCATGGTAAACAAATCCCATTACTGGCGCAACCATATCTGGGACAATTTCCCAAATTTTAGTCAACAAAATATGTAATTTTTCTAGTACTCTGCCTGTTTCTCTTTTATCAGTGTATGATTTTTCATCATCATCTGTCAACTCGTATAATACTTCCGAATAATATTTGGTAAAAAATCTAGTCATTCTACTATTATAAGCATCACAAAGTATCAATGTCACCTCATAACCACAGTTAGCTGTAGTACCTAAACCTTTTGGTATCGAAGAAGGATCATAAGTTAAAAATTTATTAAAAATAATTTTTAAAACTGAAGTTGGGACAGCTTCATATTCGGAAATCACTTCACCTAAAATACCACCAATTACTTTAAATAACTTTGGATTGTAAGACTTTGAGTTGTCATAGAAAATAGAGAATAACCTTTCTAATAATTTAATTGCAGATGGTAGATCTGTTAACAAAACAATAGATCTATATTCCAATAATCTTGTAATGACATATGTCTGTTGTATATAGTAACCATTATCTGTTTCACCAAGTTCTTCAAATTGAGATAGAAATAATTTAAAAATATCTGTTAATTGGGTATCAGTGTATGGTGCATCGGGGGCGTATAATCTTAAAATATCACTCAAACAACATGCAGTAAATGCACGAACACCTGCATCTCTGTGTTTTATTAATTTTCTACTTATCAAATCATTACAATATATATTGATTGACATCAAATCAACTTCATCTTGAACTAAACCAGATAATTCTTCATGTAACACACTTAATCTATCAACAAGTTCATTAGTTGAAATAACTTCATCTGACGTAGAAATGATTGACTTTTTAAATTTCAATTTCATTGTCCTAAGCTTTTTTGGCGATATTGTCGTAATAAGCTCTAAAACTTTTATATTAAACTTATTAGCAACAATGTTTATCGTATTCAAATCTTATTATCCTTTTATAAACAAGCAAGAAAGATAACGTTGTAATTATCAAACAAATATATATTTACGATAATCATACGCTTTTTAATTTTGGCATGATGATCTTTTGTTTACATGTTTATATAAAAATAATTACGCGAATTTTCGAATAACGTGTGTAATCGATATCGGGTAACTTTATCTTATTTCAATGAATTCAATAAGATAAAGCTGGTTATAGTGATTGATATAATAATGAAGTAATTATATCAATTAATTAATGTAATTTTATGTTAATCAAATTGTCTATATAATATTCTAAATAACTATAAGAACACTATATTAATGCTAAAATGCTAGTAAAATATGATTTGAAATATTATGATAGTATAACAACTTTTAATGCGAAGATCGAATCGCTATAATTATAAAGCTCAATCAATTGAAATTCTAACGCTCGATAGGTAGCTATCTACAGATTGATGAATAGAACTTTGCACATTTTGAATTTCTGAATTCTCTGAGACATGCTCATTGCTTGGAATTGCAACATCTTGTGTAGTTCTTGGTAAGTCAGTCGCAGGTTTCTTAGAACCAGAAAGTTTTGAAATTGTATTTGTCACTGCTCTTTCTAATGAAGCACCTGGTTTGTTCTTAATAACATTATAAATGGAAATACTATTCTTTCTACTCCTTTCTAATGCTTCGATTGTTTTTGTCAATTTTAGGTTATCTAGACCTGTCATAGAACGACCAGCATCATTTGCATACTTTGCTGATTGAGATGAACGAACACGCTTCAAAAACTCAAGATTATCATTAGGCTTGAAATTACCATTTTGAATCTTCTTTTCTTTGTCAGAAGCTTCTCCCATTCCTAAAATAGGAAAGACACCTTGTGGAGATGCAATACTTTTATAACTTAATCTTGATCTAATGCTGGATGCAGTTTTATGGGATGCATATGTTTCTGTTTTACATAATTCAATAGATGGCATATATTGAATAGGAGCATTTGATAAATCATCTTTGCTTATTGTATCATCTCTGCTGCTTACATTTCCTGACTGAGAGAAATTAGAATAACTTGCTTGTGAACTCTGTTTTTCCATAGGGGAATCTGTATAATCGACTTCATCTGTATCAGTTTCAATCTGTGGAGCTTTAATTCTTACAACTCTTGAATCTGTATTCAATTCTGGGAGTTCATCTCTTGCTTCATATTCAGGTAGATTCAATTCTTTCTTATCCATTTCAACAACTAAAATATGCATTATATATGGAACTATCAAACCGAATGCAGAGCCACCAATGATATTACCTATTGTAGCAGGTATTAATAATTTCCAAATATATTTACCAACTGAAACGTTGGCACCATTTAATAAACCAATATAAGAAATACTCATGTCTGCAACGACATGTGTATAACCTAAAGAGACAAATGTAAAAATTGGTATAGACATAATGAGATATCTCACATGAATAGGTTTAGCCATTAATTGTAAATAAACAGCTAAACAAACATAAAAATTACCTGCTATAGCCTTTAAAAAAGTTTGTATAAAAGAAAATGAAGCTTTTGTCTCCAATACATTTCTAGAACCTTCTGACCAAAGATCTGTAGCTCCAGAACCAGATAGATATAAGAAAACATAAGCAGCAAATAAATTACCTGCTATATTACCTAACCAACTTACAAACCATGAAATAATTAAATCATAAATTGTGACAGCTCCTCTTAAGACCCCTACAGAAAAAAATAAAATATTAGAATTAAATAAATCTGAACCTGTTATAACAACATAAAACAAACCAATACCAAAGAATGCGGCACCAACAAAATTTGCAATACCTGGATTCTCAGCAACTAGTTTAGGATTCTCAGCATTAAACCCTACATATAAAAACCCACCAGAACTAAATAATATCCCACCAACAATAGAATTTAATATTAAAATTGGTAATTTTAATCTTGACTTCTTCATAGCAGTAGCAACTACAGCTAAAGCAGCCTCATTAGGGCTACTGTACTGTTCATCCATTGAATTCTATTTCTTTCTTCTCTAATTAACTCAATGTTTCTAAAATTTTATAATGAAATTATAAATATAATTAATGTAACACATATAAAATAACTAACTCAAAGATTTAACATTAGAGCACAAAAATGAAAAACTCCTTCAGTTAACAAAATAGTTCTGATAAATGGTTTGGTTTTATAGTTTAAAAAATTAAACGCCTGTATAATAATTCTTTACTATTATAATTTTCTATTTAATAGCTTATAGTATATTATCAATAAATTGTTAATATAATGTTAGTGTATAAATGATATTATAATACTTAAAAAATAAATAAAACTAAACAAAATACAGTTAATTACAATTAATTTATATTCGATGAGCTGAAATTTGTTGATTTTATTATTATTATAGGCCAATTTCCCATTTTTTTTTCGATAATTTTTTTTACCAATTTCCCGTAAAGAGAAAAAGAAACTTATACATCGAACGTGGAAAAACAGACCGTTAGCCAATGATATCACCTAATTTCAATGTCAAGAATGTGTGGGTTAAAAACATAATAATATATATAATTGTATATGTGTTTATGATATAAAATACTATCAGTGATCAATAAAGGTAATTCGATATCGTTATATTTATTTAATAAATTATCTTTCTCCTTTTGATTTGTTGTTAAAAGCTGATTAAGAAATTAAAGACGACGCAAAGGTTTTCATGTTTCTTGCTCTATTATTTAGTTTTTATAAAGTTATTGCACTCGTCTGTAAAGATTAAGAAAGGTATTCTATATTTTATTTTATATATTAATTAAATGCTGATTATCTATGATTTGTTTTTATTTGTATTTTTATTTTCCAACATAAAATCATAATGGAGGTAATGGTGATCTACAAACAGGACATTGTAATTTATACCCCATCCAATTTTCTAAACATGCTGTATGGAAAATATGATTACAAGGAGTAACCATATATGATCTTTCATCTACTTTATGAGTTGTTGCAATATCTTCTACTTTAACAGGTACCTCAGACATACAAATTGCACAATCAACTGTATGATTTTCGGATGCACCATGTTCAAGTAGTTCTTGAGATGACATCTGTCTATGATAAGAATAACCTTCTGGGATTGCATGTTTTGGTAAAAACCATCTTGCTCCAAAATAATCTTGTGAATATAACAATAATATTTGTAAAGTTAACCAGAACATTAAAAATATAACAAATTTATAATCAGTATGATGTCTTAAAAAATTATTTGGATTCGCAAAAAAATAGAAAATAGGTATCAATCTAATAATTGAGGTACCTAATACATAACTCCATAATAGTGGAATACCATTTTGTCTTTGAGTAATATGGTTTTGATTATTTCTTACAGATCTAGGTTGAATTCCTTTAATTGTATTTCTAAATATTTGTGGGATCCAATAAGAATTGATAATTACTAAACCAACAATTTCAATTGTATATCTGATATGTTTTGGCCAACTAGATGCAGCTAGAACAAAAAGTGTAAATGCAAGTAATGAAAAATATATTTTACCTAATAAACCACTGCTTAGAGTGGCAGGATCATCAATAACTGTAATTACGTCTTCATTTTCTCTATCAGTAGAACCTCTTAATAATGTCATAATACCAACGTTTTGTTCATTAATTTGAGAAGATGCAACAGTCACCAAATAACGTATTCCAAAGAAATATGCTATAGCAAATCCTAAAAATAAACATAACATTCCAAGTATGAAGACTGGTAACATGATAATTGCAAAAATTAAAAATAAGGTAGCCAACGACCCATCAACTAATTGTAACATACCAATAGTGTAAAATGAAACTTTGTTAATGCCTGATGGTGTGTTTGTAAACTGCATTTGCTTTAATAGCAAGTACAATTGAAGGGATTCTAAGACAAATGCAAAACATAATAATGTTCTAGCCTGTTTTGTACGGACTTCATCTCTAACACCTTCAAGTTCATGTAAATGAAATTGCATTCCACAATCAGGAGAGTACAATAGACCTGACTTTAGTTTTATTGGTGGAATTGAAGAAACATTTGATGGTAAACCAATAGGCCATCTTAATTCACTATCAATTTCTTTAAGTTCATCTTTAGTAAATTGATTCCAAGGATCTAATTGAAGATATATCATATATTCACACATAGTTTCACCAGTTCTAGACCACTCATCAAAATCAGCAACGGTTATAGAATTTACAAAGTCAATTTCTTCCCAATATTCATTCATTAATTGTTTTACTTCATCATAAATTTCACCCCCTTTGTTTTCATTGAAACTCATATAATGAGGAAAAGCAAATATTGAGTGAAATTTAGCACTTTGGGTCATAGATAAAATACGACCTCGTTGAATATCATAAATTGCCTTACCGTGAACTGTTATTTGCTGTTTTTCTTCCGGATCATTGAATGTTATTACCGTTCTAAGCATTTTCCATTTATCATCTTGTGTATTAAAATACCTTTCTGGTTTTCCTTTAATTCCAGTTTCTAATCTATCCATATGTATTAATTCGATAGAAATATCACCATCTATGAATGTTACATTTTGCTTATTAATATATGAGATCTCAGAATCGCTTAAATATCTATCACCAATAGGTGGGTTTACATCACCTAAATTTTCTGCATATTCATAAAATCTTGGCATTGGCATTCGTATCGTTGAAACTTGATTTTCAAATTCAAAATCATTTGTTAGTTTACCATATAATGTTGTTGATATATTTAAAGGATAAACGTTTGATAAATCGAAATCAGATATTGGCCAAATATTATCATTGATGTCTTGTATAATACTATTTGGTAATAGCATATAATTCTCATTCGGCAGCCAAGAGGAATAATCTTTGTTATTTATTGGATATGTTGCGTTTATATTTGAATCGTTTAGTACATCTGAATAACTTAATTTCAAACCTGTAATATTTTTAAAATTTGTATTGAATGTTGTATTTGAAAAACGATTATATTCTTCTTGAAATTGATTTTTCAATAATGATAATTGATTATATTCATATTCTGAAGAGATTCCATCAGCATCAGGTGTAGAATACAAAATATACAATACCACTATTATAAAGAAAAGGGTGTTACCATCAATTTCCATGATTATTTGATGAATTGGTTATTAATTATATTTGTGTTAAAAATATTTGAATAAAAAATTCGAAAATTTCGTAATGTTAACGAAATAATGAATAATAAAACTATCTATTTTATCTTATTCTTAATTGTTCTATACAATGTAAATGTTTAGATTAAATTAATAGGTTTAATACACTTCTATATATTTTATAGTTTCTATCTTATTTCATATTTTTTTTAAATTTGAGTATTTTTTGATTTCTATTTAAAATAAAAACCCTTAGTTTTGTTGTTTTTTTTTTTTCAATTTTTCAATCGTTAAGAAACAAATAAAGCCTCTCTCTATAATTAAATAAAGAAGATAAAAGGTAATGTTAATAAAAAAATAATATAATTGTCCATAATATTTGAATTGATATTTAAATAGCTAGGGTATCATTCAATATATTGATCATTTTAGTCATTAAAATACATTCTAGTTTGTTTCTATATAGAAAGATATAACAATTAATCATTTATGATTAATTATTAGCTAAATTTCTTACATACTTTTTTTTTTACTGGCTTTGTTAATAAAATACAAAAGATAGAATTAGATATATAAAAAAAGATAAAATATAATAAAACATAGTACAGTATTATATTATGATCAATGTTCTAAAATTTGTAAGTTACCAGTAATGACAACATTTTCTAAAACAGAACCATTTGGAATATCAATTTTTTGTCCATCAGAGCATACAATAATGACAGTACCTTTTAATGTAACATTTTTACCTAAGTATACATTACCGGTAATAGTTAAATGATCTAATTCTAATAATTTTGGAATGTGAGAAATTCTTTCATTATAGTCATTAACTTTTTTGAAATGAGAGCCTAATTTAATTAATGGATTTGGACCAAATCTTGATGGGTCAATTTTTAAAGCACCATGTTCTAAGTAAAATAAATCAGATTTTACCATTAATAAATCTGAACAAGTCTTAACAGGTAAGAATCTTGCTCTTGGTACAACAACACCGTGAGCACCATTGAAGTATCTAATAGCAGCACCACTTGCAGTTTCTAATTGAATAACATTAACTTCATGACCATTTCTTGTAATAGTCTTTTCATTTGGAATAATTTCCATTTCTAATGCATTTGATTCTACTAATCTTTTAATAGCCTTTAAATTAATCCATAAATTATTAGTATTAAAATTTTTGAATTTTCTAATGTTTTTAAAATCATCAATATGTTCTTTTGGAACTTGTGCGACTTCTAATAATCTAACTTGATCATCATAAGAGATTAAAGTACCACCTTTAACATCAGCTCTTGTCTTATCAGTCAATTCCATTATATATTCAGCATTAGTTTCGATCATATGATTTAAAATTTTCAAATCAACAGTAGCACCTAAATTATCACCATTTGAAACAAATAAAATTTCTTTACCTTGTGCTAATAATGCATCTAATTCACCACTAGCATATAGTGATTCGAATAAATCACCATGACCAGGTGGATACCAAGAATCTAAAGAATCATTAAAATCATTTGGCACAGGTAATAAGGAATCCTTAAATACTCTTGGGAATCTTGATTGATTGAATGATTTAATTCTAATTCTATTTGATGAATATTTTTTAATTAAATGTTCTGTATCTTTATCAGTATTGAAAGAGTTCATCAATAATAAAGGAACATCACTATCATATTGTCTATTCAAATATTCAATTTGTCTAACTGATAAATCTAAGAAAGTATTACCATCTCTAACTTCAATAACAGATTTTGGACCAACACAACCCATTGAAGTACCTAAACCACCATTCAACTTCAAGACAGCTAATTTAGATAAATTAGAGACATTTTCAGGTTGTTGCTCAATAATTTTATATTCAACAACTTCTTCTGGATTTGGTGATTTAATTTTTTCCCAATCTAATTTATTTTTAGAAGTCTTTTCAATCAAATATCTTCTAAACAAAGCAAAAAAGGAATCTAATTCATTTTGGAATCTAACACTAGCAGGATTATCATTAGGTAAAGTATCATCTAATTTATTTAAAGCATTTCTCATTTGAGAAGCAGCAACATTTGAAGTACTACTTTCAAAAGCATAACTTGATTGAGTTTTAGTGTGTCTTTTACCAGTGGACATTGCAATATGATATTACACTGATTTTTTTTTTTAATATAATTATCTAAATTGTTGTTGTATATATGAAACAAATAAAATAGAATTAAAAAATATATATATATATATCCTTTTAATATATCTTTTTGCTAATTTTATCATTAAATCTTATTCTTGTAATCCTTTTTATATTAGAGAGAGAAGAGCAAAAAAATAAAAAAATAAAAAAAATTAAACAAAAAGGAAAAACTCAATCCATTGAAAATATTTACAAAGAAAGAGCGTAAGAGATAGAAAGAATCTTAATTATTATAGTTTTCAGAATCAACTGAGTTCCATAAAATAAAAAACTTTAAAAAATTACACAGAAACACACAAAGAAATGAAATGAATTTATTGAAAAATTTTCCAAAAGTTTGAAAGAAATATATGAAATGCAACCAAATTAGATAGAAAAGACTACTGGTTTCAACATGATTATAAGATAGTTTAAGCTAAAACATTGACTAATCATATAAGTTAGCAACAAATTAATTTTAGATCGGTAATTGTTGCTAAGAATGAGACATGTGTAAGAATTTGATCGAAATTTTTTGAATCATTTAGAATGATTCAGATTTGGTGATCCAGTTTTTTCACTATAAAATATTTAATTTAATTTAATTTAATTTAATTTAATTTATGTGGGATGGATTCTTGAATTGATTTCTT
The DNA here is from genome assembly GCA_030573835.1 of Tetrapisispora taiwanensis (nom. inval.). NCBI lineage: Eukaryota > Fungi > Ascomycota > Saccharomycetes > Saccharomycetales > Saccharomycetaceae > Tetrapisispora > Tetrapisispora taiwanensis (nom. inval.). Next base: position 46,543 of record JAJMDZ010000010.1, read on the forward strand.
GGAATGCTATTAAATATATATCTATCTATCCGTATATTGGGTGCTCTAATTATATGTCTTTTATTAACAATTTTTATAATTATTTATTTATATATTTTGTCTTATATTTACATCCATCCAAATTCTGAATCATCAATTAATTTCCATGCAATATTAACAAATTTTTGTATTGTTAATTTCGTACTATCTGTGGCATTCGATACATCAATACCATTATCGATTATTAATTGATGTTGTTCTTTTTTATTTGCTTCATTTTTAAGTTTTATTATTGAATTATTAAACAACGTTTCAAATATACTATCATTTGAATTTAAATTATTATGATGTAGTTTAATTATATTAAATTTCGTTTCATTTTTTTTATATTGTTTTGTTATTGAATTTGGATTAATTAAACTTAATAAACTTGTAATTTGAACAACTTCATTCATAGAATTGGATAATTTAACAACAATACTTTGTGTATTAATATTAATTGGATTATTGTTTGTTGTTGAATCTTCATTGTTTTCATCATTAATTTTTTCATTTTTCATTTCCTTTGCTGATTGAATCATTTGTATATGTATATTTGCTTCAATAATTATAGCAATTAATGATGTTGGTAATTCTTTAATTAAATCATTAATATTACAAATTTCATTTTTAATTATTGAAAAATATGGCGATATACAACCTCTTGGTAAATCTTTTAAATCGGTTAGAATATTATCATTATCATTATTTAATCCAAGTAATCTTCTATAAAAATCACTATTGGAAGAATTGTCATTAAATTTATCTTTAGATTGTATATTATTTTTATTAACAGGAATGGCATTTTGAGTTGAATTTGAATCTGAATTTATATTACCTGCTTGGCCTCTAACTTCTTCATCCGTTGTAGCGGTTGTGTCATTATTACTAGATGGTATTAGTGATGGTGGTTTAAAATTGTAATCAATGCAATTAGTTGGATTTAATCTCATCATTAATGTTAATATTACTAATATTGTAGAGATTAATGAACATACAATATTTGCCAATTCATCAAAATCTTCTAATTTTATAAAATTAACTTTATTTTTATCTAAATCAACAATTGAAAATAAAAATGAAATTAATTTCTTTTTATTCAATAATAATTTACAAAATAATTCTGAAATATAAATTAATTCATCATTTTCTTTATCTAATATTTCATCATCTCCACATTTTTTTAATTCATTTAAATAATTAATAATACTTTCTTTATTCACTTGATTTAATCTATTATGTGCTAATTCAATTAACATTATTGGTAATTGAAACCCTTTCATTATACAATTTAATTTAGTTGGATTCTCTTCAATTTCCCATTTTTCAATTATGTTTTCGGAATATTTTTCGCCATTTTTAACTGTACTAGGTAATCTTATATCAAATAATTGAATTATTAATAATTTATCAATAGGAATTGTAATTAATGGCGGTTTACCATATGAAATTGAATTGATTGCATCAAATATTACTAAGAGGACATATATTCTTGAATACATGACTTCAAATTCGTCAAAATGAGTTGCATTACTAGTAAATAATAAACTTGATGGTAATTGAGATTCATTGAAAATATTGACAGTGGAACCTAATAAGAAAGTACTTTTTCTTCCAATGAATATTTGAGTATAATTTAAAATTAAAAAAGTTAATAAATATACTAATTTAATTCTAGAATCAATTTTTTCTGTATCTGAATTAATTGTTGGATATAATAACATCAATTCATAGAATATTTGATTTAATGTATTGATATACATTTGGTGATTTTCTTCTTCCGCTGAATTGTTAATATTTGATTCAATTTTTGTTAAATTATTATTAATATTTTTTTTCTCATTTTTCATCGAACCAAATGGGTTATTTAATTTTTCCATTGATATTCTAACTAATAATTCTAATGAATTTCTAAACCATTTAATTATTTTACCATTAATTGGTTGTGTATTGTTTATTAATAAAATATCATTCAATAAAGTTCTTTTATTAATTGGTATTAATGGGAAATTTATATGAATAAATTCATAATAAGTATTAATTAACTCAATTTCTGAAATTCTTCCAAAATTCATCATTTCATTTTTACCTAATGTGTTTATATCATGATCCAATATATTTAAAATATGAATTGCTCCTAAATATTTTTCATCCACTAATGAATTATTAATTTCATTTTTGTTTATATTTGATTTTTCATTAACATTATTTTCCGAATGTGTTGATTTTGGAGTAGAAGTTGTTGAATCTAACATTAAATTTTTATCAAATTTTTGTTGTTGATTATTTAAATTTGATGAATTATTAATTGTATCAATTGAATGTATGTTATTGTCAACAGTAATGATATTATTAATACTATACCTTGCGGTTGAGACAGAAGGAGTTGATTTTATTGAATTACTTCTTTTTCTATCTTTAATACCAAACGAATTTGACATTGAATCACTAACAATTGAAAAAGAACCACTTCTTGATTTTGATCTATAATTAATACTACTATTATTTGTATTATTATTAAAATTTGGCTGAATCAATGGTAAACCACTATTTTGTGAATTTAAAAAATTTTGCGTAAGTATTGATAAATTATTATTATTTGAATTTGAATTTGAATTTGAATTATTATTTTGTAATTGTGAAAATTGAGAATAAGTTGAATATAAAGATTGATGTAAATAGTTTGGTGAATTTGTTAGACCATTACTATTAGTTGGAGTATTTGATTTATATTTTGAAATTGGTGGTATTGAAGAAGACCTACTTCTTATATTATTCATATTATTTGGATTTAAATCATTATTATTTGAATTATTATTAACATTACCATTATTTGCCGCCACATTGACGTTTACGTTTACGTTTGGTAAACTTTCATTATCACTTGATAACACGTCATTGTTTGATTGATAATTTAAATCTACTGAAGTTCTTGAACTATCTGGATTATTCAAAGTTGATGAATTATTAAATTCATGGAAAGGTACTTTCCAAAACGGTTGATCATTTCTATTTGAATCATTCGATTGTGTATTTGGGAAGTATTGAGAAATAGGTGGTAACAATACCGTATTTTGACTTGGAGAATATGTAACATTGTTAGCTGCATTTGGGGTAGTCACTGTTGTATTATTTGGTGTAACATTACCACTTGTACTACCCGTTATTGTTGTAGTTGTATGTGTATTTGTATTTGTATTATCTTTATGTTTTGTATAACCTTTAGTCGGACCTCTTTTCAATTGAATCCTTTTAAAAGTACATCTTTCACCATTTTTATTACAAGTATTACAAATTGTATTGATATGATTATAATCACATTTAACTTTTCTCTTTCTACATTGATCACAAGCTCTACTTGCTTTTTTAATTTTTTTTCTTTGAGGATCCATAGATGAATTAATTAATTTTTTATTAATTAAATTATCTACAGTATTTAAATTTGTCTTTGTTGCCATGATTTCTCTACTAACAATATATATATATATATATATATATATTTTATAAGCTTAATCCAATATTGTATGAAAAATATGGAACAGTATAATTTAATTTTTCAGTATTGTTTTCTTTTCCTTATGAGACGGGGAACCGAGAGAATATATAAATACATGAATATATTTATATAACTTAATTGTATATAAAACAACAAGATGATAATATTATTTATAATATTATCATCTTGCATTATATCTTGTTGTATATAAATCAGATCAAATTGATAATACATATATTACGGATAAATATATTGTATTACTCAATATTATTATAGTGTGGGGTATCTCTTCGTCTCATTCACAGTTAGTATGCCAGTGAGTGCGTACGAACGGTTGTCTCTGGTTCAAGATCTTATACAGCATATCAATATATAAATTACAGGCATGTAACAGCGTTTCAAACTGCTGTTACACACACAAAACCATTATTATTGTCTTATAAAAATATTTTCTATCGTTACAAACAAAAAACAGTAACAATGCCCTACAGATCAAAACAACATTTACAACATTTACAACATTACAACAATACAACAATACAACAATACAATAAAATGATAGAATGTAATTAACAAGATCAATTCGATAAGAAATTATAGATGTATGCTATAGTTGATATAGAGATATAGAGAATTGGTAATTGTTGTGTTAGAGTAGATGTAGTGTAGTGGTTTGTATGTTGTAGTGGTTTGTATATCCGGGTAACTATCAGACTTTGAATTGTATAAGAATTATTTTTATGCGATGAGTATATATAATATTAAAACTATGTATAAGTTAATATATTTATAATTATTACGTTATAATAGATCAAGGATATTTAGATATATATAAAAGACACTAGGGCAATTTAAGATGGACGAAGATTATGACACTCTGGTGAAGAGACATCAAAAGGAAATTAAAGATTTGAATAATCAAATTAATTCAATTAAATCGAATATGAAAAAATCAAATAGAAAACAATTGATTGAAAAATGTAATTTATTAGAATCAAATTTAATTGAAAAACATAACAAGGAATTAAAAGATTTTGATAATAAAATTAATGGCATTGAACTGAATGAGAATGAAGATGGTGAAGAAGAAGAAGAAATTACACCAGAATTATTATTAAAACAATTAGAATTAAATGATACTGTAGAGAGAAGTAATTTTGATGTTGTGGAAATAAAACCAAAGAAGAAAAGAAATAGACAAAAGGAAAAATTATTGAAAAGAGAACAAGAAATTGAAAGAATTAAAAATGAAGCAAGATTAGAGAGTGAAAATCAACCAAATAATCAATTAATTGAAAAAAATTTAATTGAAAATTATTTAATTGAAAATAATTTTAAAGAATTTGAAATAAAACCTGATGGTCATTGTTTATTTGCATCAATATTAAACCAATTAAAACAATTGTCTATCATTAATGATTCAAATGATTCAATTGATAAATTAAGAAATTTATCTTGTGATTATATAGATTCAAATAGAGATGATTTCTTACCTTTCATGTTCGATGAAATCACAGGTGAATTAAATGATTTGGATAATTATTTAAATGAAATGAAAAATACTGCAAAATGGGGTGGTGAATTGGAATTATTAGCTTTATCAAAACAATTGAATTTAACAATCAATGTATTAATTAATGATTTAAATACAAAATCAATTCAATTTCAAACATATAACGAATCAGATAATAATGATTTGAAAAATATTCATATCGTTTATTATAAATATAATTTTGCACTAGGTGAACACTATAATTCATTACATAAAATTATAAATTGAATAATTAATTATTAAGTACATATATATATATAGTTAATAACAATATATTCACGTGACATGTTTTTCTTGTATTTAAGGTTAATATAGAATATAATGAAACCTTGAATCTCAATATACATGTATGTATATATATCATTGTTACATTATAATATTATTATCATAACAAAAATAGACAGGCTGTGTAATATTAGGGAATAACTACTTTAATTCTTATCTTTATTAGAACTATGTCTCTATTAGGAAGACAAACTTCAAATTTGAAATGTGGTTTAGTAGGTTTAGCTAATATTGGGAAATCAACTTTATTTCAAGCAATAACAAATTCACATTTAGGTAATCCTGCAAATTACCCCTTTGCAACAATAAACCCTTTAGATTATAGAATCATTTTACCAAATAAAAAATTAGAATATTTACAAAAAAAATATAGTTCTGAAAAATATATTAATTCAACATTAACATTATTTGATATAGCAGGTTTGACCAGAGGTGCATCAAGTGGTCAAGGTTTAGGTAATAAGTTTTTAAATGATATTAGAAATGTGGACGCAATTTTACATGTCGTTAGAGGTTTTGAAGATGAAGAAATCATACATCTTGAAGAATCTGTAGATCCAATTAGAGATCTGGTGCTAGTTAATGATGAATTGATCTTAAAAGATCTGGAAGTTTTGGAGAGTGGGTTAGAAAGATTATCAAAAAAATTTAAAAACAAATCTGGAAGTCAAAATGCTAATGAAAATTGGCAATTAGTCGAGATGGAACAAAAATTATTAGAAAATATTCAAGAAAATTTATATGAAGGTAAAAAAATTACTCAAATTAATAAAAATTGGGATAATAATGAAATTTCAATATTAAATAAATATAATTTTTTAACAGCAAAACCAAGTATTACTTTATTGAATGTAAATCCACATGAATATATAATATCACAATCTGATCCAACTAAAATTAAAAATTATAAATTAGTTCAAGATTGGTTACAAAAAAATTTACCACAAGATCGTATTCTTCCTTTCAGTGGTAGATTTGAAACACAATTTAATATATTTAGGAATGAAAATGATAAAGAAGGTTATAATATATATTTAAATGATTTAATTAAAAGTTATAATTTGGAAAAAGAAATTGACGAAAAAATTAATATAAATAAAATAGATACAGCTGTACCTAAAATTATCACAAAAGTTAAAGAAATGTTGAGGTTAATTAGTTATTATACTTGTGGTCCAAAAGAAATTAGGGAATGGCTAATTAGAGAAAATACACCAGCAAATGAAGCCGCTGGAGTAATTCATTCTGATTTACGTGATACGTTTATAAATGCTGAAATTTTATCTTTTAAAGATGTAAAAGAATCTCCACATGAAATAATCAATGAATCTTATTTGAAAACAAAAGGTTTGATAAAGAGAGTTGGTAAATCATATATTATGCAAAATAATGATATAGCACTTTTTAAAGCCACTGCATCCAAGAAATAGATTCTAAAATAATAGTTTCAAAAACTAGAAACAAACATTTAGATGTAAATAAATAATTCACACTTGTAAGTACTTATATACAATATTGAAATTAATCTTCGATTACAATTATAAAAAAAATTACAATTAATGGTATGTATCAGAGATAAAATCTCTTCTCCTTTCATAAAGTAACATAAAGTAACTTAAGATCGAAGAGCTGGGTTTATAGCATTGTCACTAGGACATTTTCTCATCATAAACATACTTAAAAGTAATGGGTAGAACTGATTTACAACATTTTAATTAAATATTGAATTTTTTTTACAGATTCTTTCTCTCTGCTATTCATCTGAATAAAAGATAGAAATAAAAGCTGTAGTGTTTTGATAAATCCAATGTAGTTCTGATATTAATTAATCACGATGTGCTAATAATTTAATTGTTACTATTATTACAAAATATTATAAATAAGAACTTTTTTCAAAGAAGAGAACTTATTTAAAATAATATTTAGAAAACAACTTTCTTTTATACATATTTTAAAATTAACATAAATTTTTCAATTGAAAAAAATTTTCGGAAAAATTTTTCTTCGAAATTTGTAGTAGCGTTTTTTGACATAATTGAATTTTTTATAAATTTCGAATCAATTAGAGCTAAAACGTAAACAAAAATGATATTTAATGGAGACCTGTATTCAATTTATTTGTTTATGCTTATAAGTAACTTAATATATTAAAGGCTAATAAATAAAATGAAGTGAATTTTTAATTTTGTAATTTTGTACGTTTGTGTTGAAACAGAGATTGTGATCTATACAAAAGTAAAAGGTATATAAAGACCCCGATAATGAATTGATGAACAATACTTATTTCCCATATGGAAAGAGAGTAAGAAGATATATAAATATAAAAATATATATAAAATAATTAATTATAATTAAAAAAAAAATATTTAAGAAATGAGTTCATCAATTCAGAATATTTAATTACAAAAGTTATATCAATTAATCTTGAAATATGCACAATATTTATACTTCGATATTTCAATCTTTCTTAATTCATAATTTGTCATATTAACACGTTTATTCTTAAACATGTTTCACAATATGTTTCAGCATATTTCAAATGTACTTCAGATATAAGTTGTATTGTTTCTTCTGCAGTAGTTTGGTTATTAATTAAATAAAATTGGTAAAGTGATTGAAGGGCCGGTGGTAATTCTAATCCTAATGTATTTCTGGTTATTATTACACTATTTATATTAATTGTTTTTATAATTTAACATTTTAATTTACAATTGGTTTACAATTGACTCTTAATTTGAATCAATACATAATTGGGATTTTCCAGTTAGCAAATTTTAAGTCTGTCTCACCACAAAGCCACAAATTATTTGGTTTCGTGGTCTAGTCGGTTATGGCATCTGCTTAACACGCAGAACGTCCCCAGTTCGATCCTGGGCGAAATCATTAGTTTTACTTTTTGCCTGTTAAAATATATGAAATTGTAACAATAATAATATTCTTTTAATAAGAATAGAATACATTAATTTTATACAAACTTACTCACAAATACAATATACAAACTGATATTATTTACTTCATATATTATGATATATATATATTTATATATATATATTTAAATTTATAATTTTTTAACTACTTTTTATGATATTAATTATTTAGGCGATTTTGTATCAGGATCTCGATTATTTTCTGTATTGTTATTTTGAGCTTCATCATCAGTAAAGTCTAAATCTAATTCATCTGGATGATTATTATTTCTTGGAGTTTCAGCCAATTCACCTAAAGATTGTAAATCATCTAAATCGAAATCAGCAACATTGCTTGGATCAGTTGGTAATTGTTGAGAAGAAGCCAACATGTATGAGGTAGAGGTTGGTCTCCAAATAAATGCTAATGTGACGAAAACTCCGAAATAAACAAGAGTTGGCCAGAAGTCAGTGTAAAAGAATTTTGTTCTCCAATGTTGTTCTATCATTTCTAAAGTATCCTGACCGACAAAGAAGAATGAGGTTACTGTTGTACCTATTACTACTAACATTAATGAAGCATAAATGATAGTAATTAATTTTTTATACATATTTAATTTAACAACTTGTCTTTGTTCTCTTAGATAGACAATAGTATTTGTCATAGATCTCAAGACCATATAATAGAAAATAAAGAATGAAATACCCATTGGAATGAATGTAATTAAAATCAATGGAGAAGTTGTCTCTGGGTCAGATAAATAAGTTTGAATGAAATTTGCAGTTGTTAAAGCAAAAGTGAAAGCAGCGAAATATTGACATCTTCTCATTAAAGTTTTATTTAATTTCGGATAAACAATACCATAACCCAAACCAATGATTAATAATAAGAAAAATGAAAATGTGACTTTACCAGCTGTTAAAATTGATAAAAATACCATATAAACAGTGACACTTGTAGTTACACCTTTTTCATTTTTAATATCATAATAAGCCCAAGTGAAAATCGATTCTAATGTTAAAAATCCAAAAAATGCTAATAAATATCTTTGTAATGGTAAAATTTCATGTTTATGTTTCCAAAATGAGAAAGAGTATAAAGCCATTGCAATTACATAACAAACACTTAATAAACCAAATAATGGTAATTTATTAATTTCAGCAGCAGGTAAATGACCAAAAGCATTTCTAAAATTTATAATAGCATCGAATTTTGTTGTTGTTGTATAAGTGAATGCAGAGACACAATAATAACCTGTTTTTGTGATTGGATATTTTGTTTCATGTAACCCTAAAGTATTCTGTGAAAAATTCATAATTGGATGAGTTATAGTTCTGTTTTTACCAGAATAAGGATCGAAAACAACGTCTTGAATAATAAATTGATCTTTACTTGTTTCATTACATAATTTCATATCAATAGCATAATCATCACAAATATAATAATAATCACCATCAGGTAATTGAACACCTAAATGTTCGAAATCTTGAAAATCAAATACAGCTACAATTAAACCTGGATCATTTGGATTCAATTCACTAATATCTTTTAAATTAAATGAAATAAATGGATCTACTTTACCACCATAATCGTCTCTAGAATACATACCATTACAAACTCTATAAGCTCTTTCATTTAATTTAACCTTATTAGCATTTGTAAATGTAATTAAACAATTAATTAACGTTAAAAAATAAAACAATAGCATGACGTAGATGTATTATTGTATTGTTATGATATGATAACACTAGTTGTACAATTCTATAATTATATAATCTTGTTGTTTAATCTTATTATAATTATAATAATATAAACTTTTCACTATAAATATTTACACCTTTAAAAAGTCTTGTATATAATTTCAATTATAATAAAATTTCCATATAATACAAAACGCCACTATAAAAAAACCCAATATAAAATCCATAATTAACTTAACTATACTAATTTGACATATCGAAAAGAATATAATTTCATATTGTAATATGTTAAAAAGTAAGTTTCTCTCTCTATCTCTCTCTCTATCTCTCTCTATATATATCTCTCTCTCTCCTTTTTTTTAAATTTGTATTGTGTGGTCGTGTCGTGTGATCGTTGTGTACGCATTAGGGTTGTGTCGTTTTTATTATGAACATAGAACACAACCCTGTGTTGGAATAGGGCTGGCACGGTAACCCTATATATCTTCTAGGGTTACATATCTAATGTTTAAAGGTAACTGACATAACTAGATGATTGAATTGTATTAAATATATGTATGATGGAGTTAGTATTATTTTTTTTCATATATCTTTAAATATGTTTCAATTTTTTTAGCCATTTTAATATCGATATCACTGATTTGATTATTAATATCATGGCTTGTCAATTTTATATCTAATTTGTTATAATTCATTGTTATTGTTGGATGATGTCCCCATAAATGTGATCTCATTGCAATCTTAGTAAATAATGATACACATGTTTCAAAATCGTTCATTTCGATGGTTTGTCTAATTAATTGTCCATTATTATTTTTCCATTTATTTAATGTTAACAATTGTTCTGATATTTCAATTTTATTTAATGGAATTGGTTTGATTCTTAATATTTTATTATACATTACACAGATTACAAAAGATTAATTGTTTTGTTCTTGTTAAGAAAAGATATCTAATTAGATAAATCTTTAGTATACCCTTTGATTTTTATAATTGATTCATTCTCTTAAATATATATGTATTTTATGTTGGTTACTTTGCTGTTTAAGACATACTGAAAGACATAAAAAAAAAAAAGCATACATAATAATGAAGCGATGTTTGTTTTTTTTTAAAAGCTGTAAAAAGAAAAAAAAAATCTAGAGTGCAATATAATAATGAAAATACGGTAGATTTTTAATTTAATAAAGAATTTAATGGTTTAAATTGTAACTAGTTGTAAATATGTATACGACAATTGAATTATATACCAAAGGCATCATAAAGAATAGATTATTCTGCATAACAATTCGATACATCCCAACCTCCACTTGCATTAATATCGATTTGAATTTCAATTATACATAAAATAGAAATTAAAGATTATAAAAAAACAATATAGAAGTGCTCGATCATAATATTGTATACATAGACTTTTTTTTTATTTTAATTGGTATATTGATTTTTGTTAGGATTTATAAAATTACAATCATGTCGTCATGTTTGTATATATTAGACGAGTTATTTGAACCGTTGATCTCTAAAAATACTAAACCAGTACGGAACATTCCTGAAATTATAAAATTATTTAAAGATTCATGGTCACCTAGTTTACCACCGATTGTCACTTTTCAAGACTGGCATTTTGCATACATTAAAAGAGATTCTTTATGGTTTATCGCAGCTATTCATTGTTCTGATGATAAGATTGCGAATTTAATGACAATTTTATTTTATTTAGATCAATTATATTTTTTATTGAAAAATTATTTTAAGAAAGAATTGTTAACTAAAGTTTTAATCATGGATAATGCATTATTAGTAAGTGAATTGATTGATGAAAGTATAGATTTCGGCATAATACAAATGACTGATCCAAGTATTATACGTGATTATATTAGAGTTAAAATCAATCATCCTGTTGAACGTATTAAATCGGAGGATAGTGATTCTGATGATAGTGATTCGGGATCAGTATTTTCTACAAAAAGCATAAAACCATTATCATCGTATATGCCTTCTGCAAACAATTTAACAAGTATATGGAAAGGTAATGGAAGTAAGAATAGTAATATTAATGAAAATGATGATAATGATAATGAATTCGAAGAAAATGAAGATGAAACTTATATTAATAGCCATATAGCAAGAACTACCACTATGGCAGTCTCTTGGAGAACAAAAGGTATATATTATGCAAAAAATGAATTCTTCCTTGACGTTATAGAGAGTGTTCAATATTTAATAGATTTTAAAGAAAATATTATAAGGAAAAATTTAATTCATGGACAAATTAAATGTAAAAGTTATTTATCAGGTATGCCAACAATGAAAATTGCTTTAAATAAAATATTGCAAGATGATAAACAATTTTTAGATCATGCAAAATTTCATCAATGTGTATCTTTAAAATCAATTAATATGAATGAAATAGATAAAAATTCAGAAGACGGTAAGATTTTCGATGACGAAAAATCAGTTAATAAAAAAGAAATTGAATTCATACCACCTGATGGTGAATTCATTCTATGTCATTATGAATTAAGAAGACATGTAAGAGATCCACCAGTAGTGAATATGACTTCTTTTGAAATCAAACCAAATTTCAAGAAATTTAGAGTTCAGATCTCATTAAAAGTAGAAACTCATTTTAAAAGACAAAATTCTACTTCAAAAATGACAATCAAAATTCCTCTAGTAAATTTATTCAGCGAATATAAGATAGATCTAACTAAACAGCCTAGATTTAAAAGTGATGTTGGTAAAGTATTATTTAATATCTCAGAAGATTTTTTGATTTGGGAAATAGGTTCATTAAAAGGTGGTCATGGTGAAAACGAAAAGGGTATGGTCGCTGAATTTTCACTATTTAACCAAGAAGAATATGATAGATTGCAAGAAGAATTGAAAACTTCAATGAATCCACCACCATTAAGAGTAGGTCCAAAGTTGGAAGAATTATACGAAGAAACCCATAAAAACGAAGATTATGATCAAGCTGAAAAGAAAAAGAAAAATCAATATGTATTTATGAATTTTGAAATACCGTATTCGACTTGTAGTGGTTTAAAAGTTGAATATTTGAAAATTGAAGAAGAACATTTGAAGTATCAAGCTTTCCCTTGGGTTAGATATAAAACAATTAATGATGACGAGTATGCATTCCTAGTATAAAAAGGAGAACCCTTTTTTATTAAGTATTAGTATATAATTTAAACAAATTTATACAATTATAAATAATATAATTTTAGAATTATTATTTTTTTATTTTTATTTTCATACTTTTATAATTTTATATAATGTGTTCATTACATGCTAAGGTATCTCTACTTTATACAGACATTTAAATTTTTGAAGATAGTTAGGTTCTTTATATGTTAGGACGACCTAAAATGTGTCCAACAAAACTGAGATTAGTTTTGTAGAGCTTTTATCCTTTCACGCATTTCTTTAATCATATTATCAGCTTCCCCATCAATTTGATCTTCAGCTATTTCAGTTTCATTGATATTTTCAGGCGTAGCAAGAACTGTGTCTGGTACGTTTTGAACTTTCTCAAACTTTTCATTAGTATATTGTTCAACAATCTTTTTAACTTCTTCATTTATCTCTTCGTCTAATTCTTCTTCTGTATCACCTACCATATCCATTGTATCATCAATCATTTCGCTTATTAATCCAGATTTCATTAGCTCTCTTTCTAATTCAACCATTGTATTTTGTAATTGTGGTAATCTAACAAGCTGATTGACCTCCATCATCAAACCCGTACTTTGGGCCATTTGTTTTGACAACAAGTTCATCTTAAATGCTTCTTCTATTTTCATTCCCACAGATTCTAATTGAGCTTTAGATGTATACATTCTATTATATTGTTTATTAATTTGATAAAGTTCTTTTGCATATATTTTAACAGCCTGAATATCATTTTTCTTTGCTGATCTCTTTATTAATTGTGTAGTTTTAGTTTGTAAACCTTGTAATTCTCTTAAAGATTTATCAATGCAACGACTGTTCTTTCTTAAAATGCTCTTAATTTTGCGATGTTGCTCAGCTGGGTCTGGTCCCCAGATGGCCTTCTTAAAGTAATCCATTTCGACTTTCTTAAATCTTTATTGTGAGTTTCAAATTGATAATTAAAATAAATATTTAGATTGTTGCCAGGTTCTATGTGATATTTTTCAAAATTAATAACTTAAATCCCTTAATTTAATGGATCGAGTAACATATTTTATGATTCATTATGATTAACATACCATTGTAGTAATTTCCATTTCCCAAATGCTAGAACATTAAATTGCGGTTGTCACGTGCCCGCTTTCTTAAGGAAAAGGAGGTCTCTCAAAGGTTCAATTCTTGTCTGTCGAGTTAGTGATTGATGGTAATATTTAAAACAAATACATTTATACTTATTGACTCTACTCTATGACACTTTAATTTTTAATAAATGCAGAAGTATTTGATGCCCAGGTTGTGACCAAAAACAATGAAATCAATATTTTACAATGAATTATTTATAATTAATATTTAATATTAGTTGAACCATATCAGTTTTTTATATGGCTCTATAATCTGGTAATTATGTAATAAATTTTAATATTGTTAAATTGAAGTAATATACTTTAAATATAGTCAAAACTTGTTGACATTAGATGTTTTAAATCAGATTATCAACTGTTAATAAATTAAAAAATAGTCAATATTTTAAAATTTTCATACCGAAAACATAAACTATTAATATAATAGCAATAATTTAAATTATTGAAAATGATATTTACCAGAGTATTTATTAGTATTGAAGTTTTCTCTAGTTAATACGATCGAAGTAATTTCGATTAATTTTTAAAAATGAACCCATGGCATTTTTTTCAAAAGGGTATTAATATCAAATACTGCGCAGGTAATGTCAAATGATATAAACACTATTTGAATAATAATAACATGAAAGGAAGTTCTTACTTTAATTTAAAAGAAAATATATTTATGTTTTAAATGTAATTGTAAAGATCTAATGTTCTGAAAACTTTTCATTAAATACTATCCGATATAGTGTAACGGCTATCACATCACGCTTTCACCGTGGAGACCGGGGTTCGACTCCCCGTATCGGAGTCATTTTTTTATTCTACCAAAGAATCTATAACCTAAATTTATATCAATATGTTTATATAAACTTATACCAATGTTGATAATTCAATTTTTATCATTTATAAATTTATTTTAATTTGTGTTATCTATAATTTTATTTATAATATTTCGTAAATAATACTTTTATTTTTATTCTTCTAAAAATTGAAAGTCTTTAAAAGTAAACTTTCTCTAAAATTGGATCTGAATATATGTTTCTATAAGTTTTTTAAAATTTCTTCTGAAATTAACATAAATGATGGAATCAATATATTATCATTTAAGACACTGTTACCTTCTAAAATACCAGCTAGAAGACAAAGGTTAAATAAATTCAATATTGAAATTCCTTGATAATACCCCAAATATACTTTTAACAAGGTACAGGTAATTGTAGTGCTTAATATAAAAGCAATGGTACCTTCGACTGTTTTGTTTGTTTTTGACCATTTTAATTTACCGTATCTACCTCCGACGATGGATGCAAGAGCATCACCAATACCTAAACCAACTAAACCTGCAGGAGAACCCGATATCAATAATGGAGATGATACTCCAATAATTAGATATAAATATGAAATAATTAATGAACCATTTTCATCTCTATAATCAGCAAAAGATCTTAATTGTTTGTCTAAGTAGTTGCCGATTGGTTCAAATTTCATATACCGTATGTATTCAACCATCATGAATAAAACCAGGGCACCTGATAATGCAATCTTTACGAAAAGTTCTTCTGCTTTAAATGGGTAAACTATTAAAAGCACTATCAAAAAATGCCATACTTTTCTGGAAGTATTAAGTGATATTTTACCCTTAATCATCATTACAGATGGGATTAATGTTGATAATGAAGTTAACCAAACACCTAATATAATTTGACGCTTCTCTGAAGTTAGTATGAATTCGACTAACCAATATAATGGATCTTCATTTTCAATTCTTAAAGTAGATTTAACAAATATTGGTGTTAATATAGCAATATTTCCTAAACATAAAATAGATCTAATGATAGACATATTCAATGCTGTTAATTTTTTACTGATAAAAGAATTTAACAACATTACTGTAAATAGTGCTAATAAACATTTTGATAAAACCATAAATGGAATGGACGATGATTCACCAATTATATTTAAATATATTATATTGGTTAATAATAAACTAAAAATATTACAATCTACAATGTCTAAACTTCTCAATTCACCTATTTCTGCTAAAGTATTACAGAATAAATTGTTAGTTAAACTTGCACCAAAAAGGATCATTAGGTTATTATTATTACTGTAATTATTTGTAGCTATGAATAAAATTAATTGTATCATGAATTTCATCAAAAAATTAATATTAATTATATTTGTTGTCAATATCAAATTCATAATTATGAATAAAGATGAATTTTTTGAATTTAATAAATTTTTATTGTAAACTATTGTTGAAATCATTAATGAAAGATAATTTAAATAAATCATATCGAATTTAATATCATTTTTATTAAATGTAAATATTATGCCAATAAATGTAATAAAAGAGATTATAATGAAATTTTTCAATAAATTTAAATCTATGGTGGTAATATAATCATTTTCTAATGATATAAGTATAGTTACACAAAGAATTAGAAATTGTATTAAATAATTTGAATTTTCAAATAAAACATTTTTTTGATCTGAATTTAATTTATTTGATTTATTTGATTTATTTGATTTATTCAATTTTAAATGGTTTGTTGTATTTAAAGATTTAATATCAATTTTAATATCTTCATTGACTTTAACATGAGTATCATTTGTAACAGTATAACTTGTCATTGAGATACTTTCAAATTATAAAATCAAAATACGATAAAAAATTAAAATGTTTTCAAATTATTTTATATTAATTTTAAATTTGTTGAGAAACCTCAGGAATCTAAATAAAATTCAATGAAATGAATGTTGTTCTTTGATTTATTATCTTTGATTAATTGTTTATATATAGAATAATAAATTAGTTTTATATTTTATTTATAAATTACAATTATTAAAAATTTATTTTAATCATTTTAAATTTATTAATTTAAAAAGTAACCAGATGACATGTTCAATTTAAACTTCGTACTATGAACACCGTACAATAACCGATTTTATTATTAGTTTTTTTCTAAAAATTACACGAAATGAATACTGTGCCATAATATTGTTTCTTTTTTACAAAAATGAGCAGACATAAAAAAGAAACAATGAATAATTAAATATAAATTAAACTATAAGATAGAAATATTGTCATGTATATTATTAATTTATATTTAGTTTTATTATTATAATGATAATTATAATGTTATCAGGAAAATTTTATTTCAAATGTCACGTCTTAAGATTCTGAATTTTGGCATCTAATTTATATATATATATGTTAATTATTATAACTGAAGCTGATCCCACATAAATAATTATAAAAATAAATCACATCTAATAGTACAGTTTAATTAATTTTTAATAATATAAGTTGTAAAATATTATTATGTTAAGTACCTAATGTCTTAAAAACATAATAAATTTATTTTAATCAATTTCGAAAAAAAAAATGCCCTAAGCATGGATTAAAATATGGTTACATAGTTAATATTATTATGACAAGTTTGTGTAAGTATAGCGTATATAATGATACGAACATCACTTTGAAAAATTGGAAAAGAAAAAATTTTTCTTTTTTTCGAAATTTTTGAAAAAGTATATAAAGCATCGATTTATTATTATAAAAAAATATACAAATTTACCACTTTTTTAAGAAATTATAATATTTTTTTTTTAAATTTTTATTCAATAGATATTACAATTATAAAACCCATCCAATCATTGTTTTATTGAAATATCTAAGTAAAATGAAATAAGCTATTAGTTTATTTATCTTTTTTAACTTTTGATTATTCTCTATATATAACAATTTTTCCTTTGATGACCATGATAAAAACATACAAACTAGAGTTTCTGAACTTTAATGATTAGAAAACTGATCATGCTTTATGCAAACTGAGGCTAAGTGTTATATTTATTTAATGTCAATTGTAATATTAAAAAAAGATAATGATATAAATACAGGTGTATTCATATAGTTTATTTTATTTTATTTTCATGATTTCAAAGTGTTTTTTTCTATTATACATATTTATATAGAAACTGTTACGAAAATACTTCTTTTTATAACTGTTTTTTTTTTAATATTGTTTTATTTTTCATGATGATTATAACAAAAACAAAAGCTGGAATTACTGGCTGAACGATTATATGTTGATACGTTTTTGCACTACTTCTGATTTTACTTCATAATAACAATATTATTTTAAAAAAAGCTTAGTTATGAAACAAAAAAATATAATTTATTTTTATTTTGTAATGATAATGGAGAGAAACTATAAGGTTATTCTTTTTTCCATTATTATAATAAAAATTAATTAAAGAATAACTTTTCTATTTTTAACTTTATTTTTATTTCATTATTATATTTGATTATTATAATATTTAATAATTATTTTTTAAAATAAGTGAAGATGACGAGTCACAGCACTGGGCACTGATTTTATTATAAAAATAATATTTTTGCAATATGAGTGACACTGCTTTAAGTAGGCCTAGAAAACTTACGTTACTGATTCACTTCTACTAATTTATTAATATTATTTTAATTTTATTATAATAATACATATATATTAATAAAGCGAAGATAAAAATAAATTTAGAGAAATAAATGAAATTATAAAAAATAAGGATATTAAATGTCAATCATTTTAAACTTTTTTTTATGTTTTATTTTAATTAGAAAACTAAATGAACTATAAATAATAGTTGAATTGATTTTTTTATTTCTATTTTTTTAAAAAAAAAGAAAAAAAATGATATTATATTTTAGAATCTTAGTTTTATTACAAATGAAGTAAAACGTTATTAGAAGTGTTAATTTGTATTCTAAAATTTTTATGATGATCCCTTATAGATGACGAGTCTGATCACTTTCGTGAAGACACAACTATTTAATTTTTCCATTCATGCATTTCTGAATCTTTTAGATTAAAATACAATTTAATTTTATTTTCTAATACTTTTTCAAAACTTTAATAACTTTTGTTATTATAGTTAACGTCATATGGTTTTCATTTGTATCAAATTATTATACTAAAAAATAATATTCATATTTTTTTAAGTTAAATGGAATTAAAAAAATCTACAGTAAGTTAAATTTTAACTTTTACATCAGTGGATGTTACTGCCAAGTTTTGACTATTTTTATTTTCATTTAAATTTATCTATATTCTTTATTAAAGAAGAATAATACGATGAAGCTGTTTACTCAATTAAGACAAGCATATGTCTGAACAATATATGTTAGATATACTAAACACGTCTGATTTTTCTTTCTTTAAAAAAGGATTATGAATATTTAATAATAATTTAACTGATACAACTTCTATTAGAAAATAGAAGTATTACTGAAAGATATTTTAGTTAAAATGTTTCTCATTAATATGTATCTTTTAAATTTAATTTATTAATGAAAAATAATGTTAATGATGATTATCCACATTTTACACGACGGTCTACTGCGTTTCTCACCTGTTTAATGAGAAACATTGATGATAGTCTGCCTGTGACAGGGCGTGGCACTGATACATTATTTTTATTTAATATTAAAATTAATAATTTTGAATCATTTGAGTTCAATTAATTCAAAATTTATATTTAATTCATTCATTAAATTTAATTATTAATATGATGACAACTCTTGAGCTACTTTTATCTTTGAGATTTTTTTATTATTAAAAAGTTTATGAAATTAATCCTCTAAATTTTTTTTTGCACGTCAGTCTGATTATTAAATTTATAATGAAATGTTATTTTAATTTTATGTTTATATAACTAATAAGTTACTTGATGTATAGAATATTTTTAATATGACTTGAAACTTTGTATTGATTCTAAAAAACTTCTTGAATATCTTGGTTTGAATGTATGCAGTAAATTCAAAAAAATAATATTGAAATTGTTTTACTATTGAAAATATCTATTTTTAACTATTGTATTGTTGAAATAAATATATATATAAATAAATATAGAATTTAATTTAAAAAATGATGTTTGTTATATCAAAGTAAAAATAGTACTAATTAAATGTGGAATGTATCATAATAAAAAGGGTTTGTTTGTTATTTTATAAAATGGATTTTTTTTATTTTGTTTTTATCTCTTTAAATTTATTCAGAGACTTCACCAGTAATTGGATCTCTCTTCTTGAAAGTCATGAATAAATCATCCTTAGGGAAAATAGTAGCAAAAACCTTAATCTTTTCACTTAATGGGGTGACCTTGTGAGTGAAATCAGTGTATAAAGCAAATTTACCTAATAATGCAGCAAAAGTGATCAAGACGTAAGTTTGACCTAAACAGACGTGTGGACCACAACCGAAGACTAACCAATTTTTTTTGTTTTCATTAGCCTTAGAACCTTCGACCCATCTTTCTGGGATGAATTCTTCTGGGTCATCATAAACTTCTGGATCATGTAAAGATGGGTATAAAGTAGAGATTAACATAGCACCCTTTGGAGCTGTGTAGGTTGGAGTAACTGGGAAATTGTTCTTGACAACGTATGGGACCATTAAGACTGGTGGTCTGTAACGTAAAGCTTCCTTAATAACCATGTTAGTGTAAGTCATCTTTTCAATTAAGTCAATAGTTAATTCAGTGTTCATATCATTGTTTCTAACAGCTAATTGTTCTTCTCTTACCTTTTGTAAAACATCTGGACGATCAGCAACAATTTGGAATAACCAACAAGCTAAAGAAGAAGAAGCATCTTGAGAAGCAAATAAGAAAGTGAAAACGGCTTCAGAAATTTCTTTGTTAGAGAATTCTCTGTGGAATAATCTTGATTCTTCATCATTCTTAGTCTTAGCATCATGCATTAATTTACACCAAGCATCCATAACACACTTTGGTTCACCACCTTTAGCGATGTAATCTTTTGACATTTGAGCACAGTTTTCGAAAATCTTCATAGCAGCATCAGCGGTTCTCTTACCGTACCAAGTCTTTGTGAATGGAATAATAATTGGGAAATTAACTAATTCTAAAGCAGCAGTAACTAAATAATAATCATCAGCGATCTTTCTAACTTGATCTTCAGTAATCCATTCACCACAGAAAGAACCTAAAGATAAAGCACATAAGATTTCTCTCATTTCATGGAAGAAAACTCTTGGTTCATAGTTATTTTCTTTTGAATATTCAATGAATTTTTCCATATATTTGTCCATAATTTGTTCTTGACTTGGTAAGTATTTAGCTAAAGCAGCTTTAGTGAATAAACCATTTAATGATCTTCTGTAATCGGTATGAGCTTTACCATCTAAGAAAACCCAGTTACCTGGTCTTAAAATTTTAACAGCAACATCGACAACACAAGGTTTAACGTATTTTGGAGCTTGTAATATTTTTCTTGATAAATCTCTTGTTGAAGCAATAACGACGAATTTGTGGAAAATAGAGACACAAGATAATTCACCAGAATCCCATTTAGCTTTATATTCTTCGAATTTTGGGTCTAAAGATTCTAAAAATGGACCAATGATTGGATAAAATTTAAATCTTGGACCGGCAATTGAACCTTTTTTAATTTGATAAGAGACTTGATCCCAAACCAAAACAATTGAAATTAAAGTGAAGAAAATCTTCCAATAAGAAACCTCATTGATAGAACCTAAGATAGATTCATTTTCTATAATTGTATTTGTTGTATTATTTACAACATTGTTAATAATAACGTCAGCCATTGTTAAAATATAATATTAAATTAAATTAATGGTTTGGTGTTGTTGTATTTTTATTATTATTATTATTATTTATTTTATTATTAAATAAAGGAAATGAAATTACAATTGATAGATAATGATTATTTATTTCAAATGAAACAATATTTTTTTAAAATAATTGCAATTGATTAACCATTATATATTAAAAAAAAAATTTTTTCATTAAAATTTAAAATACGATAAATTACAAAAAAAAAAAAGCACATAATACTGTCAATAATTAAAATTGACGGGTTCGAGCGATAAATCCAATTCCTACGACAATTATTCACCAACAAAAAAACTTTTTTTTAAAACAAGCAAAAAAAATTTTATTTTTTTTTTTTTTCGTTTTTACAGTTTCTGTTAAAGAGGTTACGAAAATTTAAATGAAATAAAAAAAATTGTTCAATTAAAAAATTATAGATTATGCATTGACACCAAACGATGATGACAGTAAAAGAAAGATCCAAAATTAGATTAATATTAAACTTGACATAATAAGATTTTGAAAATTATCATAACAGATAAAGGGGATGGTGGATATAAGGATATTAAATTGATGATATAGTATAATAAAAAATGATTAATAAAGATTGTTGGTATAGTTATTTAAAAAAAATGTATATGTATATTGAAATATATTAACTCATACAATGTTTGAAACCGATATACAAATAAAAAAAAATTATTTTTTTCTTCAATTAAATTCTTATATTAAAAATTTTAAACGAAAACTATATAATTTCTTAACTACGACAAAAAAAACATAATACCACACAGATAATTATATTTGATGTATTTTTTCTTTAGTGATCATGATGTATGTTTTTAAACCTTACACAAAAAAAAAATGTTCGAATAAATTTATTTTAATTTTAAACATTTTAAACAATTTAAACAATTTAACGGGTACATCAAATTTTTTTAAAATATGGAAAAAAAATTAATATAATTGTGTACGCAGTTTCTTTTCATATTTCTTTTGATATTTCTTCAACCGATACGAAAACATACGAAAACATACGAAAACATACGAAACCCACTGAGAAACAGACATACAAAAACACAAAAGAACGAAATCTTGCAATGAAAATACAGTAAATATAATGTATTTTCCACTAAGAAAACAATGCAATGCAATATACTTTTTCACTGAAAATAACAAAAAATAATTATTAATTTCTTGTTAATTTCGCTGTACAAAGTATATCAATACCAATTTATTTTTTTTTACGAACAATTACGTCGGATGTAAACGAATAATTAAGAAAAAAAACGCGGTAGAAAGAGTGGCACTGGGACTGGGACTGGGACTGGGACTGGGACTGGGACTGGGACTGAGACTGAGACATAAATTATATTAAATATACGCATGCAATTACGGTATTAATAAATGGAACGGAACTCAGACATTGGAATTTTTTTTTAAAAATTTTGTATTATGTTTTATTAAGGAAAATATTATTCAATGAAAAGAGAATTAAACGACAATAGAATTAATGTTACTTGAACGAGACAATTTACTTTTTTTTAAAAATAATTTTATTTTTCACAAAAATTATTTATCAATCCAGTGTTTTATTTATTA
The DNA here is from genome assembly GCA_030573835.1 of Tetrapisispora taiwanensis (nom. inval.). NCBI lineage: Eukaryota > Fungi > Ascomycota > Saccharomycetes > Saccharomycetales > Saccharomycetaceae > Tetrapisispora > Tetrapisispora taiwanensis (nom. inval.). The sequence continues at coordinate 70,021 of JAJMDZ010000010.1, forward strand.
TTTCTATAATAAATAAAATAATAGAATAATATCGGATACTTAATTTATTTTACAATATATTTCTTCATAATAATTTTAATTTAAACATTCTACAAATAAATTTTTCTTAATAACCGGTTCGTGTACAATGATTGTTCTACTCCACCTTTGAATTAAATGGAAAGAAAATTCTTTTTATCCATTCGGGTAATATAAATCGTAGAATTTTATTTTCTATTATAAATAATTTGTATTAAAAAGAGAGTGAGAGAGAGATATATATACAAATATTTGTGGTTTTTTTTCTAAAAAGTTTAAAAAAATTTTAAACTTTTTTTATTTTTTCTTGATTGTAATTTTAAATTTTTAGGTTTTCCTTTTTTGGAATGAAGGAAAATGAAAACTCGGTCACGTGACTGGGCGTGTCTTAGTTTTTTATCTTGTCATAATAATATTACAAATATTATAAATATTATAAATATTATATTATTGTTATATTTTTTATTTTAATGACCTATATTAATAAGATCATTGAATATATTTGAAGTTAATAAAGTTATGTTCCTTAAAAAAAGGCAATTGAATTAATATATATATATATAAGACAGAGACTGCGAAGTATATGTTCTTCGATATACGCATTAAGTGAATAAGAATTTTTTATATTCTTTTTCTACTATTGAATTGTTTAAGTGTATTCAATTGAAAATTATATTTCTATGTTGTCTTAGTTTATAAATTTTAAGGTGATAACATGACGATTAGATAATGAAAAAAAATTAATACACTTTAATTTATTGAAAGTTCTGATATGTCAACTATAAATTTTAATCGCTTGGTTGCAAAACTAATTCATTCGAATGTAAAGATTATTATTCATCGATAACCATTATGTTTACATGAAACATAAGGTCTAGTATGATAATGAAGAATTCAAAAAAAATTTAATGGTAAATTGCATCATTATTAGCATTTTCGTTTTTTTTCTATTTAAAATAAATTCAAGTGAAAATTTATTTTAAATAGTGGACTCAATAAAAAAATATAATGTATACTCATAGAATTATTATAGTGTTGTTGACATTATTAGTTGAAATCAGTTATACTTCATTGGATATGTTCAATGGAAATTATCAAAAACTCTAGAAGTTTTAAATTACTGTTTCGAACGTATTATGGAACTGATATGATAATTAGAATTGGTTAAATCACATTGCGTTGTGAATCGATACAGCTATTAAACAACTATACATAATAGAATAACGTTCAAGAATAAAACTTACCTAAATACGATTTCGCTAACTATTTTAAACTGATAAAAAGAGTACTCTTATAGTTTATTAATTGATTATTACCGTGCTTTTCAAATTTATTTTTTAAATCAAAAGGGAAACAGAGCTTAAATTAATCTATTTTTGTTAGATATTTTTATGTGGTTATAACAAGAATATAACGATATGTGACGTGTTATAATTAAGGTTTTTTATTTATGTTTATTTCAAATATTAATGTTTTGACGAAATTACACTGTTATAATATTAACTTTTCTGTCCGTTTTCATCACCATTGAAGAGGCAGATCGCAATTGTTAAATGATAATATAATAATATACATATATGCTTCTATCGTTGACCATAATAAGTTCTTATAACGAGGCATTGAAGTATGTTTATTGGTATTACTCTACCGTGTTAAAAATAATACACGCGTATTAAAATTTATAGCGTGGAATGCTTGTACTCCACGGTGCTAAATCAAAAGGTTTTCAAAAAATATTTACTATTAATAGATAAAAATTGGGTGATTACCATTAAATGAATGTGGAATGTAAAGATATTGATTAATGAACTACTTAAAAGGTTTTTGAACGTTTTTGAAAGTAAAGAATATGATACTAATTTTAATAAGTTCGGTACTGTTTTCAAATGAAGAAATCACTATTAAATAGCGTGTATTTTTTTCGTCTTTTTTAGAAGAAATTGATTTTGATAATATTAATAGATCATGGTGGAGTAATAGGATACCAACTATTTAAATGAAAACGATTAATTTATTTTTAAATAATTTTTTTAAAAATTTTTCATACTATTATTGTTTATTTAATATTTTGTTAATTACTATTTAATTTTGAACTCCCGATTGTTCTCAAAAACTACTGCTAAAAATTACCATAGTTTCACATTCCTCCTACAATTTAGAACAATTTTTCAAAATTTCTCGCGTTTTGTCAAAATTTAATTATGTTTTTTTTTTTTCGAAAAAAATTTTTTCGAAAAAATTTCTATCTTCCGTAATTATCACTTCTATCATTCTTTCTTCATTTGCCTACAGGGATGATAAGTTACTTGAAAATTTACTGTATTTTTATCGTACAAAAATTCTGGAATTTGATTTTATCAAAAAAAATATATGAGAGGGTAATTGTTAACTATCTATTTTAATAAATATATATAATAATGAATATAAATATAAAAATAAACATTCATAAACTGTTAAAGACACGTTATACATAACTTTATACAAAGAGTTTATTACTAATTTCGAAAACATCTTTTAATAATTATTATTTGTTTATTATATTATTTGAAACTTTTACTTTGATACTAAATAACGTTTCGTCTCCATTGTTTACCGAACATATCAACAAATTATGTGTATAATTTTTAATATGTAAATTTAAACATCTTATTATGATTGAAATATTCTATGTATAAACAAAATTTATCTCTAATATATGAAGTTAAAGATAATAAAAATTTTACAATCAAAAAAAACATTGATTTTAGACTACCTAATATTTTTTTCTTTAATTAAATAGTATTATAACATACATGCAATTAGGCAAAAAAGAAAGACCATATTTTCACGCTTAAAAATGCATTTTATTCTTAATAGAACAATTGATTGGAGCTATTGTGTAAAACATTTTTTTTGAATAAATAAAAGTGATTTCCAAACATAAAATACAATTTAATTAAGTTGTGTAAAGCTCATTTCATTAATCAAAACTAAGCTGATTATATTTTAATTGTTTTATTATGTTTTTATTCATAATCTTAGTATTTTTTTTTTCATTACCAAATTAATTTGTTCTATCATAATGATCTCTGTTACCATTATTATTAATATTTTGAAATTCACGAGATTGATTTAAACGTACACCATAATTATGTGTATTATTATTACTTTGATCATTAACTGAGTTATTCGATATATGCGGTAATATTACATTTGGTTGAGAGATTTGTTGATATTCTACATTTTGATTAAAACTTTGACCTTGCTGAGGATATTGAATATTTAATTGTTCAATTGGTTTTATATTTTGTGGAACGTGTCCTTGATGTGTATAGCCAATTGGATGTTGGAATTCGTATTGAGAATGTCTTCTAAATTCTGTAGTCTTAATAGTCTGAAGTGGGCTTCCACTACGACTACCTGTTATTCCAAACGAAGACTGAAACGAAGGTGCATTATGTGCCATTTGCCTTTGATTGTTTTCATATCTATTCATTATGTCAGGTAAATCATCTGAAAGTAACGGATACAGTAAATCTGATATATTCTCTTTGTTAGCAAGATACCTAGCTCTTTCTAACGGAATCCACACACCTTTAGAGTGCATTAAACCGAACTTGACGACGTGTCGAACCTTTTCTGATCTTAACATTCTATCTCGTCTTCCTCTTGTCATGCCTGTAACATTTAATAACTTTGTACCATTAATCATATTATTATCTGCTCTACGAAGTACTAGCACCCCATTTACAATAACTTGATAACATAATGTTTTTTCATCTTTCCAAAGAATGGTTGTCACCCTCGGAACAGTATATTGACGATCCATGATTGGAGCTACAGAATTTGGAAGAATTAGATTACTCTTGTTGTAATGTCCTAAATCTCCACTGGTACTGTTTATACTATTGCGCTTAGCTGTTGGTGCACTAGTAGCTGTAACATTAACGTTACTAGAGCTACCGATGGTACTAAACCCAAAATTATGACTCGGTTGGGTATCAATATAGGCAGGTACTACATTACTATTTGTCATCACTGGAGGATTGTTATTATTCGCGTAAACATTTTCTGTTTGAGAGAATCCTGGATAATGGTAATTAGTTTGATTGTAAATTTTTTCATTAATGCTAGAAAAAGATAAATTATTTCTTACAGGTTGAATATTATTATTATGTTCGTGTATATGCTTTAAATTATTTGAATTCACATTATAAGTTTCATTATTAGTAGAAATTTGATTTTGTTGTTGATACATATGCAAATTTAATGATGGTAAAATATTACCATCATGGTACGGATACGGTCGTTGATGTTGATGTGAAGGTAAGAATTGACTACCACTATGTTGTTGAGGATATGTCAACCCTTGCGCTAATTGCTAAATTGGCTGAACACTTGTTCTTTCTAAAGTAGCTTGATGATGTATTTGATTTGGAGCCAATTGATTGTGTTGAGTTAACTGCCTTTGTTGTGGGGATGAAATCAGTCTTCTCATTAAATCTGAACTTTCGTTAGTGTTAATTGAATTATTTTCCGAATTAGTTGAATTAGTTGAATTTGTTGAATTTGATTTTTGCATTAATAAATTTTTTATAATTTAATTGATTTAATATGAAATTGAATAATTCAAAAATGAATATGATTTTATTTTTTAAATTAAAAATTATTTTTTTTCTTTAAAAATATTTGATCAAAAAAAAAAATCCCAACAAAAAAAATAAAAGAATGGACTAGGAATGTGAGCGTGTCAAAATTAATAAAAAAGAAAATTTGAATGCAAATATTATTTAATATAGGTTAATAGTATTAGCATAAATTTAATAACAAATTATTTCTTAAATGATTATATTTTTTTCAAAATTATTCAAACTAATAAAATAAATATACACTAAAAATCTATGATTAGTTTTATTTTATTATTTGTTAAATTGAATATATTCTAAAATAAAAATAATGAATGTATTAATTTAAATTAACAAAAAAAAATTATTCTTATTAATTGAGAATGTATATTTGATTTTATCTTTTTTATTATATTATAATATTTTAATTTATTTCCAAAAAAAAAAAAAAATAAAAATAAAATTAATTTAATATTGAATTGATAATTTTAAAATGCCTTTGTTAATAATTAACTTTCAAATTGATATCTATAAAAATATTTTTTAATATATTTTAAAATACCCCTCTTGATCTTCTTTATTCTATGATATATTGAATAGAATTAATTAATGCTTACTTCCTTAAAAAATAAGAAAAAAATTGGAACAAAAAGATATAAAAAAAAAGTGGATTTAAAATATAAACTTTAATGTTTTAAAAATTATTTTTATTAGAATCCAATCCTATTATTGTACTTTATTATTTTATATTGATTTATCTTATATGATAAATAAAATTATAAAAAAAAAAAAATATAATTGAAAGCAAAAGTCAATTTAAATTCCAAAAAAATGAAATGAAATAAAATAAAATAAAATAAAATAAAATAAAATAAAATATTTTTGATAGTCTTTATAATATATGTTTTTATAAAGAAACAAAAAAAGAAAATAACTTATATAATGAAATTTGCCTTTATATTTATATAGAGTTGTATTTATATAATAAAGCATTATGATGTAAGATAAAATTAAACAACTAAAGTAAATTAAAAATTTAAGCAAAAAAAATTTTATTTTTTTTTTTTTTTTTTTTTTTTTGACATTTAAGATTAATTGGGAACCATTTAATTTTTTATTTTTGTGATCTAATTAAGAAGAGTATTCATTATAATGTATTCATTATTGAAATTAATTTAAAAAAAAAAAATTTAGGTTATTATAATGTATCGTTTCCGACATGTCTAGTGTTCTATTGTTTTAGTAACTTTTACATAAATAAGCAATGATTATGTATATAACTTCATTGGTTTTAATTTTTTTTTTTTACAAAATTTATTTATTAATTAATTTCGAAATTAATTAAATCAGAAGTATTGCAAATAAAAAAAAACATTAATTAAATATTTCGAAAAAAACTACCTATCAATTTTAATTTAATATTAATTCTTAAAATAAAAATTTTCGGTAAATAACTATGATTTGTTATACAAGTCTCAGGATTTTAGAATCTAGACATCGAAATCTGAAAGAAGAAACTATCAATTTAAAAAATTTAAAGCTTACAAAAACAAGTAGATTAATAAAGTAATTTGTTTTAAAAAAAAAATAAAGTTTATAAACAATTACAGTAAAAAATTTAACTAAAACTAAATAAGGCAAATTTTATCTTTTTATTTTTTTTTTTTCTTAAAGTAATAGTTAACTTTATTTTGATTATAAATAAAAAACTCAGTGAGAGAGTTTCGAAATATTTGAAAAGAAAAAAGAAAAAAAAAAAAACTTAGTATCTTATAATAATTAAATTTTTAAAATTTTTAATTTTAATTTTAATGTGTAGGGACCATTGTGTGTATTTAACTATAACATTAATTATTAACATACATATCATAATTTTATTTAATATAACAAATATTAGTTCTCCTTCTTATTCTATTCATTATTCAAGCAATGGGAAGTATGTTTTACTAAAAATAACAATACAATTTATTAATTAAAAAGCGTTAAAATAAACTGATTTAGTTATTTAATTTCACATTAATAAAAAAAAAAGAAATTCAACATAACTAGTTTTTTCTTCAGTTAAATATTGCAATTCATTTTATTTAAATTTCTCTAAAAAAGTCTAATAGGATACATTTAAGAAATAGTTAGATTACATTGTACTAAGTAATTAGTAAAAATTTCTTTTTATTGCTTAATAAAAAAATAAAAAAAAAAGAAATTCAAATAAAAACCTATAATAGATTGCCTGCCGCTTCGTAATAAGGTTTTTTCACTATAATTTATTAATGCTCAGATATACAAACATATACATTTTTTTTTTAAAAAATTTCGTATTAATTTTGATAAATAACAAAAAAAATGTTAGAAACATTCGTGGATAAATGTATCTTAATTTTTATTAGAACAATGGGAAAAAAGGATAAAATCAATTGACCACTACCGGATATCTTTTTTTAAAAAAATAGCTTAGTAGAAACATGCAGTGAAGACATTAAATGAAATTAAAGTTTTCTTAAAAATGATAAAATTATTTAAACGGAAATGTTTTAAAAATTCGTGGAGAAATACAAAAACAAAATTTAATGAATTGAATCAAAAAAAAAAAAAAAAAAAAAAAAATAAAATAATATTTTTTTTTTTTAAGAAGCGAAAAATCAAAAGAGGAAAAAAATGACGGTTAGTCACTTATTTTTTTATTTTTTTATTTTTTTTTTCTAATGATGTTATACGTGTTTTCTCTGATGAAACTTTCCAATTTAAATAATATATACATTTGCAGATCCGATCTTAAAATAGATAAATTGAAAACAAATTAGTAATGAGATATAAGATATAAGATATAAGATACAAAAAAAGATACTTAAAAAAAATACGATACTTTCTATGCAATGTTTTACTGACATTGACAAATCAAAAAATGTAAAGAGTATGTTTTTTTTCTCTTTATACATAAAAATAATTGAAACATATTATAAACGCATAAAATTGAATTTTTTAGTAAGTTATGCATATATAATATAAAGATATTTAATTCCTTAAAATATTTATTGAAAATTAAATTACCTTATACTAAATCGGTTAAGAAATTTTTAAAAAGAAATCAATCAATCAATTTATATTATATTGTATTGTATTGTATTGTATTGTATTATATTATAATACAGATACAGTAAATCGGAAAACCCCTCTCTATTAATCAATTGTATTGTTGTTATTAACAGTTGTTTGTTGTTACTAATGTTGTTTTGAAATAAAATAAAATAAAATAAAATAAAAATAATTAATTAATTCCGTCATTTTCAATTTTATTGATGACACGGAAGCTATGTAATAGTTTTTTTCTTATTGAATTTAAAAAATAATAATTACTTATTTTTTTTTTCATTAAATAAGTCGGACAATGTACCTTGAAGAAGAATTGGCCGAATAAAGAATCATGGTAAGAAATGAAAGTTTGTGCATGATAATGTTATACATTAAATAAAATACAAGGAAAAACAGATATCAAATATTTTAATTTTATTTAATTATAATAATATTTTTTTTTTATTTTCAACAAAGAATATCTCTGAGAGATCTGTAAATCTAATAATTATAAAATTTAATTAACCGATCGTTTGCAATGATCATCCACCGAAATTAATCAAATTTATTTTATGTGCATAATTTTTTATTTGTATAAATTCGGATTCATTACATTGAATAACATAAATGGAAAATTTTACCGAAATTGATTAGTACGTAACTATCACTTAGTTATGAATATATATATATATATATATATTTTTCTTTAAATTTCTTTATTGTGATCTAATTTGTTCTTCTGTTTGTTTGTTTGTTGTAATTTTATGTTTTAAATTTTATGTTTTATGTTTTATGTTTTATATTTTATATTTTTTTCACAAACAACAGAAGGAAATTATTGGTTTCTTTACTACTATATAATTTAAAATATTTCATAGAAATTCCGCGACACTGAAATTAAATTCCACAGTTTAAATAAAAAAAATTTCATATGAGTGGTTTAATTTATACATTTTATTGTTGCATATACCGTCGGTTTTTGTTTCACTTTTTCAATTACATTTTAAATTAAATTTCTTTGCGATATTTTCATTTGAAGTCTAACTGGTTCAAATAAAGATTTTAATTTTCTTTTTTCGTGTATGATCTTAAGTGGAGAGGTCCATCAATTTATTATTTTATAATATAATAATGCATGGGATTTTTTTTTTTCTTTTAAAAAATAAATTTCTGAAAAAATCTAGAACTGATAATAAAATTATAATAATATAATTTTTAAAAAAAGGATCAGTCGTTAATTAATTTAAGAAAAAAAAAACAATTATATTTATTTTAAACGTATTAGGAAATAATTTTTATAATAAAAACAAAAAACGCGTGTTTCCTATTTAAAAAAATTTTATTTATTATTTTACTCAAAACAATTCGAATAAATTAAATATTAATTACAAATTTTATTAAACTGTGTATCACATGTAAGTTAAAAAAATTAATTACTAATAATACTAAGACTGTTTTATTTTTTTAAAAAAAACTATATTGTCATTAACGGAGATAAGTTAAATAGAATAGTCTAAATAACTTTATCTTTGTATAAAAAAAGAAATATGTATGTAAAATAATTTTATATTTCAGTGTAAACACGCGGTATGAAACATATAATTAAGTTAATTGTTTGTTAAAAAAAAAAATTAAGAAATTAAGAAATTAAGAAATTTAAAAAATTCCGTAAGGCTAACCAAAAAAAAAAAATAAAAAAAAAAAAATAAAATTATACGTAATTAATAATTTGCCTGTTAGTGATTCTGCAGTGATTTTAATGAAAAAGGAATAAATTTTAATTGAATATAAAAATAAATTGAGTATGTGCGGGTTGATTAAAATAATTAAAAATAGTTTAAAAAAAAATTATATTGATATTCTTGTATGTGTTTTTTTTTTCTTTTTCAAATTGACGGATTGAACTCTTTAATTTTCATGCGCTTTGTTCTTAAACAGAAATACACTTGTTCGTTGTTATTTTTCTTTTTTAATTAATTTGTCGTGCGGATTGTAATTAACTTTAAAATACAAGAGAAAAGAATAATTAATGATCCCTCTCTCTCTTTTTAATAGTTTTATTTATTCTTATTCCGAAATAGTACGGTAATAATAATTTAAATATAATTTTAATTATAAAATAGTTATTTTTTTTTTGGTATATATAAAAGGAACTAAATTATTTTTTTATGAAAAAAAAACAAATATAGGAAAATATAAAATTTCTGTTTTATTGTTTTATTGTTTTATTGTTTAATTGTTTAATTGTTTAATTGTTCAATTGTTTGTCTGGTATAAACATTGTACAAACTGAAATCTACTGTAAAGGCTATTGTTTCTTCTACGACTGAGAACTAATTTGTATGAAGATTTATCAGTGTTGTTAGTGTATATTATTTTTTGTATTTGTATGTAAGTTTTTCGGTTTTTTTTGTGTATAATTGACCGTATAAAGGTACAAAACCCGTACAGAGATCTATTACTAGTCGCTGTTTACTGGACTAAATTTTTAAAAATTTGTTTTTCTTTGGCTGTGACATTATTCAGTCGCTCTTATCATATAATAAAAACTTTATTACCCTCCCTCATCTATTTTCCGATTTAATATTAATTATGGTATTATATTTTTAAGACAGCTATATCAAAATATATTAATATTATTTATTGTACGGTTTAAATGGAAAAAATACGAAACTGTAAGCGAAAAAGAAACCATGTGTCTTTTTCATTTGTTATGAGTATACTCAGAATAGGTTTTATTCATGCTTTAGTATATATTTTTTTCGTAATAAAGATGGTTGCTTTTTTTATTTTATTTTGTGACTTTTTTTTCATTGTAATGATGATATCATCAGGACATCATTTGTCTGTTAATTTGTACTGACTTTAAAAATAAAAATAACTTCCAGAAAATTTTTCTAATGGTAAATTTCAAGATTTTTTTAGTTCATATACCCTGAGATCTTTATCTTACTTTTAAAACAAAATAAAAAAAATAAGTTGAAGTTTTTAAGAATGAGTCCGGTTTTTCTTCATGTCCAAAGCAATAAATATATGTATATCACGTGACTAGCAATTATAATAGTATTTTTAACTATTTGTTTTAGCTTTGTAATTTTTGACCAACTTAAAGTGTACTATTATAAACTAAACACCTAAATAATAATTAATTTAGTAAATATTTAAGTTTATGCTTAAATATTTACTTTTTACTGTACTTTAAATTATATAAAAAAAAAAGGATTCATATTATTATTTACAATAAAGTTTATTGAAATTTTATATCTTTATATCGTTATTTATATATATTTATTTGGCTTCTCCTTCAACTTTAACGTCTTCTTTGGAATGCCATTGTCTTGATCTTTCAAAATATTGGTTTGGATGCGATATATGTGTTAATTCATTAATATTTTCTGCATTTCCATCTTTATTATGTGTTGCTTCAAACACTTTTGTACATGCGATTGTGAATTCATTTTTAGAACATGAATCTAGTACGCTAACAATATTTTGTTGTGAAAGATTCATTTTTTTCAATTCTAATGTTAATCTATCTGTATTCCAATCTCTATATGGACATCCATGGTATTCACCACGTGCTGGTCTCGGTTTAGACATAATAGTTTTACAATCCCATGGTTTATAATTAATTCTATTACCTTCTAAACCATAATTATGTCTAAAATTATATCTATATTCTTTATTAAATTTATCAATTGTTACATGTCCAGAAAATGATTCAACCCAAAATTGCATAGCTTCATCACATGATAAACCAATACCTTTTAAGAAAAAACTTAATTGTTGACGACCATTGTATCTTAAATGATGATGATCCTGTAAACCTGACATTAAATTTTTAGCACATAATGGAAAATGTTTTTGGATTTCTTCTGTTCTAACATTTCTATGATTAATATCATTATTCTTACCATCAGCTGAATTATATTCATCACTTTTAAAATCTGAAATTGTATAACCTGATGAAAGATGTTGTAAAATTGGTACTAATCTATCATCTTCATTTAATCTTGGTAAATATTGATAAGTTCTAATTAAATCATCCATCAATCTTTTAGAAAATTCAGTAGTTAATAAATTTAATTGTTGAAATTGTGGTAAATATGCATTACCTTCTCTTAAGAAAACTTGACGTGTACCAACTAAATCAATAACATTTTCAAATGGTAATTTAATAAATTTTTCTTGTTGAAAAAATTGTCTCTTTTGTTGTTCATCCACTATATTCAATTGAAATTGCAAAGATGAAGCAATCGTACTGTATAATTCTTTTGAATATTTTGATTTTTCTTCTTCAGAAATAAATTGTAATAATGGTAAATTTAATGACTTAACAAATTTACTCTTATCAACAGTTGTTAACATTTCATATCTAATTTTAAATAATAAAACTTCGGATCTAACAAATTTTTCACGTAACTCTTTTGAACGACAAAAACATAATCTTAGAATATAATGAGAATAATAATCTTTCTTTCTATCTTCAAAATTATCAGTATTAAATGGTAATAATTTTTGAAATTGTGGTTTAATAATACTTTCAATTTCTTTTAAATTTTTATTTCTTGATAAACATGATTCAATTTCTAATAATATTTTTAATCTATCAATTGCCCATGTTTCAAATTGATGTAATGTAATTTCACCTTGTGGAGGTAATTCATAAAATGAAACTTTTCCATCATATATCTTTTCGTATAATTTCTTTTCTTCTTCTGTTGTAGTTGCTGTGGTACTTAATATCACTTGATTTGAGTTATCACCATCTGCACCTGTATAATCAAAATTACGTCTAGAGGCCAATTTTCTTTTTGATTGTCTAAACATCTTTTGGATAAATAAATAAAATTGTTTTTTTTTCTTTCTTTTTGACAGTTTTTTATTTAATAATGATTATAATCTTGAATAAATTAAAAAAATACTACAAATATGTATTCAAATACAAAATAAATTCATATAGAAAGCTATGTTTCAATATATCAATTTATTAATCTATAATATCTTTAAATTCTATATTATTGTTTTCATTAAAAATTTATATATTACCCATCATCAATTTCATTTAAATTACGCGATTTATTAAAAAAATAGCTAATCCATACATTTACGCGTTTAAGGTATAAAGATTGTTAACATACTTATCAAATAAATATGTATGTTTGAATAAATTATTATTAGTAATTGTAATTATTATTACAGCCTTACTATATATTTAAATAAGTTATATTTGATATATAATATTTCTTTATAATTTTTTGAATTCTAACATCTTCAATTTGTGATGAAATGTCATCTTGATGATGTTGCAGCTTATATCCTTTTATTTTGAATCCGTTTAACTGATTTTAAGAAATTGTTGGCTGGCTGTTTCAAAAAACTTACCTTACTTATTATCAATATTAATAATTCAAATCTTAATATCATATATTGAAATTCCAAATGACTTCTCAATTATGTAAGTATTTTTTTCTATTTTGAAGAAATTTTTTTATTATCATCAAATGTAATTTATCGATTGAATATTAGCACTTTGAATAGATACATCGTAATCATCCAATGCAAAGCTATAAAGTTTAACTAAATCTTCAAACCATTTAATAATATTACTTATACCTGTGTCTAATTCTGAAAGTTGTGGTAACTGCACTTTTATAAACTCCCACCAATAACTAGATGGAATAATTTTATTTTGGAAAACAATTTTTGTCTTACGTTTGAATGGATAATGTTTTATACCATTCATTATAATTTTATCAAAGGTTACAATTTCTTCTAAGTGGATTGTGCATTCCAAACATTCACAAGTTTCAGATGAACATCTACAATTTTCTAAACTACAATCGTTTACAATGGAATTTAGAATTTGAGCTTCACCTATTTCAGTTAACGGTATTCCACTTTGTTGAATATAATTATTTAACTCATTTTCATTTCTATGTATTAAACAATTCGAACAAGGACAATTTTCATCATCACAAGAACATGATGCACTTAAAAATAAACCCTTATGTGTTAGAAGTTCGACCATCATATCTGAATCCTTCAGAAGATCATCAGATGAAAGAGGACTTGCGGGTATTTTATTTCCTTCGAAAACTGAATTAACATTTCTTTTATCTCCATGTAATTGAAATAAACTTGTATCAATGCTTGCATTTAAATTATTCATTAGATCATATTGAACATTATTATTTTCAAATGTTATAGTTTCTTCTACTGCGTTTTCATCAATTGAACCATTTTCAGCTACTTTAACATTATTGTTACCATCAATAACATTATTATCGATCATTCCAGTATTTAGATTATAATCAGTTTCTTTATTAATTGTATTTTGTTCTGATTCATCACTGGGTACAGGATTATTTAGATTTTTTTTACTTTTACAGCCCAATGATTTTATTACTTCTGCTTTTCCTTTACAACCACAAACACCTTTCAAATTTGCTTTTTTATTCCCTTTATCTTTTGAATTTCCATTTGAATCATTATCACTAACTTTTTTAATATATTCAACTTCAGAAATATACTTAAATTTATCAGTATTATTTTTACTTTCATTTTTCATAGAATTATTATTTGTTTCGTCATCGACTATAATTTTTAATTTCCCATCAACTAAAACAGCATTTTGCTTTTTTTTGACATTCATAAATAAAATTGGTTGAACATCCATTCCAGAACAACTTTTGTTTTCTTCAGATTCAATTGAATTTTCTTTTTTCAAAGAAGGTGATTCTGATGAATTTGCTTCTTTAATTAAATTGATATTAATGTTATCATTAGCAGAAACTTCAACATCATTCTTCACTTCAGAATCTGTATCAACCATAATAACTTTTCTAATTTTATGAGGATTTGGTCTACCCCTCGTTCTAACTTTAACTAACATTCTACCAGTATGTTTACAAGTAGAAGATCTATGTCCTCTTATACATGAGACACATGCGTATTTCTCATCTTGATAAATAATCATTTCTTCAATTATTGTTGTATTTTATAATGCAAATAGAAAGATATATGTTCATATTAGTATAGTTTGCCAAATTAAATTAGTTAAAGAATGAATCTTGCAACTGAAATAAAACCAAAAAAATACAATCAATACAATTATTATATCAAATAATTTAAATCTTTTAATTGAATCTATTAATGAATTGGTCTATCAACCCAAAAAAGTGTATCACTAAACCAAAAAATTCTTGTTTAGTTACAAATCTCATCGAATTTTTTTTTTCAATGGGTCTCATCATCATTGTTTTAAGATCTTAAAAGTTTACTTCAATGAGTAAATTATTTATATCAAATTTGGCTCTTTCTACGAAGGTTTCTGAGTTTTTTAAAATTAAATTTCAGAATTTTTCGAAATTTCAATTAAAAAGTTTGAAAAATTGAAATTAAAATAGATTTTTTATAAGAAATCTGATTAACTTTTAAATGATTTGATCGTTGAACATTTGAATATATATATATATATATAATTATATTGATATTTGATTACGTTGAAAGAGAATAATATAAAAATAAAAAAAATATTAGAAACGACCAACCATGTCAAAAACTGCTCAAAAAAGATTACTAAAAGAATATCAACAATTGATTAAAGAATCTCCTCCTGGTATAGTAGCTGGCCCTGCGAATGAAAATAATATGTTTAAATGGGATTGTTTAATTAGTGGTCCACCAGATACTCCATATGAAAATGGTGTATTCAATGCCACTTTATTGTTTCCTAAGGATTACCCGTTATCTCCACCTAAATTAACTTTTACTCCAAGTTTATTACATCCAAATATTTATCCAAATGGTGAAGTTTGTATATCTATTTTACATTCCCCTGGTGATGATCCAAATATGTACGAATTAGCTGAAGAAAGATGGTCACCTGTACAAAGTGTTGAAAAAATTTTATTAAGTGTAATGAGCATGTTAAGTGAACCAAATATTGAAAGTGGAGCAAATATCGATGCATCTATTTTATATAGAGATAACAAACCAGAATTTGAAAGACAAGTTAAATTATCAATTTTAAAATCATTAGGATTTTAAATCAAAGAAAAATTATAAATATAAATAAATAAATAAATAATGAATTAATAATGCTAGCTACCTTTATTCACTTTTTATCAAAAAAATTACGTAAACGTACAATTGATATTCCTGAATCTATTCGTCGTTTATAATGCGATTTGGATTAATATTACTTAATGGAATGAATAACTGGAATGGAAATTCATAATATATTGGTTTCAGTTATTCAATTAGATTTTTATTAAAGTGCTTTTAATGATTTAATCATGTATTAATCATATTCATTACAGACGTTTCCGGTGATGGCTTACATACTAATTTTTTTTTAATGGTCGTTAAAGTTTCTCATTGTTTTAATTTACGCATCAAAAAAAAAAAATTAATTAATTAAAATAAAATAATATAAAAGTATTTGATCTATTTTTAAATAATAAGGAATGAGATGTTTCTATAATTGTTATTAGTTTTTTTTTTAAATATTTGCAAAAAGGTATTGATCAATATTGTTTTAAGAATAATTTGATTGTTTTACTTTAGGAATTGTGTCTTTTTTTTGTTTATTGGCTTTATAAAAATAATAACTCAAAGAGATATAGTGTTCAAATTTTTTAGATCATTAAATTAAAAGTTATAAAATATATTAAAATAGATATTTTTTGAAAAAAATAAAAAAAGTTTTATTTATTTCCATTCCTTATTATTGTTTTTTAAAAGGTTTTATCAATTTAATTTAATATTTATTAATTTAATATTAAAACAATAGCTCGAAAAAAAAAATGCGTCTAAATTTTAATAAAGTTATACTAGCTAATAGTATATTTTCATTGTTTTCATTTACTTCTGCCTTAGAATTAGATTTAAATGATTATGGATCTTTACAAAATGCTACTGCTTTAGTAGCTTATGGTTTAATGGATTATTATAATGGTTTAGATTATGGTAAAACTATTGGTATGTTTTCTGATCCATATTATTGGTGGGAAGCTGGTGGAGCTTGGGGTTGTATGCTAGATTATTGGTTTTTTATGCAAAATGATACTTATAATGATATCATAAAACAAGCTTTATTATATCAAGTTGGCACTGCAAATGATTATGTTCCATTAAATCAAAGTACTACTGAAGGTAATGATGATCAAGCATTTTGGGGTATTGCTGCAATGATGGCTGCTGAAAGAAATTTTACAAACCCTGATGAAGATGAACCACAATGGCTATATTTAGCTCAAGCTGTTTTCAATACAATGGCTTTACGTTGGGATTCTGATTCTTGTGGTGGTGGTTTAAGATGGCAAATTTTCCAATGGAATTCTGGTTATGATTATAAGAATTCTGTTTCTAATGGTGCCTTGTTCCATATTGCAGCAAGATTAGCTAGATACACAGCCAATGATTCTTATGCTGATTGGGCCGAAAAAGTTTATGATTGGATGGTTGATGTTGATTTAATTACTCAAAGCCAATATTATTTCGTTTATGATGGTGTTGATTCAAATGATAATTGTACCACTTTAACTGAATATCAATGGACTTATAATCAAGGTTTAATTTTAGCTGGTTGTGCTTATTTATATAATTATACAGAAAATGAATTGTGGCATAACAGAACTAAAAATTTCTTAAGTTCTTCTATGGTTTTCTTCAATAATAGTGTTTTATATGAAGCTGCTTGTCAAAATCAAGAAACTTGTAACACAGATCAGCGTTCATTCAAAGCTTATTTCTCAAGATTCTTAGGTGTCACAGCTCAATTGGTCCCAGAAACAAGAGATACAATTATGGAATGGATAGAAACTTCAGCTTATGGTGCTGCCAAATCTTGTTCTGGTGGTACTGATGGTCATACTTGTGGTATTAATTGGTTCTATGGTAGTTGGGATGGTTACTACGGTCTAGGTGAACAAATGTCTGCTTTAGAAATTATGGTTAATACTCTTGCCTTAGAAAGACCAGCTCCATATACTGCTGCAAATGGTGGTTCTTCTACTGGTGATGGTGCCGCCGGTACTGAAACTAGTGCTACTAACTTATCGCCATTGAATATTACAAGTGGTTCAAGAGCCGGTGCGGGGATTATTACAGCAGTTATTGGTATTTCCATTATTGCTTGTGCATGTTGGTTAGTTATATAATAAGCTAGAATTAAATAGAATAACAGATACATATAATATATATATAAATTTAATATTATAACTCCTATAAGAAAGTGAAATAATTACATAATTTTTATATATAGATTAGAAAACATACCAATATATACGTAATTTTCTAAACATTAATACCAGTTAGATAACTGTTCCTATTTATTTATTACTTAAGAGTATAAATCATTTACAAATATAAACACATAAATAAATATATGATTCTCTATCTTTAACATTAAAAATGATTACTATCCTTAGCATGCAGCTCTCATATATTCCCCATTATTTATTTCAATATCCTTCTGATACCATTTAAGTATCAATTGATGCACAAATTTCAAATCTTGTTCACTAAAACAATCTAAATCCATTTTTAGAAGATCAGACGATGAGAGTACTATGGAATCTGTTTCACTATATGAATTAGATGTTTCAATTATTGATGTTATATTATTTTTCAATGTTATGGTTTTTAAGTGGAAATAATTCAAAACATTAATAGTAATGGCCATTTTTTCATCTTTTATATCCAAGTATGGATATTTTGAATATATACTAAAGTCAGTTAAAACACTTCTGTGAAATGATGCCTTAACAAATCCTACAGTAGTCCATAAATACAAACCATCAATTATGTATTGGTACCATGATACTGGTTCTGTCAATTTATTAAATGAAGCCTTTTGTTCATGTGTTAATTTTTCATTAAATATTCCATTAATCAATTTATCATAAATCTCATTTTCATGCGGTGTAGCCTTTATTTCTTCTCCACTATCTGTAATAATTTTTGGTAGTAATTCACAGTTTTCATTCATGAAATTAGCCGGTAGAACTAACATCTTATCATATAATTCTGTCTTATACGAAAGTACTTCATCACTAGTACATGCAACATAGTTTAAAGTATCACTAGAGTTTGTTTTAAAGTTCTTCAAATATTCAATATCATTTACACCAATAGTAAAAATAGGTATCATGCCCCCTTTTTGCTTTTGAACCATACCCGGGAATAGTTGGGAAAGTAATGATAAACAATAAGCAAATGCGTTACAAATCTCAAAATTACAATCTGTAGGTTTTATAAGAAGTATACGTTCATTAAGTATACTTGATTTCCAAAGTGGAAATATTAATGGACCCAGTTTTTTGATCCAAAAAGGAAGATGCTCTACCATATGTTTTCTTCTTATATTCATTGTAGCTGTATCGAGTTCAGCATTATTTACATCTAGAATTGAATAACGATTGAAAAAATTTTCAAAAATACTATAATCATCAATTTTATCATTTTTCAACCACTCTATTAGCAATGATTGTAATGAACCTAAATAGTCATTACATCTAATATATCTGTCAGCTTTTAAATTAGAGATCGATTCAAATTCATTAGAATTTCGTTTAGAACCTGATGCAACTTTTTCAATTTGTGAAGGATCAATAATTATACCTAATGAATACATTTTGACTTTACTTCTATCCACATGATCTGTATTTTTTGCAATTTCTTGACCATTCTGTTTATAATACGCAACACCATAATAAAACAGATCTTCAGCTTTATCACTTTTATTATCCTTAGGAATAATAAAATTAACAACATCACTATCTACTTCATGAATACCCGAAGGAAGAGACTTAAATTCAATACCATTCAAATTAATATTAGAATCTTCCGATTGATTTGACCAAACGATCACATTACCTTTTTTGATGTCAAATTGACTTAAAAACATACAATTCAATGGAGCTAAATCTTTATGACTTAGATCAGTTAAAAAATTAAATTTATTTAGAATATCATCCTTCTTTAAAGCATCTTTTCGATCTGAATAAACAGGCATTTTGTAAATTTTCTTAAAGTGATTTAAATACCAATAAATGATTAGGTTTCTTTCTTTACCTAAACGGGGTTAGTAATTTAATAAATTTTAACTTTTAATTATGTTTTGTTTCTTTCTTTTGTTATATAGCAAAATATATTGGTTAAATAAATAATTTTATTTTGTTTTAACCCACAATTATAAATAATCATTTAAAATCCTCCTTTTCTTATTTACGAATTTTTCAAGTTTATTGATCTTTTTATTATGTAGGCGAATTTGAAAAATTCCAAGCCTGATTGAAAAGATACTATAATAATGAACTTCATGTATAAGGGACCATGTTATGCAAAAGAAATATTTAAAAAAAGTCGAAGGTTTATATATTCATATCATATAACTTTATTAATACAATATCAAATCAATAAACAAAATAATTTCAATAATTTAGAAGAGCTAAATGAAAGAAGACGATCGTGTGCTATTTCAATCAATTGGAAAGTTAATAGATAAAACACAAGAATTTGTCGATAATGACTATGCTAAAGCAATTTCAATTTTCACATCAAAAGCTGATGATAACACAAAATTATTGAATGAAATAACGTCAAAATATAACTTAAAAGATGATGATTTCTTGAAAAAATTTGAAGAGTTAAAACATGATTATATTGAAAAAATAGATAAATTAGAGGATAAAGTCGAATATTATGAAAAATTGTATAAAGAAATTAATGAAATCACTGATGAATTGAGTGTTAAAGCAAAGGTACAGAGACACAGAAAATCAAAATTAGTTGATAGTTAATATAGATTAATTGTAAAAAAAAAAATAAGAAACCTTATCAAATTAAAATGTATCCGTTAGAACTTATATTTTATTTTAACGATTAATTTTATTTACATTCTCTATTTAAATTATATCGATAGTTATCATTTACCGATGCAAAAACTTTCAAAAATCTTTCCAAGAACTTCTTCTATTCCAATTCGCTCACCAGTGATTTGACCAATTCCATCAACTGCATTTCTTAAATCTTCTGACATCAAGATAATATCATCTGAATTCTTTTGAAAGTTATCAATACTATATAGAATATCATTTGTTAATATATCAACTACTCTTTGGGAAACCATTATAGAATCTTCGCTGCTTGATACTTGACTTAATTCTTTGAAATCATTTACCACATCAGTTAATAATTTATCAATACCTTCTCCATTTAAACAAGAAATAATATTCACTGGGTACTTTTTTTTGAATAACTTTTGTAGGTTAATTTTTATTTCATCCATATTGTTGAGGGAATCAACTAAGTCACTTTTATTTATTATAATCCGGACAATTTTTCCTTCCAATATATCATTACTACATACATTTAATAATTCGGAGCTTATTAGAGGCTTATTAGTCGGATCAATTAAAACCATGCATATATCACTATTATTTACTTTTAATAAACTTTTTTGTATACCTAGTTTTTCAATTATATCAGTGGTATTATTTGTCTCTCGTATACCAGCTGTATCAGACAGCAAAACCTTGTAACCATTAATATTTACAGTCGATGTTACAATATCTCTTGTTGTCCCTGGTATATTACTGACAATTGAGATGTCATCATTTGTAATTCTATTTATTAAAGATGATTTTCCTGTATTTGTGCTACCAATCAAAGAAAGCTTAATGCCATCATTTAAAATACTAGACTTTTCTACTTTTTTTATAAAATTTGTAATCTCAGATTTAAGTTCACCTATATTATTTTGAATTCTTAAAATTATCCTATTTGTATTCTTTAATTCTATATCTTCACCAAAATCTATAATTGCAGATAGTTCAGATATATTTGATAATATGACTTCACGCCAATGAGTAAAAATACGTTTATTTCTACCCGTAAAATTAGCCAAAGCTCCAATTCTTTGAGTTTCAGTCTCTGCATCAATAAGATCCTTTATACCTTCGATTTTAGTGAGATCAGCTTTACCATTTTGAAATGCTCTTTTAGAAAATTCACCCCTTAATGCACTTCTGATCTCAATACCTTTATCAGCATCATGTAATGATTGAATAGCCTTTAATATTTCCCTTATTACAACTTTACCACCATGAGCATGTATTTCTAATAAATCTTCACCTGTGAAAGACTTTGGTGAATTAAAATATAGTAATAATGAGGAATCTATAAGAGTATTACTACTTTCATCAGTATTAGTTTTATAAATTTTTCGAAGCAGGGCTTCTCGAGGCTTTGGAATGTCTTCCCTTAACGTTAATTTATTATAAATATATCGACAATGTTTACCTGAGATTCTTATAACACCAATAGCTGACTTTATATTAGGTGGAGTAGATAAAGCATAAACTGTAGGTAAATGAGATGTATTACTAATTATTACATTTGAAGAAAATTGGCATTTTAATAGAAATCGATGAGCTTGAAAACTTGGAGCACTAATATTATTTTTTTTGTATTTCAGTAAATTGATTGACATTCAGCTTGTAGGCCTTGATATTCTAATCTCTATCCTCCAATTAAATTTTATTTCTAATAAAAATTAGCATTGGTCTTAAATAAAGTAACTAATAAAAATATTGATAACAATACAACGTTAAAAATAAAGGCTACTTACTGAATATTTTTAAATTTGTTATTAGATCAAATTATTAAAAAAGAAATGGACAAGTCCGGAGTCGAACCGAAGACCTCTCCCATGCTAAGGGAGCGCGCTACCAACTACGCCACATGCCCGTTAATTTCTTGATTTTACTGCAATATGGTTTATTATAATGACGGAAATTCAGATTAATATAACTTCGGATTTGTGACGGAATATAATAGTGGACGAGAATAAGACACACTATTATATTAAGTTATATTCAGATGGGAAGCGCTGAGATCGGATCTTTCTATACCATTAAATATCAGATAAAAAATTGTTTTTTCTATATAATGTATATAAATATTATCTAAGTTAGAGCATCTGATATGATTTCTTAGTTAGAATTATGTCCTCTATTTATAGGTTTAGATTCTGACATTTCTAACTTCTGTTATTATTGTACAGGATTCCAATGGCTTACCAGTATCATGCCGCAGACATGATCAGATGTAGTTTATTCAATTAGTGTTTCAGATTTAGACCAATTATATCTTAATTGGGAATTCCGATATTATTTAGTTTTTATAATAATTTTTGGAACTCGTTAGGGTTTCTTGATTTAATATAATTCAAGTCAATTGATGTAAATTATATATGGTCTGGTTGTATTACAACAGATTTTGATTTTTAACAATTAATTATTATTTATATTACTAATTCCTATAAAATATTCTCAATGTTATTGTATTTATTAAAATTATATTTAAATTATACCCTAGTAAAATTAAACAGATAAAATTTGAAATAAAGTAACTTACTCCAGAATCTAAAATTTTCTTTTTTTGGTGATTTTAAATTTTTATTGATTTTAGAAGTAAATCGATTCATATAAAATAATCGTCAGAGTCAAAAAAATGCTATAACATATGCAAACGTAACTTTTTTATGGTTTTTAATTTTAAATTAAATATGCAAAATTTTTCCAATTAACCATGAATCAATTCATTTAATTCAATTGATTCTTTAAATTTTTCTAATTCTTCTGCTAAACGTGTTTCATTACCATCACGCTCATAATTAATTAATGTAGAAACTTGTGATATAGGTACAATATTATTTGATTGGGCAAATTCGTCAGCATCATTTGAATCTTGTTGAGAATCATTTGTTTCAGTTAAATAGTAACCAAATTTTTCATTAAAAATTTCATTTAAATCTTTACCTACTAATTTACAACCTCTTAAATAATTCACGTACATTTTTTCATCAACTTCTTCATCAAATTTAAAATTATCTACAAATTCATCAGATGGACCACTATAACGTATTTTACATGGAACATTATGAGCTAAATATTCTTTCTTCTCTATATTAATATTACTATTGAATTGTATCTTCATTTTTATTTAAACCTCCTAGTATCTTTCACGTTCAAATAAGGAATATAAGATAAATATATCCAAAAAAACAATTATAGTAAATAATATTAAAATTATATATATATATTTATTAATTTATATAAATATAATTTTGGCGTTTTATTATTATTATTCGTTAATTTTTCAGTTTCTGGAGACTCATCACCAAATACATTTTTCAGTCGACCTTTCCATACCGCAATTGTCTGTGAAAAATAACAAAATTAGATCTTAAAAAATTGAGAAAATTGAAACTTTTTTTGAAATTTTGTGAACAATAATGAATGAAAAAGATTAGCAATTGATGTTCTTATTATAAATGACTATAATGAAATGTTTACATGTTAGTAATGTGAACATATTTTGAGTTGATAATATTTTACCACCTAAACAGCTATTTCCGATTGCTTTCAGAAGTTATTACGATTTCAGATACATCCAGAATTAGGGATAAATTTTATTATAATGATGCAAAGAGCACCTTATTTGTTTGGAAGGTATGTTTTTACTTTTTTTTTTTTTTTTTAACTTTATTGAAATTCAATAGCAAGTTTTTTTTTTAACTAACATCTTTAATTTTATTAATATTTATTCAGATTTTTAGATCCATTCTGTGCTATACTAGTGGGGACTGCTAGTTATTACCTTTATGAAAAACAAAATGGTAGAGAAAAGGGCCATTCCTTAAATGAACTACTAATGAAAAGATATAATCAATCTAAATAACTTGTAAATAATACATAACTTTAACTATAATTAAATATCATCCATATAATATTAAACCATTTTTCTTTCATTATTGGTAGTCAGATTAATTTCTTAAATTTTTTTCTCTTGTTTCATCAAAAGAAAGAACTGCATATAATAACACTAATAGAATATATGACCTTAGATAAGTGTAATTGGCAATTCATAAGTAAATTACACAAATTTATAATAGTTTATTTGATGACATTAAAATTATAATAGTTTATTTATTTGCGTTAAATCACCACATACGAACTGTCGCGAAATGATTACGGCTTTAAAAACAACTTGTTATGAATTTGTTTATGAGGAATAACGTATTTAAGAATAATTTCTCAAATAATATTAGTTAATTAAATATTGAATTGATAGTCCTTATACAATACAGAACAATCAATTAATATCAATTGAGGGAGATAAGAATATTACTAATACATATTAGAAGATAAAGAAGAATATAAACCTATCACAAATCATTGACATAATTAAAAATGTATAAAATTCAAGTTGTTCTGGTACCACCAAATTCTGATGTCAATACTATTTATAGAACAGATCAAGGAAATGCATTTATCAATAGACGGGATGAAAACCAAATAAATAATAACCAACAACAAAATTCAATGCTAAATAATATAAATCAAATTGCTTTTACCCAAGATAATAATCAAAATTCAAATTTTAATAATTCAATGGTCGAAAAACAATTTAATCCAATATTTTATAATAATTATAAGAATCAACAAATTTCTAATTTGCTTGAATTATACCCAAATTTTAAGAAATTTTTAATATTTACAAAACCTGAAAATACTTTATTAGATGTATCAGATGAAATTCTTACAAAATGTTATAAATTATATCCAGGTATTGAAAATAACATTGAAATATTATCTTTACAAGACAGTAATGATTGTGATCTAGACCCAGATTTTGTTGTGAAAGATGTTTTTGTTACCGACAATGTTATAAAAGTTATATTGAAAGATGAATTGGTTGTAAATGATTCTCAATCTGTTTTTTCACCAAATAAGAAACAAAAATTAAATAACGGTACTGTTTCACACACTAATCAAAATAACAATGCAAATCAATATCCAAATACAAATGGTGGAATTACAATAATGAAGAAAAGACAAAATTCAGGTAACAATATGTTAAGAAATAATTTGATAAATAATACAATGAGAATTTCAACACCATTAGCGCACCAAATATACCCACCTCCAAATAAAACTTCCAACAACTCCGATGATGATAATGAAAATGATGAAAACGATATGGATGTTATGGATAGATCCTTCTTACCACCTCCACATCAACCACAATCACCACCAATTAGGATTAGTTCAGAATTTGATAGTAGAAAAAGAATTAAATCTTTGGTAGAAGATAATTCTGTTTCGAAATCAGAAACAGTAGACCCAGTAAAATCAAAACAACAAAGAATGATGTATGGAACACCAGTAAGAAATCAATCTCCACCTAACAGAGTTACATTAACAGGCCAAAGAGTTATGTCTGAACAAAGATATCCTAACCTTGATGCTAAAACTTCAATATTCAGTAATACAAGATCAGTTTCAGTTTCATCAAAATTAAAAGATAAAATTCCTTTAGTAGATTCTAGAATAACATCAGGCATGTTATCTATTCCAGAACCAAATTTAACAGAAATTGAAATGAAATTACACGAAGGTCCTTCTAGTCCGTCATCATTATTACCAGCTAGACCTGATAGAATCCCAATGAAAAAGCCGTATATCCCTAATTCATTAGTTTCTGGGTCTGATTCAAGAAGCAGTTCAAGCTCGAGCTCAGGTTCTAGTCCGGAATCTGAGACCCAAGCTAATATAGAGATAAATTCGCGCATGAATGTACAGGATTTGTTACCAAGAGCTGATTATGGATCACCTTTGGCAAGCAGTCATATTAAAAACAATGCTAGAGCTAAAATCCAAACTAAATTAAACAATTCTGATACTTTTAAATTAGCGGAATTACCTCCCCATGAAAATAAGATAACTAAAAAAGATATTGTAGCTATGCCAAAGGAACCACAACCAGTTACTACCAAACAGGAGTCCAATGAAGCAAATAAACCTTCAAATAAAGACGAATCGCTACAAGAGAGTACAAAAACAAACAAACAAAATAAAGATGAAGTAAATAATAACAGAGCTGCAACAAACAATATTGCAAAACAAAACACTGACAAAGAAACTAATGATAAACCTAATAGCATAAATAACATTACAAAAAGTGAAATTTTAAATATGGTTAGTGGAAATGAACTTGATCTTTCAAAATATTTTAAAGGGCCAAAAGGTTCTGGAAGCAAGAAGCCATATACGACAGTTTTACATAAAGATATCGATAATTCGAAACCGGATCAAAGAAACATTCTACCATCTCGTTTACCAAGATCGGCTGCTAGAAGAGCTGCAGAAAAACTTTCTAATAAATATGAAACCATCTCTAAATTCAATGCAGATGACGATTCTTCATCAAGGGAAGAATCTGAGTCGGAAAGTGATGACGAATCTGATAGAATAGAAAGTGATTTCGAAAATGATATCAATAACGAAAATTTACCTAAAGACAGCAGGTCTAGTCCAGATGATAATATTGTGGTGCGTGAAAATACTGGAATGCGCAAATTAAACATCCATGATCTAAATGCAACAGTGATCGCTCCAATGAAAACTGAATTGCCCAAAGAACCTGCATTTTCAAGCACCGCAATCACTGATAATGTTACTAAGGAATTAAATAAAAAGATAATTGAAAAACCAGAGGTTTCTAAAGAGACCAAAAAAGCACCAATCGATAATTCTAATAAAGAAAAAACTGTAATTCCAAATCGTGAAGTAAGTTTGAACAAACTGTCTACCACAATCCAAACGAAAAAGTCTGAACCAAAAGTAATTGAAAAGGAAAGTCCTTCACCAATGATTGAAATTTTGAGAAAACCTAGTTTCACTGAAAGCGAAAGCGAAAGCGAATCAGAAGTGATAGATGTATTGGATGCGACAAAAGATATTAAATCTGTTCCAAAAGAATCCAGTTCACCGTCAACAAGTAAACCAAATTTACAATTGCCAGTTAAAATTACAACTACGGCAAACAATACATCTACTGTACCACCAGCCAATGCTTCAAATAAACCCTCATCTGTCAATTCAATCACTCCACCAATAAATGTTTCTTCTAAACCACCAGTACACAGTTCTTCTAAGCAAACATCATCTTTACCAAAGAAATCACAAGTTGATGCATCGGGGGTTTTTCCGAAAACATTCTCTTCTTTACAAACAAGAAAGATATTATCATCACAAACTGTTAAGAAAATTAACATTCAGTTATCAAAAGATGATGACAGTAATGATTCTGATAGTGACGAGACTAGCAGTGATGTTTCCGATTCGAGCTCAGATGATGATGAAAATGCCAGATTCAAAAATATTCGTCAAGCAAGTGCTGCATTGCAAAAAAAATAAATAGTAAATGTTATTAATGACAGAATCAGTATATATAAATTATACATAGAAATTTAAAATATAATTATAAACTTAGTTTTTCATTTATTTAATTTCAATAGTAGCTAAAAGTAAAAATTAAATATCCTTACGACATCTATTAAATAATTAAAAAAAAGATAAAACGTAATTAATTAATTATTAAAATCAAAAGAACTTTCTTTAAGATGTTATCAAAATTTACTTAATTTAACATCTTGATTTTAATAATTTCTTTTCTTCCTATAATTAACATGCCATTGCTTTCTTAAATTATATTTATTTTGACGTTGTTTCTTGTCATTAAATTGTTCTGAATCAACAGATTCTGAATTAACATCATTATCATATGGTTTGACAGAATATTTATCTTTAATTTTTGGGTCATACAATTTTACACGTAGTGACTTTAAATTTCTGGAGCTCTTATAATCTTTTGATTCCTTCAAAACAGATTTTGTTAATTTTTGATCATAAATATTAATGAAATCATCGTTGATACTAACCATTTTGATATTATTATCATTATAACTATTGTCAATCATATTTTCAGATATACCTTTATACTTTTTATTTTGATCTACATTGTCACCATGCTTAAACGGATTTAAAAACTGAACATAACTAAATATTTCAAATAAACTAAACTCAGTCATTGTTTCTTTTAGAATTGTATTTTTATAAATTTTATAATTGGGATTATTTTATTATAGATTATTTTTTTAAAATTGTTGTTATTGAGAATAAAATTAGGAATTGGTATTTATTTTTTTTCTATTAATTATTATTATTTATTTTAAAATATTTTTTAAGATATATTTCTTTTATATATTTATAAAACCAATCAAAATATAGAACTATTTATATAAACTTCTTATCTTCTTTTTACTTGAATCTTAATATTTTTATTTATTTATTATTTTTTTAGTGTCACAATCCCTTAATTATCTTATTTTTCAAAACGTGAATCTTATTAAGATGACTCTCGAATATTTTGAAGATCTTCACAATTAAAAAAGTTATGGAGTTAATGCATCTCTAAGCAAATTACAACGATATATCCATATATGTATAAGATAAATATTAAACCTGTTTTAATGAGGTTTGTTAAACAATGATTACAAGATGTAAATGTTTTTTGTTCCGCATATTTCACGGAACTGTCATTGTTACCAACACTTAAGGAATTATGTTCTATAAAGTACGTAAATAATATATAAATGCAACCCCATTTACATTACATTGTTTAAATAAATATTTATTTAACTTTATATTAATTTATCATACATAGCTGTACACTTTGATCAAGTTAATATGAATTTATTGTTACAAATAAATAAAGAGTCTAAATTAGGAAATATATATTCAAATTAGGTATACCGCATTTTGAGATTTTATTTTATTGTTACCTAATTTTTATTTATTATTTAAAAGTAATCTTCTTTAGGATGCTTCTATTCATATCAAACTACTTTATAATCACACTTTAATAGTAACAGATTAGTGATAAAATGGCAAATGAGGAGATAAACCAACTCATTGATATAATTCATGATTTAGAAATATCATTAAATTCAATCAATATAGAAATATTACAACTAAAGAGAAGATTAAAAATAATTAAAATAAATAATGACAGAACCACCAATGGAAATGATATCAAAGATTCTCTTTCGTTAGATATTAACAATAAAGAGAATAACCCCATTAATATCGATTCTGAAATCCATAATAGAAAGCAATCTCTTGAAACTGGAAATCAAACGAAAAATAATGAGGGTATTTATTCAATTAATTTTACAATTGAGAATACACCATTAGTCGCTTATGCTTTGGAAGATAATAATATGCCATCGTTTACAGTTGATAAAGCTTTGTAAATACCTGTTATCGAAATAATAGAGGTAAAGTTTGATGAAGAAGGGGATTAAAGCTTTTAAAAATATTTTTTTCCTGAATTTGTTGTGAATAATGACAGCTTTATAATGGGCCAATGTCATTGACAGAATAGTAAAATTTTAAAATTTGATTCGAATTCATTGTTTTTACTATTTTAATTATACGAAGTAACGGATATGCAATATTAGTATAGATATACTTTAATGACCTTTTGAATGTTTAATGTTTTTAACAAGCCTCTCTATTTATATACTTCTTTCATATGCCTTAATGATGTGTTACTAAATTGAACTATTTTGAAATCACTACTTTTATATTTCAATATTTTATTCATTTTCTCTCATTTAATATAAAATATTTTTTAAATTTAATTTCCAGCTTAATTTATTTTACTTGCAACAAAAATAATGAAGCTATCTTTTTAAAGAATTTTTTATTTAATTAAATATAACCTATATTAATTCAAACTATTCTATACCATGTTATTTATTCCATGTTAATTGATTGTTTTATATTACTTTGTTTCATGAAATATTTTTTTTGCTAATAGTGTAAATTATTAACTTTAATCATATTGTTATTTACTCACCTGAAAATTAAGAATTTGATGACTAGAAACTGTGTATAACTCTGGAAACATTACCGTATTGATTCAAATTAAGGATCAATTGTAAATTAATTGTAAATTAAAATTGTAAATTAAAATGTAAAATAGAAATCAATTTTAAGAATAGATGATTGCATTTCTAATTTAAAGTCATTATTTTAAAATATTATAATATTTATTTATTTAATTCTTAATATACAGAATTATGAGGTTATCTCGCTAGTCTTTTGACATTGAGTAAAAACATATTTATTTATCTATTCATTTTTATGGGTATATATATGTCTTTCTTATAAGAACACAATTGATATTTCAACAATTTCGTTGGGATATGCAATGCATTCTAAGACATAATAAACCACTACTATTTACCTGTAATCTTCGCAGAACTATTTGGTGTCAATAAAATAAATTTGATACCCAATTCTGTGGAATGAGAGGGTTACAACCGATAGTACCATAATATGTGAAAGATTTATTGGTTATTATCGGAAATATCTCTATAAAGTCCGATACATACAAAGTATAGTCTATATTCTGTTTCTTTTAGCAAATTAATATAAGAAGATCAAGTTTTTACTTAGAACTGTAGCAACAACTCAAATAGTACGAACTATTCAATTGAAAACATTAATACAGCTCGTATGGCGCAGTGGTAGCGCAGCAGATTGCAAATCTGTTGGTCCTTAGTTCGATCCTGAGTGCGAGCTGTTTTTTTTTAATTTTTGTTAAATTAATTTGATATTTTCTGAATTTTGTACACTAAAGAATATAATATACATGCAGATCATGCTAAAAGAATTATCAAATATATGCCATTAATGCTCACAATTTAAATAGTCTATACAATTAAATATTCAACTACATTTCGTTCTATAATATTTTCAGTAATGATTTAGTCTCCATAATCTTACTTTACCTTGCTCATTACCAACTGCAAGCATTTCGTTACGAGAGGAAAATGCAACACTCGTGATTCTACCAAAAGGTGTTCCACTTGTTGGCCAGTTAGTAAAAACGGTAAATGAAGGTAAGTGAACCAATCTTAGTGCATCCTTAACGGCTCTTGAAGCCATACATAAAATTTGTCCATCGGATGAGAATTGTAAATGAGAAATGGTTGTGGTTAATTGATCCAATGTAGCCACTGGCTTTGGATTTTCTGTTTTATGTCTTCTATCATATATATTCACATAACCACTCTCACTACCAATTGCTAACCAAGTGTTAGCTACAATTTTACCAGAATTCACTGGGAAGAAATTGGCAGTGTTGGTACCACCACCAACTTGAATTGTAGTAATACCAATACCACCGTCATCTCTCCATCTTCTTTGAACTTCATTGTTTTTACTTAGATTGAATTCCCATATTTCACCAGAAGTATTAATGGCAATCAAAATTGTTTGGAACTTTGAACCTGACAAAGACTTATAGTCAACACAAAAATCAATAATATTACCTTCAATTTTACAAGCGGTTAACCAAATACCAGAACTTGCATGTAATACATTAACCCAACCATTGTTACCTTGTAACAATATTATGCCATGTGTTTCATTAGTTGTGAAATTGTAAAAGTGTGCTAGTTTAAATTTTTCAAAGGATCTTTGGGTATCTTGGTGACCATAAAGTCTGGAAATTTTTTCAATTCTTGCTGTTGAATTATTAGCTGTTTGGTTGTGTATTAATTGGCTAGATAAATCCCAAGAATGCATGTACCTTCTTCTACCACCAGTAAAAATTTTTTGCTCACCCTTGACCTTCTTATTATGGCCTTCCGGAGCGACATAAAATGTACATGTTTGGATAGGAGTATCCTTCATATATAAACTTGTAACTAAATGATTATTCTTACCATCAATATGATATATTCTTAAAGTCTTATCAAAACCACCAGTTAATAATAAAGGTTTTGTTGGATGAAATGATAGAGATTGTACAGCTGACCTTGAAGGATGAACTGCATTAGCATCCTTTAAACGCAAAATATCTAATTTACTCTTTGGTAAGAGGATGGAATTTGATACATCCTTGTATTGATATGTAGATTCCAAAATCTTCGATAAGGCATTAATATCACCATTTGTGACCCTTTCGTATTCATCATCCGAATCATTATTATCACTATTATCACTATTACTCTCATCTGAAATGTCGTCGACCCATTTTGGTTTTGGGTATATTTTCTCAAACTGAGCTCTCAAACGACGAGTATAATCATTACCGTTAATTTGAGATTGATTATAAGAAGTTCTCAATTTTTTAGACTTGTTAGATAACGTGATATCA
This sequence comes from Tetrapisispora taiwanensis (nom. inval.), assembly GCA_030573835.1. Classification (NCBI taxonomy): domain Eukaryota; kingdom Fungi; phylum Ascomycota; class Saccharomycetes; order Saccharomycetales; family Saccharomycetaceae; genus Tetrapisispora; species Tetrapisispora taiwanensis (nom. inval.). The sequence goes on from JAJMDZ010000010.1 coordinate 102,801, forward strand.
ATACGAATTCTCTCATCATCTGAATCTTCCCAAGCATCGCTTAAATCCTCTTCAGAAGATGATTCTTCGTCAGATTCATCGGATGAAGAATCGACATCCATCATATCATTAACATTATCATTTGTATCAACACCGTCGTCCATAAAAAATAATTGATCGTCATTAACATTATTAATCAATTCGGCTTCACTATCATTATCACTTGCTTCATCAACAGCAATATCATCGTCAATATTCTCATTCGATAGAAAATCTAAATCGAAATTAGCTAAATTATTTTGAAAATCACTACTGTCGCCAAACACTAATTTGGATAATAATTCTTCCTCTTTATCAGGTTGAGAAATAACGTAATCTACTTCAACATTAACTTTGTTATCACTCTTTGACATCATGAATTGTATTTGAATATGATTCTTAACGTATTTATTAGTTTCTAATTATTAATCAAATGATCACTTTATTTTTCAACAATATAATATTTGGTAAACTTCTTCCAAATGAATTAAATTAGAATAATATTAAAGTCTAGTTATAATAAACTATTATATATATTTAATGATGAAACAGATTCAATTAAATAAGTTTGTTTTCTATAATATATATTTTAAATTCAATTGCGATGAGATGAGTTGAATATTTTTTTTTTCTTCACTAAAAATTTTTCACTCCAATTTCAGCTTAAGCTATTTTTGACCGCTTAATTATGTAAAATTTGAATGTGAGAAAAGTTTAACAGAAAACCCGTACAACTGATATTATTGAAAAACATAATAAAGAAATAACACTCTAATATTAACGACTAATTAGTAAGACCATATATCATAAATAACATGGTCAAATCATATCTATAAATAAATTAATAAATAAATAAGTGTATATGACATGATTTTCTAAATCATCAGCATGTTAATATCTGAAACATTACAAAGTAGTCTAGCTCTTGCATAATTTAAATAAGACCTAAATGTTTAGCGTGGAATTCAGCGTGGTCTGGAACAAAACTACTAATGAAGTAATATGAATGGTCGAAACCTTCAACAATTCTTAAATCAATCTTATTTTCCCATGATGTATTTTTAGAAGCATTAATGATATTTTCAGGTTTCAAATGTTTTTCAAAGAATGGATCCTTTGTACCTACATGTATTAATATAGAAGTATTTTTAATATTTTTAGTGTTCTTTATCAGTTCACATGGGTCATAGTCTAACCATTTTGATTTATCCGCACCTAAATAACCAGTAAAAGCTTTTTGGCCCCATGGGACAGCAGATGGGTTTACAATTGGAGCAAATGCAGAACATGATTTATATTTATTTTCATATAAATTTTTTAAATAACCAGTCAAAGCACCGTAACCACCCATCGAATGACCTGTAATTGAGATATTATCAATAAAATCAACTTTTTTACTATCTTTATTAATAAAATTGTTTAAAACTGAAGGTAGTTCTTTATGTACGTAATCATACATATGATAATGTTTCTCATAGGGAGACTCAGTAGCATTGACATAAAAGCCAGCACCAATACCAAAATCCCAACTATTTTCTGGATCAGTTGGAACTCCTTCACCTCTTGGAGAAGTATCTGGAAATACAATGGCAAAACCATACTTATCAGCTTGTGGTTGCCAAAAAGCCTTTTCAGATGCATTTTCTGGGGAACAAGTTAAACCTGATAAGTAATATAGAGTCGGAATTAAATTTGAATTGTCGTTTGAATAATATTGCTTTGGTAAATATATATTGACATTCATTTTAGTTCCAACTGTAGTTGAGTCATGAGATAATTTTAATAATTTACCTCCACAAGTAGCTATTTCTTGGTTAACAATTGTTGATGACATCTGGATGCAATGTTAGTTATCTAAAGTACCTCAAATTCTTTAGCAAATATTAATCAATTTAATCAATTAAATATTATTGATGATTTCTACTATTATTTATATTATGTAGATAATATTAAAATATCATATCCATTTACAAATAATGATCACTACTAGTTCATTCCCTTTTTAAATGTGATGATGGTTTTACAATTCTATCGTACGCGGTGATTTAATATTTTTAAGATTTAATATGAAATTTGTATTGTATTGTATTGTATCGATTTATTTTATATTACAAAAAATTACTTATTGCATTAATTACATTAAAAGCTGCTCACATGCCTATTATCTTCTTAAATTCTATTAACAGAAAGGTAATATTATTATCTGATGACAGTTTTTTTAAAAATATTGTTTAAATTCTTCGACAGATTTATTTTTCAACATCACTTAAGTCTTTTGTATTTTCGGACTCTTCATTAGATTTATCTGAATTTTCAACAGCTTCTACTTCTTCTGTTTCTTTTAATTCTCCTTCATCTGATTTGCCATCTGTGTTTGAATATTGAGGGTCATCTTGAGATACTTCAATGTCATCTTCAACATATGGGAAATCAATTGGATCGAATTTAGTTCTAATTTTATCTCTAGAACTAGATTCATTGGCAGATGGATTTCTTAATTTTACATTAATTTGATCTAATTTATGTTCATTTACCAATTGTTTAATAACATCATTGACACGCCTTCTCTTTAATTCAATTCTTGAGCGAATTGGCTTATAATATACTGTATTTTTTTCGTCATTGAATACTAATGCTAAATCTTTTATTTCGTTTTTATTTATCGAGGTTGCATCGTCCATTGATTGCATTTGTTGCATATCAAAGTCTCTTAATCTTTTAAATGGATAGACTTTACTGTCAACAGTTGTTGCGCTGTTATCATCTAAAGTTCTTTCTAAATCATTTGTTAATATTTCAGAATCCTTTTTATCAGTTGTATACATTGTAATCCAATCATCTTCTTCTAATTCAACAGGTCTAAATATAGCTGAACCTAAAGCAAGTTTTGCATGTTCTTGAGAATCTAATTTAGCACTACCAACTAATCTTAATATAAAATAATTTTGATCCATAGATGCTGTATCTGGTAGAAAATTCCATGACTTTACTGCAGTTAATTTCTTTTTAATTGGATGTTTTAATTTTGATAAATCAACACTATTTTTATCAAAAGTAGCTTCAACTCTTTCCACAATTTGTGAAGCACTTAAGTTTGTATCATCAATATCATCATTTGATAATCTTCTCTTTTTATTCGGTATTAATGAATTATCATTATGCGATACAATTGATGTTGAAATATATTCTGTTCTTCTTAAGAATGAGACTTTTGATAAATCCGATTTAGTTAATTTATCAACACCTGGATCTCTTAATAAAATCTTATCTTTTTCATCTAATTTTATATTTTCAAAACCATTTAAAAATTTTAAATCTGAATTGTTCAAAACACCTGGAATTTTAATTAAATCTAATTCCATACCTAAATCTTCATTAACTTTAATTAAATTATTAACGTTTATCTTTGAATACAATGAAGTAATCAAATGAGGTGAGACAATACTTTCATCTTCATTATTTTTATATTTCAATAAATTTGGTGGTAAACTTGGTTCCGGTAAATTATTTTGATAATTTATATCAACAACATATTCTTGTTTCTTTGACATTTCTAGATTACTATTTTCGTTGATATGTATTATATTGTATTATATGATAAAAAGAACGTGACAAATAGTAACACACTTTTAACAATCAATTATATTAATTCAATTGTTAAAAAGACAATAACTCAAATATAGAATAAACGATACTTAAAATAAAAAAACATTAAATAATTTAATTCATTTTAGTACAATTGAAATTTCATTAAAATTTCAATAATTAATTTATTTTTCAATATTTTTTCCCCCCCAAACTCTCGTAACGAAAGAAAAGTCAAAAACGAAATAAATTATGAAAAAAGCTGGGTAACACAGACATGCAAAATATAAAAATATTTTAGAAAAACCGTATATAACAATAGTTAATAAGATTCAGCAAACAATTAATGTATCAATTAAAGCCATAAACCTTATAAATAAACAACCTAATCAACTTATTATTATTATATCCATTGCTTAATCAAATATATATAGTGTTACAATTGATATATTTGTATATATATATACATATATATATCAACATACTGACACATTAGTACATTTTATATATTATTTGCTGGGCGGCTAATATATAAATATAACTTATTGAACATTACAATAGTTTAAACTTATATATTTGAATATAATAGACATTATCACTATTCATATACCATCAGATATGCACTTTTCAAAATAATACTTATCTGAAATCACCTTTAATCTTAAGAATAAAGAACAGTTATAGTTATATATAAATATCACTTAACATATGTCTTCTATTACTGTTATATGTTGATCAAGGTAATTTAATTATATATAGAATAAAATGTTTCTAATTTTATATTTAATTTTTAAAGTGGAGTAAAAAAATGGAATGGTCATTCATTTTTATTTTTATTTTCAAATAAAAAAGAATTATTTAAAAGAATAAATTTATATAAATAGTTGATCAATTTTTAAGAAAAGTTTTTTAATTTTATGTTTCTTTTGTGTCACTTTCTTTGTTTTTTTAGTTAATTTTGAAATTCTTATCACGTGGTTTAATATTTTTAAAAAATTGTATAATTTTTTTTTCTCTTTTCAAAGAGAGAAAAAAGAAGACACTTTGTTATAATGACAGATATGTTTATTTCGAAATAGATAATGATTTAGATCGGATTAAAAAAATATTTTTTATTAAATAAATATTTTTGCGAAATATTAATTGTTAATTTATTTTTATAAGGGAAAAGGGAAGAATTTTAAAATCTAAATAATAAATAAATATATAAAAAAAATTATCGATGATTATAAAAAAATATATATGTAATATAAGGTTTATAAAATATATCAATATTATTATTAACAATATAAGAAAATAAAATATAAACAAAAACAGAAATAACAGCAATAATAATAAATTCAACTTTAATTATTGGTTATTAAAATAAATATAAACATTTAAATAAATTTTCAATTAAAATATTTTCAATATATTAGATTAATTCTTTAAATCTATTATAATAATAATTATAACAATCCCCATTCAACTGTACTTTTAACTTCATTAAAGTTATTAGAATTAATATAATTATAGAAAACTTCTTTGATGAAAATTAATCTTAATATATATAAACATTATTTTTTCAAACTACCTTAAAAAATCAAATATTAAGTTTTGTCAAAGAAATATTTTATTGAATAATATATTTTAAAAGAAAAAATTACTAATGAAACATCTATATTCTGATCATCCTTCAAATGAAATTAGATTCACAAATGATAAGAACAATAATGGACCAATTAATATGAAAAGAAGAAAATCAACTGAAAAGATAATATTTAATGATAATAGTACAAACTATATATCACCTAAGGATACTCTGGAATTATACGAATTACAACGTAACACAAAAGAGTTACCACCACACAGTTCTGTATTTCCTTGGTTATACTCTTTAGCAAATAATAATATTAAGAAACCCGATGTAAATTTAAAACCTTTATTGTTTATTAGATCTAAAAATTCAAGTTGTCCTAAAAATGAAATTATCGATAATTCAGGCCTATTAAATTCATCTATGGACCCAAAAGATATATTAATCTCAATTGATAACAATGATTTTGTAAATGATATTAAAAATAACATACATTTAAGTACTAAAGAAGGTAAATATAAATTTGTAAGAGAATTTATAATTACTATTTTAGATTTGAATGAAAATAAATTTTTAAAATCTAATCCATATATCGATATCGATACCCTTACAACGTTATGTTTAAAATATAAAGTATTCCCATTTTTGAAAACAGATTGTAAAATACTAGAAAAATTAAGTAAAATGGAACAATGTGTTGGAAATTCAGTTTCAAATAACCTTCAACAATATAATATAAGATGCTCAAAAACTTGGAAACAATCAAATATTTTTAGAAGATTCGATTTACAATGTTCAAAAACTTTTGAATTATCTAAAAATGTAATATTGTATTGTTTTCATAATGATCATTCAAATACAAAAATAATTAGTGACCACTCTTATTGTGTTGATTGTAATGGCTTAATGATCTTAATTAAAATTGCAATTGATTTCATAAATTATTCATACAAAATTGAAGGTGAGGATATTAATGAATTTAATAACAATTTAATCAAACCAGATATATACATATTAAGATACAATGATATTGATGAAATACCAAAACAATTAATTTCAATACCTCCAATGAATGTTGATACTTTAAAGAAAAAACCCAACCAATTACTATCTGAATTTGATATCGCTACTTTTAATTGTTGGGATACCAATATAAATTACCATGAAAAATTAGAGATCACAAAATTAACATCAATAAGTTCTGTCGATGAAAAATGTAAGCTTTGGGTAGGTAATTTGACAGATTTTCATATTTATCAATTGTTATCAACTCTTAATACCAATAATAATGATCCAGAAAATAATGTAGGAGACATTGTTTCCAAAGAAGATAATTTTAACTTTAATAGTTTGAAAACAATTTGCACATTAAACAAAATAAGCTATGACAGCCAAAATATTCACTCTAATGATTCAAATATATTTAATATACCTAAATTATCCAAACCATTGAGTATATTTATTAATTGCTTCGAAAGCGCACCGTTACCGACAATGAATGATGTTTGTTCTGCCTATGAAAGATTGCATTCTGGTAATGCTAAACAATTGACGTATATGTTCCCTAGTTCAGGTTCAATAGGATTAGGAAATTTAAATATTTCTTCTATTAATATAATTCTAAATTTATGTTATATGATTTTTAACGTATCCGAATTTTACGAAATTGAAACACTGATGTATTGCGTAAATGGTTACACAGAAACTTCATTTTTATTGATAGCATATTTGATCTTTTATTGGGACTTATCGTTGGAAAAGACCATGTTAAAATTACACTTGAATTATAACAGATGTTTCTTTTTATTCCATAGTGATATTCAAGTTTTAACTCATTTACAATTGTTATTACGTGAATTTAGTCCAAACAAGAAAGAAAATTATATAAAGTATGAGGAAAACTTTAAAAAGAATAATCAAATTGTCCCATTAGAAATAACTCCTGACATGTTTAGCAGTATCTTCTTTGTTCAACATAATAATGACTCTGATTTTTCAAAGTTAAAGGGACCTTTACCATCTAAAATATTACCTCACCTTTATCTGGGATCTTTGGAGCATACACAATCAAAAAATTTATTAAAGGAACTAGGAATAAATTATATCATTTCCGTTGGTGAAACCATGGATTGGTTAGAAAACCATAACACAAACGATTCACAATTTCGTAGAAGAGGTATATCAAATCCAATTCCACCTGCATCTAATTATAAAAACGATTTTAAAAATACTAGTAATAGACGTGCAACTGTAAGCAAACAAACTCAAGCTCAATATAACATCAATGATTCGAGCTGGTCTGAAATCATTGAGACTGATGGGTTTAAGATTCTAAAAATCAACAATTTATTGGATAATGGACAAGATACTATTTCATGCCAACTTGATGAAGCTTTACAATTCATAGACGAGTGCTATCAAAATAATGGCAAAGTATTGGTACATTGTATGGTAGGTGTTTCTCGTTCAGCATCCGTTTGCATAGCTGAATGCATAAAAAGGCTAAATTGTAATTTATTACAAGCTTATTTATATGTGAGATCAAGAAGATTAAATATTATCATTCAACCAACATTAATGTTCATGTATGATTTATTGAAATGGCGTCAAACACGGACATTTGAAGATAGAGACGAAGATGATTGGCATATACTTTGTCGTTCAATACATGAATTGAACAGTGCATATATTTAAAAGTAATAAACACATCCATACATGCAAATATATATATATATATATATATACTTTTATTAAGTAAACTAGATATATATAGAAAAAACTAAATATTTTAAAAAAGATAAAATGCATTACTATAATCTATGAATATATTATTTACGATGCAAGGTTTATAATTAATTTTTATAACTAATAGTCACATTCTTAATCTACTTCACTAAAAATCTGTTACTCTACCATTAAAAGAATAATCTCCGTGCCTTAATGGATCTTGTTTTGGACCACCAACCTCACCAGTCTTTGGATTAACATCTCCTTCGAATTCTGGAATGGTATTTCTAAATTCTGGAGAAAAAGCTCCAATATCATTCTTAGTCAATATAGCATTTCGTATGCTTTCTTTAGTAGAGTCATTTTTTATTTCATTGTTATAAGCGTCTATGGCAGCTTGACTTTGTGCTACCTTTTGTAAATGTTCAAACTCTTTTTGATCATCTCTTGATAACTTTGGTGGACTTGGTTGTTCTTTTGTGTTAAAGAACCGAATATTAGATACTGCTCTACTGTTATTGAAGATTAATCTTAGAGATGGGGAATTAATAGAATTATTTTTTGTAAAAAATTTGATTGAATTACGAATCATAGCTGATCGTGTTTTTGTTATTTCTCTTGTCTTTTTAAAGTTGTAATATTTAATATGCCTTAAGAGTTTTCAGTTATATGGTTTTATACTATAACATTAGTGTTATAAACTTCAAACGCTTTTTCATACAAACCATATCAGAATAAATATCTAGAAGGTCTTATTTTGTCAAATCCCTTAAAGAGGTCCGGATTGGTTATATCTCAAAATTTAAAAAGTTTAAAAATTAAGGTAAAAATTGACAATTTGATGATTAAGAAGCACATTAATTATAATTAATTGTTAATTTTTATGTTTTATAAAATAAATGAAATGAATTTAAAAAATATCTAAACAATATAATAATTGATATTAGATAAAAATAGCATACAAATTTATATCATAATATAAATGTCCACTCAAAATTTCAGTTCTGATTAGATGTCATGACTCAAGATAAACGTTTCATCAATACTATATATATTTATTTTTGGATATTTGGTTTAATAAATAATGTTCTATACGTTGTAATTTTAACAGCAGCTGTTGATATAGTAGGTTCAAATTTACCAAAATCTTTGGTTTTACTGGTTGATATTACTCCATCATTTGTCATTAAATTGATATCACCTTTTTTTGCTCATAAATTGAAATATTCTCATCGAATATTTGTTATAATAATTCTAAACGTTTTAGGAATGTGCCTCGTATCCCAAAATTCTGTAAAAATATGTCTACTTGGTGTTGCATTAACATCGGCATCTTCAGGTTTTGGTGAAGTTACCTTTTTGCAATTAACTCATTATTATAAACATACAAGCTTAAATGGTTGGTCGTCGGGTACTGGTGGAGCTGGGTTAATTGGAAGTGGATTATATTTAATAATGACTTCAATAGTAAAACTTTCACCAAAGTCAACTCTATTGGCATTTAGTTTAGCACCATGCTCTTTTCTATTATATTTTAAATTAGATGACAAATATTATTCATCATTTTCCATAACTCATTCTGAAAATCAAATTGATGATAACCAGCTAATATATAACTCTCATACCGAATTTGAGGACGATGAAACCCATCCAACTTATTTAGTAATTGACTCAACAAATTATAATGCTAAGTTGGAAAATATAAAAATGGATTTTTTTGATACAGTCGGTAAATTAAAAGAACTTTTAATCCCTTATATGCTTCCACTTTCTACCGTCTATTATTTTGAGTATCTAATCAACCAAGCAGTAGCTCCAACATTACTGTTTCCACCTGATCATAACATATCTCATTTATATAATTCGAATAGAGATCTTTACGTTTTATATGGAACCCTATACCAATTCGGTGTATTCATATCCAGATCATCAGGCCATCATTTCCGCATCAAAAATTTATTTATGTTAACGTACTTACAGTTTTTTAATTTTATCCTAACAATTGGTCAGTCCTGGAATTTCATAATCGATAATCCAGTAGTTGTAATGTTATTAATTTTTTACGAGGGATTGATTGGAGGATTTTCTTATGTTAACACCTTTATTAATCTACTAGAAGATAGTGAGCCTGAAAAGGTTGAGTTCAGCTTGGGAGCAACATCAATTGCAGATTCATCAGGTATTTTTTTTGCAGCAATCACAGGACTGATGTTAGAACCAGCACTTTGCAAACATCAAGTTAACGATGGCAGACCATGGTGTCTTACAGCGTAAAACTTTGTTTTGCTCCAAAATATTTGGTTTATTCATAACTAATGCTTGTTTATTAACTTTTTTATATAGATATTAATATTGTCCATTAAAAATATATAATATATGCAAACTTTAATTGTAGATACAACTACAATATTATCAAATACTCATTCTGATACCCTCCAATAAATCCTCTAAAATCTTTTGACTTTCGTCATTACCTTGTATTGTGCTTAAAATACCAAAGCATTGAAGCAATGTTAATTTATCTTGATCAGTAACACCATTCTCTTCTTCTTCACTATAAATGTACATTTGAAAACTTTTACTAACTCCATTGTCTCTATTAACAAAATTTTGGTAATAAGGCAATACAATGCCGTCCCTAAAACATTTAAGAAGAATATGATCTACTGAAAGCATTTCATTGGAATCAGAGTATGAGTTATATACCCAATACCCAGGATGAGTTCTGAAACTTTCTTCTAACGGTAGAAACACTGCCATGACATCATAATATACTTGTTGATAAAATACTTGCCAAATGACACCAAGTCTTTTTAACAAAGTATTCATTGTGTTTTCATTTGTATAATTGAATATAATTTGATTTTCAAGAACATACAATGATGATGATATAAAATCTTCTACCTCATTCAAAAAAGTTACATGAGGTGAAGCAACTTTGGAATCAATCTTTAAAAAAGCGTAAAAGTTTAAAACTTTATTAATGTCTTCAATTTTTGCTGGCAGTTGCCATAAACGTCTTCTCTTAAAAAGTTCTATTATTACATTGCAGAAAACACCCCATACATTTCCACTTAACACTGTTAATTCTTGAACAGTAAAATTTTTATAGTTAGCCTCCAAAGAGGGAAGATTCTTTAACAAATCGTGTAACATCATTGCAGAGTTAGCAGAATTATTGACCCCATCACTCATCATCGCCATATTATCTAAATGCGAGTTATTAATAGTTGGATTAAAAGAATAAACTGACTTTCCTGAATCCATTATTGTGTTCGAGTTATGTATAAATTGGGATTGGTTCCTATGAATTAAATAAGATGGATGCAAGAATTTTGATATCGAAGTCGGAACTGCCTGTTCGACAACAACTTCACCGTCATGTCTATTTTGTTTACGATGAAATATTTTTCTTGCAACTTTCGATAATGTTCCAGATTTTGATGATTTAAATGATGGGACCAAACTAGCATCACTTTTTTTTCTTGTAATGTTACCAATTTTTAATGATGCATCGCTAGTCATTGATATATCTTTTGATCTATTAAATATATGGGATGTTCGTTTATTCTTTAAACTAGATGATGAGGTAAATGCACTTTTCATTGAAATTGTATCTCCAGATTTTAAATTATCATCATTATCAAAAGATGATATAGAATGACTACTTTTCAGGGATCTAGAATTTCTATTAGCATTGATAGAATTACTGTTATGGTGCTTGATTTCATCCAATGAAAGCAAGCTTTGTTTCGATCTTTTTTGACCACCACCTTCAAAGATTGATTGGAATCCTACATTAGAAATATTTGGCAAATTATTTGGTGACCTTATCGATCTTAATACGGATGATTCATCCTCTGCTAAGTTCAATGTTTGTGGAACTACATCTGATGATACACTATGAAATCTGCCCCTATTCGGTTGACTTAATAATTCATTGGAACTTGTTCTTGGTAGAAGTGTAGTAGCACTTCTTTGTCTATTTAAATGGTGGCTCATCTTTCTTCATAAATATAATTTACTAGTTAGTTTAACCAAACAATTTTGAAATGAATCACTCTCTTCCAATTCCTTTTTTTATGTTTATATGCCAATATTATATATAAAATACACACAAGGTTAATTAATATTTCTGATATAATCAATTATATAAATGATTAACTTTATAATTAAATTATTTCATATCAATTTTAAAGGTTCAAATCAGTAAATTTTTCAGTCTTTAAAGTTTTCGGGAGAGACTCTATCGAAATGAAATTTGATAGAAAATTTCAATTGAAAATAGCAAAAATGATGATTGATTAAACAAAATTTAATACATGGAATGAATATATTTTTATTAAAAATCATTATTTATTTATATATTGACTTCTATTAAATTTACTTGTGGAGTATGTTTAACAAAAATTGAGTGTAATCCGAATTGAAAACATTTATCATTAATAAAAAATGAGCTAATGTTAATATTAATTGTACTCTTATCGGTTTTTTAACTGAAATTCCTAATAAAATACAAGAAATAATTTCAAAAATACTCGAAGGTGGTGTATACTTTACTATGGTAAATGTCATTAAAGATTGTATTAAAAAAAATACTATTGTAACAAATGTTTCTGTTATATTTGTAAATAAGATTCTAGATGTAGGGTTCATAATATTATAAGATTTTGGACTTACTTTATAATTTATTTTTAATGCTTGCTTACCATTAAACACAGTCATTATTCTATCATTATTTCTGGGATTCCTTCTTTTATTAATTTGTGCATCTTCAGTTTTTTCAGTAGTTTTGTCTTGTACTTCCTCATTTAAAGTAGATTCAGACTTCTCATCATTCTCTTCATCTTTTAGTATTAATTCAACTAATGATTCGATATCTGCAGCAACAGGTCTGCTTTGTGGATTTTTAGATAGCAATAATAACATTAGATCAAACAATTTATAGTTTATTGGTTTTAAATTCATATTAGTATGCTTCTCAATTAAACTCTCTTTATTAAAAATGTCAAGATTAATTATATCTTCTTTCAACTGAGGAAGCTCCAAATTAATTCCAAATGGTAACTCACCAAATATAACAAAATAGAGTATCATACCAAGCGAATATATATCTGACGAAAATGAATATTCATTATATGGTGAAGCTCTTTGACTCATATGATCAATATTTACTTCGCCTGGAATGATAACCTCCGGTGCTGTGAATTCTAATGTCCCAGTAGCACCTGTTGCTGATCTTAATTCCCCTAATACCTGACTTTCACCTAAATCACCTATCACAATTGGTGGGAAATGAGATTGATTATCAATATTTTCCAAACTAGTTTCATTTTTACTTGGGTTATATTCATTAAGTAATAAACAGTTAGAAGGTTTCAAATCTCTATGAATGAGACCAAGATCATGCAGCTCTTTTAAACCATTAGCAATATCCCTTACAATATCAACAATTTGAAGTGTTGACAAACCTATACTTTCTACCATTTCAGACGTTCTTCTTTGTTTTTGGAGCCTAAACAATTTCTTTCTCTCTTCTTTTGAGGTAAATTCATTAAATTTGTTAAAAACTTTACTCAAAATAACTTCTTCTAAATTTCCACCAGGACAGTACTGTTGCAATATAAATAGACATGGTATATTTTCTGTTCCTTTATCAACTTCTTCTCCAGTCACAGTACGTACTAAACCATTTGATTCTTCCATTTCAAGCCAGACATGATTATATGTGATCAGATTAACACTTTCATGTGTAATTGAACTTAATGCCTTAACTTCTCTTATACATTTTTCAAACCAAATGCTATCATTACCAATTGGAATCTTTTTTAAAGCAAACAACCCCAATTCAATAGACCCCATCTTGTGGACAACTTTATACACAGAACCTCTAGCACCTCTACCTAATATGTCAACGGTAACGAAAAATTTCCTAAAATATCCAGGAATAAAATATTCTTCTGGTATCAAATAATGTGGTCTATCACTACTTTCATATTGCTCATTGGATAAGGAGCCTTCCTTATAAGGTATTTCTTGTAATGTTAACCGTTTATGACTATTCTCTAATAAGTGGAAGTACTGTTTTGACAAATCGAAATAAGCTGAACCAGAATATAATAAATTTTTATCTTTGGATTTATGCCTATTTGAATTTCTATCTTGAATATTATCATCTGTTTCTACATTTGAATGTGAATTACTTTTTGATTTATTAAGCCCTAAAATTGGATCTATTTCTGTTCCACAACGAGGACATCTAAATGTAGCGATTGAATTGAACTCAAATTGTTCTCTTTTAGCTTTATTACCTGCGTAGTAATTAACTTTATCTATATCTAACAATTCACCATGATTATTCCCAATACCATTTTGTATCTGGGAACTATATAATTGTTGATAGAATCTAACAGATCCCACTGATGGATTAACAATCATTAAAGAATCTGAATGCGGATCATCCAAAATCAAAGAATCATCTCTATAGGGCACTAAACTCATTATTTTGCAATTGAAAGTATTGATAATTCAAATTTTTACTTTTATGATTACTATTATTATTATTATTATTAACTCAATGGGCAAGTAGTTTAAAGTATATTCTGACTTTAAAAAATATCACCACAGATTCAAACAAAAAACTATATTTAACCAATTCCTATATATATAAAATATACCATCTATTGATATAAACTTTTTGCTAATATCTTTCTATATCCTTGTAACAATTTCTGTTCTTCTAAGAATAATAAAAAAATATTTTAAATTTTAACCCTTAAATTAGAAATAATGATTTCTTATAATTTATACAAAATATCGTCAAAGTATAAATAGTGTTAATCGGTAAGATCTGAACTTGATCAAGTCAAATGTAAATAATAATATAAATATAATTAATATAAACTACTATTAAAATATTGAGATCTATTAATAAGATTGAGGTCTTAATTACAAATAGTGAATTTTTGTAGATAATTGAGTTTCACGGACAGGTATTAATCTTAATATCAATCTATAACAAGTATTAGTTCCCATAAGATAATAATAAACATCATCATTAATCATAATTCCTAACAATAATACAACCAGAATACACTAGTAATATATTCTAATTTGGTTGTATACTCTATTTAAGTGGAACTGTTAATCTTTTTAAAGGATTTCATAACTTAAGAGCTCTCTTTATAAGCAAAATTTTCTTTTGAAAAAAAAAACAACTTAAAATTGTCGAAAGTCATCGATTTTAAAATAATTAATATTTAAAATAGTTAAGATATATATAATCAAATATGCTGTTTGTTAGGTGATTTAAGGAGTATACTAATAATATTAGACAAAAATTATTGGTTGTGGTATTGGCAGTATTTTTTGGAACAAAACAAATTTATCAAATTAGAGCTTGTTCGACAAACTGATATTTAAAATATAAAACAGGAACTGACATGTTTGACCCGTTAGATTTATTTACTCCAGAAGAACAGAATGATATTGAAATTGAGTCAGTACATGTATTTGAATCAAATAATATGAAAAATATTTCGCAATTAGAATCGACAAATATTGAAGATGAATCCGAAGAGGTAGATGAAGTAGATCAGCTAGTCGATGTCCTAGATTTACCGTTGGTTCAATTAGCTTCTCCTAGTGTATTATTGTGCACATTAATGCTACTGAGACCAAACATTCAAGTTAATTTCAATAATGATAATAATGATACAGCAAAATTAAAAGACGGTATACCTTCTGAAGTATTAACATCTTTACTACAATGGTATACCGAAACTTTCCCCAACCCTAATTTGAATACTATTGATAAGTTAGTTAATAAAATACCTTTGATTAAAACTATAAGTGATAGAGAAGCTTTATTGCATTATTATACATCATTATTAAAAGCTTTAGAAAAACGATTGGAGGTAGACGAAGTCGAAGATAAAGAAAACATCAACTTTGCAATTAAAGAGGTTGTTCAAAGAATTAGTGAAAATTGTGGTAGAACAGCACAACCATCTATGACAAGAGAATTTAAAATGACTAATTTAAACCATGTCGTAAAATTATATGAACCATCACTAACAGCTGATAATTTAGGTTGGAAGACGTGGGGTTCCTCATTAATATTATCCCAATACTTAGTGAATTCATTCGAGACATATTTGAATGTAACAAATTATAAAGATAAAAAAATAAGAGCACTTGAGTTGGGATCCGGAACTGGTCTTGTAGGAATATCATGGGGCTGCAAATGGAAAGAAGAAGTAATGAAGCGTAAACTAGGATCATTAAAAAATATGGAGCTTTATTTAACAGATTTACCAGAGATTACAGGAAATTTAAAGAAAAATGTTATAGATAATGAATTAGATGAATTTTGTAAAGTTGATGTACTGGATTGGATCGACCCAACTAGTTTTATACAGAAGTATACAGCTTCTAAATTCGAGTTAATTCTTGTTGCTGACCCAATTTATTCACCAGAACATCCAAAATGGGTTGTCGACATGATTGTTAAATTTCTTGATAATTCAAAGGAAAATAACTCTAAATGTTTTATTCAGATACCAATAAGAGAAAAATACCAAACAGAAAGAGAGTTATTATGGAACTTAGTTGATGAAAATGGATTGAAGGTAGTGGACGAACGCATTGAATATGGTCAAGATGATTGGGGGAGAGTGGAATATCTATTTAAAGAATTGCAATGGAAATGAAACTGTCATTGAATATTCCAGGCCAAAACTATTCTTAAAATACTAAATAAATAACTTTATGGAAACTAATGCATTTATATATATTAAATATATACAAAGAATAATAATATAATTTATTTTATATTTACAACAAGCTTTCTCATTCTGCTGATTTATTGCATAATCATATTTTATTTATACATTTTCAATTTTTCCATCCAACAGCTGTAAGTTCATTTTGTCAATGGAGATCAGTACAGTGTATATAGAATATTGTTTAATTAAATATGTAATTATTATACAAATTAGTACAAAATATCCGAGTAGTAATGTGTTTATCCAAATGTACAACAAAAAGCCTTAACAAAACCTGTCTTTTGATTACTCTTTACATCTAATTTCCATCTTTTAATATTGATAGAATAAAGGTAATTTCTGCTTTTTTTAAAATTTGAAAAACGATGATGAATCTTGACTGGATCATTGCAATTTTAAAGATTAATTAACATTTTATAAATATAGATAAGACAAAATATTTATATTTATTAACATCGTACTTATATTTATTTCTTATAATTTTTTATTGTATATGATAATTGTTAGAATCAAAAGATTAAAATTATTATCGAAATAAATCAAAGTAAATTATGTTTGAAAAATCTGTTTGTGTATATTGTGGATCTGCTAATGGTTCTGATAAATCATTTGAAAATAATGCTGTTGAATTAGGTAAATTATTTAATTTAAATAATTGGAGATTAGTCTATGGAGGTGGTACTACTGGTTTAATGGGCTCTATTGCCCGTTCTACAATGGTTGGAGATGGTGGTGTTAAAGGTAATGTCTTAGGTATCATACCAAATGCACTAGTAGATAAAGAAAGAGTTGATACAGTAAGTCATGAAGAAATAGGTGAATATAATAAAAAAATTAGAGAAAATATAGAAAATCATTCTGGTGTATCACCAATTTCAAAAGACTATGGTGAAACAATCATTGTACCAGATATGCATACAAGAAAGAAAATGATGGCAAATGAAAGTGATGCTTTTGTAGCAATGCCAGGTGGATTTGGTACAATGGAAGAAATAATGGAATGCATAACTTGGTCCCAATTAGGTATTCATAATAAACCAATTGTTTTATTTAATGTTGACGGTTTTTATGATTCATTATTAGAATTTATTAAAAAATCAATCCAAACAGGGTTTATTAGTGAAAAAAATGGTAACATTATTTCGGTAGCAACAACTGCAGAAGAAGTTGTGCAAAAAATCAATGATTACAAGACTCCAGAAGGTCGTTTTACTTTAAATTGGGATGATGATTGTAAAATTTCTAATTAAAATTGCATATATTAATTAACCATATTTAAAAAAAAAGTGTTCAGTTAGTTTGAATTAAATCTTCTTGGGAAGGAAATTATAGCTTATTATATAAATGATCAGTTTATAGAATAATTATAGAGTCTCACTAAAGGTTTATAGGTATATATTGATATATTTATACTACCAAATATAACAAATTAGTCGAACAAAATAAGATTATTACCACGCTTTCATTACTTAATTCTTCTTAAATTGTTTATCGCAATTGTTTACGCTTTATCGTAACCGAATTTTAAAATGATTCAAATTGGAAAAGACATCATCTCTACAATGTTTAACAGATTTAATGAGGTTGCTTGTTTATATATTATCAATAATCACATAGTTTATTAAGAAGAGCAGAATAATATCTTAATAGTGTAGCTTTTTGGAGTTTGTGTTTCGGAACTGAGGAAGATAACTATACAATGACTAAACCTCCAAACCCAGCTTTAAAAGCTTTAGGATTATCATGGCTTAAGTTACCTTCAAGAAATTGGATTATATTTGGTAGTGTTTTTTGCGTTTCTGTTTCAGGTGTATTATATGATAAAGATACCCAAAAGAAGATTAGATCAAAATATATCGATGAAGTAAAGAATAAATCATTGGTCAAGATTGGCACAACAGAATTACCAAGAAAAATAACAGTATTCATTGCACCACCACCAAGTGATTATTTAGAAGTATCAATGAAAATATGGAGGCGTTATATTAAACCAATTTTATATTATTCAGGTTATGATTATGAATTAGTCGAAGAACACAGACAAGGTGTTATTAGAACGGAAGTTGCAAACAGAATCAGAGAAGTAAGAAGAGAATTAATTAAGCAAAGTGAAAATGGAAATGAAATTGTAGAATCATCGAAAAAATCTAATACATCTGATCAATTAGACCAAGAAGTCGATGATGGTATAGAGTATAAAAGAAATTTTGATTATAGAAATATAATGGGTATTTTTTACCGTAACGAAAAACCAAAAAAAATTGTATGTGAAGATTCTCTTGCTCAATTACCTGAGTTAGCAGGTGGTATTATCTGTATCGGAAGAGGTTCATATAAAGAATTTGTAAATGGTGTTCATGAAGGCATGCTTGGTCCATTAGACCCACCAGCTGATGAAAATGAATCTAAGAAAATTGAAGAAATTAAAATCGAAGATAATAGTAAAGATGCATCATTAGATAATCAACAAACTGTGCAAGAAGAAACTGAAGATAAAGAAGAAAAGGAAGAAGTTAAGAAACTAAAACCTTATATCACAAGTGAAGAATATTCAAGTGCAGAAGTTCCGCTAGAAATTTCACAGGGATTATTGAAGAACGGTAATGTTATTAAAGACCCTAGGGATAATACACCAATTCTTTTGCATCAACCTGTTTTAATGATTCCTGTTCCAAACTTGATCGGATTCCTTGCTATTCCAGAACGTATTTATAGATTTTATACAAAGAGGGAATATGTGGAAGAAGTCTGTTCATCAGTGGCAGATTTGATTAATCAAGTAAATATCAGACCATATGACTCTAAGACAGATTTATCATTAGGTCAAGAAGAAGAATCAGACTGGCCAAAAAAATGGGTCAAACAAGGTAAAGAAAGAAATAGTGAATGGACAAGAGAATCAAAGGATGACGAGAAAGTTACCCAATTTATGCATGTTTGTGCCAAACCAGAAGAGCCAAAATAATTTCAAATTAATTTCAATTTTGGAATCACTCCTATTTAGAACGTAAATAGCAAACATCTTTTTATAACTTGCATGTAAATAATTACAAAATAATATTTGAAAATGATTAAAAGATTTATACTAAATAATGATTCCAATTCATTTATATGAGTTATGTGATATTTGCAATAACTTCAATTAGTTTTGTTAATATTCAATTACTTTATTACTTTAATATGTTCAATGCCTTTCTTATCCCATCATCTCCTACGGACGAGTGTGTGTGAAATTTAGAAATTTGGAAAGATTTAAATTTTAAATTTAAGGAAGTTTTAATTTAAAAAAAATATATACATTTTTATTGAAAAGAAGTTTATTTGAATGGCTGTTTAAGTTAGTAAGATATATTCGACGATATATATTGAAGAACACTAGATAAGTTCATATTTGAGGAAAAAGTAAAAAAGACACAGTAGCGGAAAAGTCTGCCATATAATTTAATTAGAAAAAGATATTAAGGCAAAAATGAGTATGTTCTTTAAGCCTCCTGTTGACATTGAAATATTGTTTGATGAAGAAGATATAAGAAAACATGTCGAGGTTCCTTCCATTGGTGGTAACCAATCGAAGGTTTTAAATGAATCTCTTCCTATATATGAGGATGGTCAGAGTATATGTGGTAATGTAACCGTTAGAGTTAGAGAAGGTAAAATTGTAAGCCACCTAGGTATTAAAGTTACTATTATTGGTTCAATTGATTTGGTTAAAACTGATGGTAGTAGCTCAAGTAATAGTTATAAGAGTATCGATGTACGAAAGAGATCTATCGATCAATTCATTTGTATGTCGTATGATATTGCACCAGCTGGTGAATTGAATCATTCACAAAGTTATCCTTTTAAATTTAAAGATATGTCAATGCAATACGAATCTTATAGAGGTAAAAATGTCGATGTATCATATTATATTAAGGTAACAATATTGAAGAAAGGAACAGATATATCAAAGATTAAACCATTCTGGGTGTATCTATATAAAGATTTTGAAGAAGTGAAAAAAACTGTTGAATTAAATAAAAAAATGTTGGAACAAAAGAAAGATAAAGGTATCAAAAGCATTGATAAATCAAATAAAGATGATAAAGATAAGGATAAGAATAAGGATAAAGATTCTAATGATGGTAGACAGAATAAACCAATTAAATTAGATATAGGTATTGAAAATTGTTTACATATTGAATTCGAATACACAAAGAGTATCTTTTCATTAAATGATATTATAGTAGGAAGAATTTATTTCTTATTGACAAGATTAAAGATTAAGCATATGGAATTGAGTCTTATAACAAGAGAATCATCAGGCTTACATCAATCGAATACTTTAGTCGATTCTACTGCAATCAGATACGAAATTATGGACGGATCTCCCGTTAAAGGAGAAACAATTCCGATTAGATTGTTCATGAGTGGATATGATCTAACACCAAGCATTACAAGTAATTATTTTGATATTAAAAACTATTTGAGTCTTGTTATAATTGATGAAGATGGTAGAAGATATTTTAAACAATCAGAAATTACAATCTACCGTTCAAAGAAGACCTGAATTATCTTTTGTTGATAATTGTAACAGAGGCTGTGATAGATATGCGACGAATAATTCATTTTCTCCAACTCATATAAATAGAAAGCTTCTGTATAAAATCAAATAAGCATGTATCGATACCTTTAATAAAGTATTATATTAAGAACTACATAAATATATCCTATTTAAAATAAATCATTCTTTTACTTTTATGAGAATTCATCGTAACCACGGCACATAAGGGATCCGCCATTCTTAAAATTAAAACATTTTATAAATATAAACAATAAATAATAATTGAATGAAATTTATTTATAAAACAAGTTCAATGTAAACAAATTTGATAAGAAAAGCTAGATTTTATTTAAGAATTGTATATTATATGTATAGTGATACTCCAAAGGCTGGTGAATTACTAAAAGTCGGTTATTCCAATTAGTTTGATTCTTAAATTTTGAATTAAAAATCGATGAGTTTACCAAAATCCAGACTTGAATCTCTCTATAAAGATTTCAGACCATTAAAAGAGTTAAATATTGATGGATATGATGCTAATGTAGCCACATGGAAAGATTTTTTGATCTCAAAATATTTAGTTGATACTGGTAAGATTACAATAACGATTGGTAATGATTTCTTAAGAAGCTTACATCACGAGTTATATGGTACTCCAAAATCAATTGATGTCGTTCTTGCTCAAATGGTCGCAGATGGCAGTCTAATTAAATTAGATGATTTGTATAGTGGAGCTGTACCAAATGGACAAAATTATAATTTGATAAGTTGGTTCTCAAATAAAGTTGGTTTCAACAAAAAATTCACAACTCGTCAAAATGAAACTACTAATGCATATTTGAAAGACATGAAACTGGTATATAAAACAAAATTGATAAAAGATTCCAATATAATAGTAGATAAAATTGAAGAAATATTAATTCCAAAGATAACTGGTTTGGCTGATTGTATCCTTTCAGTGGATGAATTCTGCAGAAAGACATCTTTGAATGAGTTATTAAAAGACAAAGAGGATATATCTATTTTGTTAAAACATTTAAGCAATACAAAAGAGAATATAGTGTATGACAAAAATGTCATAAAATTATTAGAATTATCTAATGTTTCAGTTGAGGAGGAAAGTGCCAAGAATACCATTACAGAAAATGATGTAAAAATTTCAGAAGTTAAAGATGCATTATTTAAGATTAACAAAAAAATAAAACATTTAGAGAAAAAGAATAGTGATATAATACCTAGAATAATCGATACAAGTTTAAATAAAGAGACTAGAAGAGAATATTTGATCAGTAAAAAAATTACTGATAAACTTTTGTCAAACTTGTTAAAGTATAAGAATAATCTATTTGAAATAAAAAATCAGATTGATTCTTCAGCCACGAACAGTTTATTATTTAAAGTTTTTTCAGATTCTCATGATGTATTAAAATCATTGAATGACTATACAGGTTCTGCTGAAAGCGTCGAGAATCTAATTAATAAAATTAATGACCAACAAATTGTTGCTAAAGAAATTGATGAAGCATTATCTTCTGCAGAGTTTACATCTTATGAAAACATTACTAATGATGATGAACTAGAACAAGAGTTGAAGAGATTAAACTCATCTAATGAAAAAGAAAATGAAATAGATGTAGAAGAAATAAAAGAATCTAAAGATAACCTATTAGATAAACTAAGCCATCTGTCCATAAAGGATTCGAACTCCAATCTCGAAATTAACAATAAAGAAAACACAAAAAAGGAAGAACCTCTTTTGATCTTGGAAAACAGTTAAACAATAGATTATATTTTATTAGTGGATTATTTAATGATACGTACGTACTATTTACTGTAAATTAACAATTGCATATGAAAGAGTTGAATTAATAATTCATTTATTCGTCATCTTTTTTACTCTCTAAATTTATATTATTACCATTATATGTTGGACGATCTTCATCCGGTTTCTTATCATTGTCATCATTAGTGAATCCACGAACATTTGGAGAAACAGATCTATCAGGTAAGTTTAAATCTGAACCAATTGCGTTTACTTGAGTGACATATGGAAATGAAGGAGAATTGTATTTGGAAGAATTCTTTTTTGACTCTCCAGCTTCATCTTTTTTATTTGAAGCATCATCGTCATCAACTTCTTCAGGATTGACATTTGAGTTTGAGCTACCACTACTTTCAGTAGATGGTAAGCTTCTCCAAAAAGCAAATCTATTTGTAATTCTACCAAGAATACCAGGTTGGTCATTCACTACATCATCATCAATTTGTTCTAAGATTAGAGCAGACCTTGGGATCAATTCTAACTTACGTAAAGATTGTTTTTCCTCTTCTGAAGAAAAAGTGACTCTAGGCACGTTTCTATGGAATAAATATGGATATTTAGAATCAGTTCTATTTTCATCAACCCACTCTCTTACATCTTGTAATGTACCATCTGCAGAAAATTCATTAACAATAGATTGGCCATTTGTTAATCTAATTTGTAATGTACATTTTCTACTTTTTTCTAATTTCTCAGTAATTTTAATGTTATCATTGAGATCTGGGTTTTCAATTTCAATGATAATTTCATTTATATTTTCTGAATTTTCTTCATCTAATTCAAGTTTTTTGTTCATATCACTAGTGGCTTTCTTTGCCAATCTTTCTTGTCTATCAGATTCGACTAATCTTAAAATACGCTGTCTTTCCTTCTTTTCTAACATCTTTTGCTTCAAGAATTCTTCATGATATTTTTTCTTAGTTAGATCGTTTACTTCCTCTTTAAAGGTTTTCTTCATTGGTGCTGGCGCTTTATTTTGGTCTATGCTATCATTAACATTATTATTATTATTATTATTATTATTATTTGGAGGTGTAGGATTATTAGAAGATGTTGGTACTTGCGCTGGTGCCTGTGTTGGTTGTGAGTTATTACTTTGATTGGATTGTGATTCAATATTGAGTGTTCTGTTAACTGTTGAAGTATTACAATTTACAGTTTCCAAGTAATCAATGATTCTATTCCAATGGGAAAATTTTCCACTACCACTATCACCTGTGATAATCAATTCAATCTTTTGATATTTGATAAAGTATAAGCTTTGAGTATGAATATGAGGAAATAATTCTTTTAATTGGTTAAATTCGGGCGTATCCTTAACAATTCTCAACCAAATTGTTTTATCTTTAACATTTTCATTATTCATTAATCTTGGATGAACCCAAGATTGTAACCAATTATCCTTAATAGTTTCATCAGTAGCATAAACAACTAACACCATATTTCTTTGAATAGCTTGAGTTATAGCAGATGAAGCATCGCTAAAGAAACCAATTCTTTCTTGGTTCTCCATTTTCTTTTTATTGTTATTACTCAAAAATTTCTTATTCTAAATAGTGATGTACTTATATTTGTGTATAATTCGAATATAAATAACTGAATATTTCTTTGACAATTACTTTTAATCTAATACTCTCTTTGTTTGTGTCATTTGCAACCTAATAAATTCAATTTGATACAATTAGGTGTTCATTTTTTTTAATTTAAAGGTACATTTTTTATCTTTTATCTTTTGAGAATTCTCTTAATTTCAAACAACAGCGCATTAAACAATAAATCGTAGAAAATATTTATATAACAACGAACTTTAATGAATAAACTATAAAGGATGTGTCAAATTATTTCAAATCATTTCATTGAAGTTTGATTGTTGTGATTATATAAAAAAGATCAATAGTGTAATTGTAACAGTTATTTAATTTTTTGAAACTTTGAATCATCGATTAATTTATCTTTTGAGCGACACAAATGAGTGAAAATAATATTGATAATAATACTGTGCCCAGTTGTGATTTAAAATTAGTATTACTCGGTGAGTCATCAGTTGGTAAAAGTTCAGTAATATCAAGATACATCACTGGCAAATTCAATAGAAGTAATGCCACTATAGGGGCAGCATTTATTACAAAGAAAATAGAATTTCTAAATGATGAGGGTGAGAAACGAATTGTAAATTTAGAAATATGGGATACAGCAGGACAAGAAAGGTACAGGTCATTGGCACCAATGTATTATAGAAACACAGATATAGCCATAATAGTTTTTGATTTATCTGTACCCAGTAGCATCACAAAAGCAGTTACCTGGATTGATGAATTGATTTCATATGTTGAAAAGGAAAGACGTGAAGATATTATAATTAAATTAGTTGGTAATAAGAAAGATTTAATTAATGAACATGAATTGGCTGAATTAGAAAATAATTTTAAAGAGTTTAAAGAACCTGTTTATAAAATAAGTGCTAAGACAGGTGAAGGAATTGAAAATTTATTTGATGGGATAATCAAAAATATACCTGATAATAAATTTTTGAATCCTATAAATTCAAATAACCATATACAATTAGATCCAAACAGCAATGCATGGCATAAGATAACTGAAAGATCGACATGTGAATGTTGAGATGAAAGAGTTTGTATAATCTTAGTGCCTTAATTTTATTTAGTACAGCGATGGGTCAATTTTAGCATTTTACATAACCATATAATGATATAGCGATATAGAAATACAATAGCATCATAACAGAGTCAGGCACTGATGACATTAAAAGATTAGATTAACATCAATGCCTTCATCATTGTGTGAAATACCTTTAAAAATTTGAATGATTTTATTTAAAATATACCACTTTGCACGACGATTTCTTTGAACAAACCTATGATTTAATCTTATTTTTTGTGTTGAAAAATTGAAATTTTTAATGAAAAGTTGTTGGTTCAAACCAACTTTAAACAAGCATCAATGGGTAGACATATAAAATACATTGTTCAATACATACGTTGATCATCGATTGTGTTTCATTATAACTGATAGTTGAACCATTTTTTATTCTGCTGGTACATCATACTGTCAACTAAAAATTGTTAAGAATTTCTCACAAGATTTTTCAAAACATTGATACAAACTTATCACTAAATCATTATGTCAATTATATTGAAAACAAGTAAATATCTTTCGTATGCTACTGTTGCTGGGTTAACAGGTACGTCATATTATTATTATTTTATTCATAACGATGGTTATTATTATAAAAATTCTAAATGGAAACAAATTGATGATAAAGTTCAAAAGATTATTGACGGAAAGGATTCGATTAAATATGTTGGTATGGAAGAATTATATGATAAACCAACAGATATTGTAACAAGAACTAATTCTGAAACGTTTAAAGATATTTGGAATTCAGAAGTTAGAAAAACTGTTCAATGGATTTACTCATTAGCTAATTAAATGAATAAAAAAACAATTGTAAATAAATAAAAAACGTTTTATCACCACAATAACAGCACAATTTACTCAAACATACATTTCATTGAACAATGACAATAGATCATTATCAAAGTATGTATATGATTATTTTATAGGGTCTGTAAAACTTATATATTCCTAATCTAAAAAAGATATCAAATTATTTTCAAAAACACTTGGTTGATATGTAGTAGTATAATTATAGGATTCCAATAATCCATTGGTGAATCAATGAGTTATAATCATTAATGTCATTAAACTCATTGATGCCTTTGTCTCCATTACTGTCTTCCTCTTTATCGGTTGGTCCAAGTCTCATTACTACTGTTAAAAGTGTGGGCAGGGTAACGTACAGCCTTTTTTTGGTTATTCCCGTTTTGTTGACAAATGCAAAATGAATTCTAGATCAAATTTATATGGTAATGGAATAAATGGATTAGATGATTAAATTGATATAATGTTTTATATAATTATTTAATGTTATATATAATCAACACAATAATACCATTCAACTTATAGTTAGAAGAGCAAGTTTTAATTTCTTTGATTGGGTTTTTCGTGATCATTTATTCAATCGCATTTTACTGCTAATAAAAATTTGTTGAAATATATCTTTGGAAACAATAATATCGCATTTTTAATTATCAAAATTGTTTATTTGAATTATAAGAACTATAGCATAATAACAATAATCTTCGATTTAGTTTAAATAAGTATGGTGGACCAACTAAGTTTATCGTCAACTATTTCTAATAATAGCGCTGCCGATGTGAAGACTACTCAAACTAGAACAAATATATTGGAGAGAGAGGAAATTGCAAGAATTATGGATTCTGATGTTGCAATTAATGCTCTATTAGGAATTTTAAAACAATCTTTATTGACTTGTGAAGAATTTACAAAATACATTAAAAAAAAGTATATGTTCGAACAAGAAAATGTGGATGAATTATCAAAACAATATAAACATTTTTTCTCTTCAACTTCAAATACAAGTCCTAGTTTAAGACGCTGTATGCGTCAAATATTACAATTCGATGGTAAATTATCAAATGTAAAACAAAGTTATGTTACTGCTTTGATTAAAATGTATGAAGAATTAAGTTCATTATTGTTAACAATGACAAAAATGAGAAAATCGATTAAAGAAAAAAGTAGAAGATTAGAAAAAGAAGTAAGTGATGCAATTCATGTCTCAGAAAAAGCACAAGTTCGTTATAATTCCTTATGCCAAGATTGGGAAAAATTAAGAATGACTGATCCAACAAAGACAAAATTAACTTTAAGAGGTTCAAAAACAACAAAAGAACAAGAAGAAGAATTAACAAGAAAAATAGACGCTGCTGATATAGAATATAAACAAAGAGTTGATCATTCGACTTCTTTAAGAACAGTTTTCTTAAATAAGGAAAGGCCACAAATCGTATCTGAATTAAAAGATTTGATTTTAGAAATTGACACTGCTATGACAATTCAATTACAAAAATATTGCATTTGGACTGAAAATTTAGCTTTAAATGTAGGTGTCACTGTTTTACCATTAGATCCAAAGAATTCAATGAAATCCATTGTTCTAAATGTTACAAATGAAAGAGATTTGTACAATTATTTAAATAAGTATAATCAAAATGGTAAGGAATCGTTATTGTCCAATAAAAATTTAATACCTGTACCTTATAAGAAACACCCATCGATGGTTAAAGATAAATTGGTCAGTCCAAATGAAAATTCAACATTTTCTGTGAACAATCAAAGAAATTTAAATCCAATCTATTCAAATTCAAAAGATCTAAGTAATATCTCATCTCCTAAACCACCTATCGCCATTAATACAAACTCAAATTCAAAAACATCGTCAAACAATAATACATTCACACCAACATCAAGTGTTTATACTCCTAATGACACAATGAATAGAACATTAGGTGGACAATCTGATTTTAGGGTAAGACAATCAAATAATGGTGCCATAGCTGTCTCTAGTGGCATTGGTGCATCTGCAGTAGCTGCTGGTGCCATTGGAAGTAGTGTTAATAATAGTATGAATCAAAATATTGGAAATAAACCATATTATGGTGGTGATAAGAATGAAATAGCAATGAGAGCCCCTAGTATTGCAACAAACACGACAGCGAATACAGATAATTCTGGTAGACCTATATCTCATATACAGCATAATAATTTAATACCGCCTGGTATACAAAATAATTTTAAGACATTCGGTATTCCATTAGAAAAATTATTAGAATATGAACAGGATTCTGTACCTAGCATTGTTAAACAATGTGTTTATGTTATTGATACATATGGTTTACAAGTTGAAGGTATATATCGTAAATCTGCGAACGTTCTTGACGTTGGTGCATTAAAGGATGAAATCGACAAAGATCCTTCAAATATATCGATGATTGTACCATCAAATGACCATACCGATTCCGATATCTTTATGGTAACTTCACTACTTAAAACCTTTTTCTCTGCTCTACCAGATACTTTAGTACCATCTTCTTGTTCATCGGAATTACAAGTTTGCTTATCAATTGATGATTTAGAAACTAGAAAGAATTATATGCATGGATTAATTTATAAATTTCCAGATGCTCAATATTGGACCCTAAGAACTTTAATATTCCATTTGAAACGAGTAATTGCTAATGAAGCTGAAAATAGAATGAATCTAAAAGCATTGTGTATTATATGGGGTCCAACAATTATACCACCAAATAAAGACGATATTAATGACATTAATTTTCAAATACGTGCAATGGAAACAATTTTTGCAGTAGCTGATCAAGCTTTCGAATCAGAAGAATAAATAAGATACATCAAGTACATAGAATAAATGTATATTTTAAAAAATACAGATTAATAAAACAATATTAATAATAACTTAGTAAGCATATGATTATTTAAATATTTAATTTGTAAACAACTTTATTCTACTAATATTTGAAACTTTGATAAAAGTACTGGCGGAAATGCGTCCGACATCAAATTATTTAAAAATAAAAAGAGTTGATGAGAAAAATTATAAAATCAGAAAGTATTGTTAAAGGTTTTGTATTTACATTAAGAGTTTGATTATACTTGAACGATAGAAACCAGTGTAACTTGAATAACTAAGGCATAACGTAATGAGTGAAGAAGTTGATAGAGCTCAAGTGCTTGTTGATATGTTTAAGAAGCAAGGTTATTTTGATAAGTTAAAACAAAATATTTTAAGTAAACAGATTGAAAATGGTGAACAATTAATTCAATTCCAAGATTTGATTAAAAAAACAGTTGCTGATATTGTTAACGAAATGGTTAACGAAGATGATGATTTATTATATAAAAATAGAGGTTCGACTACTGCATTAATTGAAGGTCAAATTGTAAAAGATGGATATGCTAAATTGAATTCAGGTGAAAATAAAATTGATCTTCAGAACATTATTGAAAAAAGTATATTCAGTGATGAATTAAAGACTGAAATAACTGAAATATTAGAAAAGCTAGATAATGAAAGTTAGGCAAATTTGAATAAGAGACATTAAATTATTATTAATAACTCGAGCAGCAACAGCCAAATTGTTGTTTTCAGACTAGATATACAAATAGGTCATCTATAGGTTATACTAAATAAGCTAGCAATTTTTAGTGAGGTAATTGTTGATTGATTATTGAAAGACTCACTATTGTTTTCTTCTATTTCATTTTCTTCATAATTTTATGGATAATCGAATTCATCGAGCACTTTAATGTATGTTAGGTATTATTCCAACTTGAGACTCTCTACGGAGTGAGAGCAAAGATATTTTAATAAATACAAGAATTGTTAAGGGCATAAATAACTTTGGCTCAATTATATTATTTAATTATAAATAAAATTTGTCTAGAATAATCTTAAAATATTTTTTCTTTTTTCAGTTCAATAGTTCATTGAACTTGGAATTTTAAGCCTCAATTAAATATATATAGACTTTATTTATTATAATATATTGAAGTAATTTGGTATCCTTTTTAAAGTCTTTCTAAAAATATATTAATTCTATAAAAATAGATAAAATTATGTTTTGTTGGTACTGTATTTTATGATGTTTTGAAATTACAAAATTCTGTAGCATTTTGTGTGCTTGCTCAAAGTTCATATTATATATTCTACAGGTTAACATAAACACTTATTACAATGTATACGAAGTTAAATAATATGTAGAAACCTCCTATGAAGTTTTAAAACGTTTTTTTGGTTTTTCAATGGTTAGCTACAATATATACAAATTGTACGACAACCTTGAAATGTAATAGTTTTGTACTATTTTAGTTGTTGTTACCGGTTCTAAGTTGATAAATAAAAACTTGATCCTTTTTTATATTAAATAATATTAAATACTAAATAATAATAATTAAATCAATTGTGTTTTAAATCTTAAGTTTAAGAAATACAGCTGCTATTTATACTTTTAGTTTCTGTAATTCTTTGACATTTCTTGTTGTGCGGTGTTTTCAGTGTGACATGTTTTAACCAATGTTTCAATCTAAATGACATGTGTTCTTAACTTAATGTTTTAATTTCGAGTTAGGGCATTTTATTTAAGTGTACATTCAAGTAATTAATGACGCCTTCATATTTTTAATAGTTCGAGGTTGTATAACTTTCAATGATTAGTTATACGGTGGCTGTGACAGTTAGTGTAGGTTTATAACTAGCTGTTAATCTTAACAATGATATATTTATATCTTATTTTCGTATATCGTATACATTCTATATATTATTTAATCGGTCCTCTTTCTTTGTTGCTGATAACCTACTGTTTATATATTAATTAATTTCGGTTACTTTTGGACCTAACCCCCTTTGTCGCAGATCTATGAGTCATTTATTTCTGGGTTGAGTGTTTTACCTAATTCAGAGAGTTATGTTTTATTTCTACTTACACAAGTATTTTTTAAGGAAATAGTATTACAAAATTATCACATAAACACCTATAATCTCTCGGTAGCCAAGTTGGTTTAAGGCGCAAGACTGTAATGTGTTAACAAAGTAATCTTGAGATCGGGCGTTCGACTCGCCCCCGGGAGACGTATTTTTTTTTTAAATCAACAATATAATGCAATAACGATTAAAACTGTCAGTAATAAAATGAAGATAACCAATCTACATTTATTTAACTTTTATTTTATTACTATTTTATTTAGTCGATCTCGAAATTAATCATTACAATGCCCATTTGGTTTTCAAACATTTATGTTTATTAAACAATATGGGACCTCAAATATTTGACTATATGATAGGGAAATGAAATCACAAATATATCAACTTAATATTAAAATAAATAAACTATTTACAATAACTATTATTAAATTATTTTAAATATTTTCGATATGATTTGTTTTATCTTTTTTTCAATGTTTCATTAGCTTAATCAGTTGATTTAATTGAATTTCTTCTTGTATATTTTCTTCTATTAATTTGATTAAATTTTAAATGAAAAGTTTCGTAATCATCAATTATATATTTGAAATGTTTATTAAAATTTTCTACGATTGTTGAATTGTACTTAGCGATTGAATATTTATTAATTTTATTAAATTTAGTTTCTTTTTTGCCATTGTTATTCAATTTATAATCATTATAAGAGTAATTTAATAATGAATCTTCATCATTTGAAATATTATCTAAATTATTATCCATTACTGAAGAAGAAGTTGAATAATCGGGACTACCAACAATGGCTTCATCACCATTCTTATTATCAGTCAATGACATTTTATCATAATAATTTTTTAAAATTAAATTTAAATCTTTTTTATTCTGTAAAATTCTTGTCTTTATGATCGATAATATAATAAAACTTTTAATTATTATAAGATCATTACCATCATCATTATCATTTAATTCATTAAAAAATTTCCAAAATGATTCAATGTTATTGTTTTGATTCCAATTAAAATTAATACTTTTAATAAAATTAATTAAATTCTTATTATTAAATTTTTTTTTACAACGTTTATCATTTAAATA
Organism: Tetrapisispora taiwanensis (nom. inval.); assembly: GCA_030573835.1. Classification (NCBI taxonomy): domain Eukaryota; kingdom Fungi; phylum Ascomycota; class Saccharomycetes; order Saccharomycetales; family Saccharomycetaceae; genus Tetrapisispora; species Tetrapisispora taiwanensis (nom. inval.). The sequence goes on from JAJMDZ010000010.1 coordinate 135,330, forward strand.
TAAATTAATATTATTGATTTTAATATTATTTTTTAAATCCATTGAATTAACAATATCATTATTATAGAAAGAAGTAATTGTATTATTGACGTCCCAATTACCTTCCGATTTCCATAAATATAAACAATTATTAATTTCATTAAATTCAATTAAATAAAAAGGATCATCATTATTTTCATTATCAGTTTCATTAATAAGGCCATTATTTTTTTTATTTATATTTTTATTAAATATCTTTAAATTATCAGTAATCGTCATGCACGTATCAAACTCAACATGATAATTATCTTGAATATTGTCAAAATAATTAGACACTTCATCAATTGAATTAAATTTATTTGAACAAATCAATTTGATTCTTGGTTTATTTGGACCCGCATAAAGATATAACAGTTCACCGGTTTCCATTTTTTTCTTCTTATTTATTAATATACTTATGTACTTGTAGTTTGCCAAATATATATGACTCTCAATTGTATATATACATCTATAAATACAAAAAAAATGCAACCCATATATTAATAAATAATAGTACATTTTTTATACCAACATTTTATTTAGGGACGGCGGCAATCTTTAATATTTCCTCTCCCTCTCCCTCTCTTTTTTTCATTTTTCGATGTATGTTGTCCTCTTCCAAACATTTCTTTTTTGAACAACGAATCATAAAAAGAAAAGCCAAAAAATAATATACACTAATTAATGGTCACATGATCGGAGACAAATTAAACCACACGTGACCAACAATATCATCATAACACAAAACTTATTCAATATTAATTTTTTATTTGTTGGTGATAAACTTGAGGATCTTGAACGAAAATAACAACAATTATACATATATTTTTTACTTAATAGGGAAATAATGATCTTTAATTAATAACAAATACAAACCCAACCATCCACAAAAGAAATCATTATTTCGGATATTACAACCTTACCATAGTTAATTAAGAACAGTGTAATAATAATCTAAGCCATCGTACAAATGACAATTTTGAAGAATTATATAAATTTACTTAAAAGGAACCAAAAAAAAATAAAACACTCAATAATTTATATAATTGTACAGTTGTTAACTAGACAAACGCGATAAAACATAAAAAAATTTCAATAATTTCAATAATTTCAATAATTTTATATATTTTTTTCACTCAATACGGAATCATTTGGTTTATGAGATAGAATACAATACTTTTCATTATCAAAACTGGGTAGAAAGACAGGGGCCTAGGTCTAGAAATAAAAATTTATCTATTTGGTGTTGCATCGTATCCGTTGTTCTGTGCTGTTCGGGAGGGGGGGGAATAGTATAGTATAGTATATAAGATAGTATTACCGTATATCTCTCTGTAGGTAATTAATAGAAATATGGATAATTTATCTGTTGTACAGTTTGTGAAAAAGTTGATTTTCTACCTAATTAGGAAAACAAATTTAATCATATTAATTCACGTTCATAATATTTTATTAGTGCTTTTTTGCCGAATTAGGACATTTTTGTTATTAATTTTTGTTTGTGCTGTTGTTCCACTAGCAATTTATTTGCTAAAATGTGAGAATTATTTTTATTTGTATCATAAAATATCAAGACATTTTTTTGATGTTTCGGGATATTGCTGTGTGTCGGTGTGTGTCGGTGTGTGTCGGTGTGTGTTTTTTTCGTATATTTAAATCTACAACAGATATTTTATATAGAGTTTTTTGTTCTGAGATAAGGTGGGTACTTCCGGAATTTCTCTTGTAATTTTTAATATATACAATTTCGAAACATTTTTTATTGCAAGAGAGAGAGAGACCCTATAATTTTCATTGCAAAAAATAATATTAATTAATATTTTCAATCAAAGTTATTGATAGGGTTCCAGTACTGACTTTTCTAGTTGATTTTAATTAATTTGTACTACTTTTTATTGATTTCGTAGGCTCTTGGAAAATTAGACAAATTTCAATTAGTTTTTTTCGTTCAATTGTTTGTAAAAATATTATATATATAAGCCTGTTTTAAATTTAAATATATATTTTATCTCCTTTTTTACAATGTCGTTTCGCTTTATATTTCCAAATCACCAGAGAATAATAATAGCTATATATTCAAATTTAAAAAAGAGTAGAATTCTACATTCATTTTTTCTTTTATCCTCAAAACTACTCTAAATTCTTTCCTTGACAATATTCGAACAATGAAGTTATCTAACGTTGCTATCGCTGCCGCTTCCGTTTCTACCGTCTTAGCTGCTCCAGCTGTCGTCACTGAACATGTCCATGCTTCTCCAACTGTCACCGTCCAAGGTTTCGTTTACTATTCTGACGGTGTTGCTCATACTACTTACACTACCATCGATGACTCTACAAAGACTAAAAATGCCGCTGTTGCTGTCGCTGACAGTACTAGTTCTACTGTTACCTCTACTTCTACTACTACCTTCACTCAACAAGCTGCTACTACCACTTCTACCACCCCAGCTGCTGAAACTACCACTTCTACCACTCCAGTCGCTGAAACCACCACTTCTACCACTCCAGTCGCTGAAACCACCACTTCTACCACTCCAGTCGCTGAAACTACCACTTCTACCACTCCAGCTGCTGCCGCTACCACTACTGCCGCTGCTGCCTCTACCGATGATAGTTCCTTATCTGATTTCGCTAATGAAATCTTAAACGCTCACAATGTTAAGAGAGCTTTACATCAAGACACTGGTTCTTTAGAATGGTCTTCCACTTTAGCTGATTACGCTCAAGCTTTTGCTGACAACTACGACTGTTCTGGTACTTTAACTCACTCTGGTGGTGATTACGGTGAAAACTTAGCCGCTGGTTACGGTGCCACCGATGCTGTTGCTGCTTGGTACGATGAAATCTCCGGTTACGATTTCGCTAACCCAGGTTACTCTTCTTCCACTGGTCACTTCACCCAATTAGTCTGGAAGGCTTCCACTCAATTAGGTTGTGGTTACAAGACCTGCAACAACGAATGGGGTACTTACATCATCTGTTCTTACAACCCAGCTGGTAACTTTATTGGTCAATTCGCCGATAACGTCGGTAACTTAATTTAATTGAACTGAAATAGGAATTGATATTTTTTATTCAGTCAATTATTTTTATTCATTCAATTATTTTTAATAATTTTTCTCTAATTTTTTTAAAAAAAAAAATCGTAAAGTTGAAAATGTTAGTTAGAAACGTTTATTCTATTTTCTCTTTCGATCTTTTTTTTCTGGGTTTATAATCATCTAATTTAACGATATTAACAAAAAAAATATAATAAAATATTTTTTTACTGTTTATTTCAATTATTAAATGGAATTATTGATTTAATTTTCATTTTAACGATTGAACACTACGTTCTTAATAAGGATAGGATATTGATTTGTTCTACCTTAATTCTAACTTTTAAAAATTAAATCATATATTAAAAAGCTTATATAGTGATTAATGTATGTGTATATATTACGGATACCAATACATAAAATTTTAACAAATACTGTTTTTTTCAACTATATAATAAACTAAATCAAGCATGACAACCATTACATTGTCTTGTGATATTGACATATCTCATTCTCTGTCCCAAAGTTTGATTATAATGCGATTGAGCCTCATCAGGGTCCAAATGTCCATATTTTAAGTATATTGGAAAGCATTACCAAATATTACAAAAATTCAAAAACTTTTTTTTCGAGTACGGTTGCAAATAGAAATAAGTTTATCCTATTGTGTTATAGTTTGGTTAGTCTGTATGTGTTTAATAAATTATGTTAGAATGGGATATTGGATTAAAGTAATATGCTTTTTAATATATTGAGTAGATTGAAGTAGTGAAATAATGGAAGAATTTACAAAATTTCTTATCTAATGTGTCAATAACATATCTTTATTATATAATAGATAGTTTAAACAAAATTATGTGCGTAAAGAAAGCCAAGACAACAATTTAAGGGCAATTGAGTTAACTACGGATATATTTTAATCATGACCATGGAGTATGAGAAAGCTAAATAAAGTTAAATTACCTAAAAATGAAAATGTAAAAGAAAAGAAAAAATATAATGAAATATACGTAATTAAATTTCTTAATTACATATAATGACATATTTGTTTGTACAAAATTTTGTTTCAATTTTGTTTCAAAAAGCACATAGGAACCGTTCAATCAACTGATTTCTTATAAATTATACCAAACAGAAACCAACTGATTCCATTTAGTCTGAAAACTAGAATCCCGAATAAAAAACACAAGGACATAAGAACATTTATGAGTGTCTAATACAGTTATATAACTTCAAATCTTGTGACAGTTTCAAAACACACTATAACTATATACATCTTAAGTTCAATCAGACAGCTACAATTTCCCATGAACCAGACTCAATAAAACCATAACATACAAATCACTTTTAACTCATCATCATATTACCTTCCCTCCAACTAACTAACTAACTACAATCCATATTGTAAATACATTACACTTTTTATTATACAAACATCAAACCTAATATTACATTGGACCCTGTCAGATCTGCCCAGTTCTGGCACACACGCGCACATTAACAATCATAACAGCAGCATTTCGAAATCTTATTTCTAACAGTAATCTGGCAGCACCACCCCCATAATTAATCGTAATAATTAGTATATCAATCACACACGTTAGCGACACAGCGACCGCAATACTTCAAAAAATTCTTTTCTTTTTTATATTTAAAAATATTAATTTTCTACGACATTATCTCTGTAATTTATATAAATATTAATATTTTTTTCGCAACATTTTCGAAATTGTTGTTTGAAATTTTTTTATAAATTTCAACATTCTAATTACGTGTTCAAATAATAATGGCTACGAAATTTTAAAAAAATTGTAATAATAAAGTGAATTATTATGACTTTTAAATGATAATTTGTTGTGCAAATTGACCAGTCTGGCTATTATACTATTTTTATCAACTAAATAATTTCATCAATGGAAGGAAAAATAGTTTAAATTCGATATTTTTCTTTAAGGTGACCGATTGATTTGAAATCTTAACACCTTGTTTTCTTTTTCTTTCTTTATTTATAACTAGCTCTTTTTATTTCAAGTTTTAATATTTAAGATTAATTATTTTTTATTTTCCATTTTTTATAAGTTATTTTAAATTATTAAATTAAAAAAACCAATAGCAAAAAAAAAGATATTTCAGATTACAATTAATTGATTATTTTATTCGAAATTACAATTGAATATCTATCAAAAGACTAATATATTTTTTTTTCTTTCCCTTCTCCCCCCATTACAAATCCTTTGAATTTTAATTATTTTAATAATTCAAAAAATCTTAACCATCTATAATTTATTTGGTTTAACTACTTTTCTTTTCAAATTTCAATTCACTTTATTTTTTATCATTAATCGATTACAGATTTAAGAAAATATGGCAGGCTATCCAAAGTTAAATGCTAGTACAGCATCTGAATTTATCGGTGAACCATCTCCATCAATCTCAAATGGTTCAGACACTCCAGCTCGTGCTTCAATTTCAATTGATACTACCGAAGTCTCTTCTACTTCTTCTATCTTCCATCCAGAAAATGAAGATGATATCGAAGATTTCAGCGAAGAAGAAATCATTGAAGAAGTCATCCCAGCCGATGAAATTCCTGTTAAAGAAACTTTAATTAAAGAAACTATCGTCGAAGAAGCTCCAATTGTTGAAGAAGCTCCAATTGTTGAAGAAGCTCCAATTGTTGAAGAAGCTCCAATTGTTGAAGAAGCTCCAGTTGTTGAAGAAGCTCCAGTTGTTGAAGAAGCTCCAGTTGTTGAAGAAGCTCCAGTTGTTGAAGAAGCTCCAGTTGTTGAAGAAGCTCCAGTTGTTGAAGAAGCTCCAGTTGTTGAAGAAGCTCCAGTTGTTGAAGAAGCTCCAGTCGTCCAAGAAATAATTGTCGATCAAACCGATGCTGTTCCACAACCACCAAAGAAGATCTCAATTAAAGATTTACCATCTTTAAGTAGCAGTGTCGAAATCCCTGTTTTCTCTACTGCTTGGGGTCCAAAAGTTCAACCAAAAAAAATTAGTTCTGAAAAATTGAAATCTTTGAACGAATCTTTCCCATCATCTTCTGTTGTTGAAGCCAAACCAATGCGTTCTTTGAAAATCCAAGAAAAATTTACTATCAATGGTGATGCTCAATCTCAATCCAGTAAAGATATCTATAGTGAAATCGCTAATTCTATTAAGAAAGAATATAAGGTTTCTATTGAATCCACTATCACTTCCAGTGGTCGTATTGTTATCATTTCTGGTGTCCGTGACGATGTCATTAATGCTAAAAGAATCTTATTAAAGAAATTAGAAAGACCTGTCTCTGTTGATATTCAAGTTCCAACTTCTTGTAAACCAGCTATCATTGGTTTAGGTGGTAAGAATGTTCGTGAATTGATTACTAAGTATCAAATCAGAATTCATGTTAGTGATAAACCAATTGAAGATTCTTATGATGAAGATTTAGATGACACCATGATTAACATCAATTTATTTGGTGATTCCGCTTCTGTTGATTTAGTTACAAAGTCAATCAATTCCATTGTCAAAGAAGAAACTAAGAATGCTTCTTTTAAGGTTCAAGTTGATAACAAAACTATAATTCCATATATTAACATAAATGATATCAAGAAAACTCCATCTGTTAGAGTTCAATTTGTTGATAGAATTGAAGAATTTGTAGTCTCTGGTCCACGCGATGAAGCTAAAGAAATTTTACATGTTGTTAGAAAATACATTTCTACTTTATCTACTTCCATTGAAGAAAGAGTTGTTAATATTCCATATAAATTCCAAGTTTTAATTGATGCTGATGAAATTAAAAAACAATTCAATATCAACGTCGAATTCCCAAGTTCTCAAGATGATGAAGCTGTAAAGTTTATTGGTCCAAGAGAAAAGGTTAACGAAGCTGTCGATTTTGCTAGATCCTCTTCTAAAAACTATGTTATTGAAGTTCTTGATATCTCCAAGTCTCATAGTAACAATGTTGAACATGCCAAGAGATTAGTTTTATTATTTGAAAAATACAACATGTTAAAATCCATAGCCGATGAATATGAAAATGTTAAATTTTATTTACCACTTTTACAAAAGTTCGAAAAATCAGATTCTGTCGATATTATTATTTCTTCATTAAAGGACGATTCTAAGCTATTGAAGTTTGCTCGTAAAGAGATTATTAATTTAGTTGATAACATTAGCCCATCTGATTTATTAGTCATTGACGACATCGAATACGAATTATTCCACAGAGAAGTCTTAAAGGTTCTTGAAGCTAATGATGATGTTAAATTTGTTCAATTAGGTAACATAGAACCAAATAATAACACTGTCATTTTAACTGCTTATGATGAATCAAATGATTTCAAATTATCATCTGATGAAGTTAAAACAATTTTACAAAAATCTAATAAATCATTAGATAAAATCCGTGAATCTCAAAACTCTTTAGCTATTGAAACTTTCACCATGAAGTCTAAGTTACAAGATGAATTATTAAGTTCAACTTCATCAACTTATCAATTATTAGATGAAGAAATTGAAAAGCATGATGGTAGTGTTCAAATTAAATTACACACTCCTGATTCTAATTCATTCTTAGTTAGAGCTCATGAAAAATCAGTTAAATTAGCAAAGAAATCTTTAACTAACATAATCGAAAACCCAGAAAGAAATTACAATGAAGCTGTTGAAATCCCAGCCGACGTTTTCTCAAGATTCATTGGTGGTAAAGGTGCTAATATTCAAGCCATTCGTTCCAAGTACGATATTACCATCCAAATCCCAGAAAATGCTTCCAAACCAAACTCAAAGGAACCTACTAAGGCGACTTTAATTGGTGTCCAATACAATGTTAAACGTTCAATTGAACATATCAATACTGAAATTAAGAGATGGGCTGATATCATCACTAAAGAATTAATTGCTCCATTACAATTCCATAGTGCTTTAATTGGTCGTAGAGGTGCCAACTTGAAGCATTTACAAACCAAGTACGGTGTCTCTATTAATTTTCCAAAGGATAACACCATCGTTACTATTAGAGGTCCTTCTCGTCTAGTTAACCAAGCTCACGATGAATTGCACGATTTATTAGACTTTGAAATGAAACATAGTAATAAGGTTGTTGTTAAAGTTGCTGTCGATCAAATTCCAAGAATTATTGGTAAGAGTGGTCAAATGATCAATGATTTAAGAACTGCTTATGGTGTCGAAATGGATTTCGTAGAAGATACTAATGATTTATCTAAATTAACTACCAAAGAAGTCCAATTAGAAATTGTTGGTACTAAGGAAGCTATCAAGGAAGCATCTGAAAAGGTCAATTCCATCATCTTCAACAGTACCAATTTTGTTTCTGAAGATGTTGAAGTTGATCCAAAATACTATAAGAATATCATTGGTCAAAACGGTGCTACTTTAAGAGAAATTATTTCTAAATCTGGCGGTGAACATCTTTCAATTGGTAGACCAATCAATATTCCAAAGACCGGTGCTAAAGAAACATTTATTACAGTCCAAGGTCCAAAAGATTTTGTTAAGAAAGCTATTACACAAATCAAAGATGTTGTTTCTTCTATTCAAAATTCTGTTACCAAAGAATTAAATATCGAACCTGAAAATCAAGGTGCATTGATTGGCCCAGCAGGTACTGTGCGTCGTCAATTAGAAACTGAATTCAATATTAGTTTATTAATTCCAAACAGAGGTGATACCAAAAATAAGGTTAGAATTGTAGGTTTACCAGAAAATATTGAAAAGGCTGAAAAGAAAATCTTCACTGAATTAATCAGAGATTCATTTGACTTTGAAATCAAAGTCCCAGCTTCTATCCATGAATACGTTTCTGAACGTGGTGCTTTCCCTCAAAGTTTGAGATTAAACCAATTTGTTAGCGTTAGATATGGTAATTCGACCAGATTAGCCAATTCCATTAGTGGTCGTACTTTATCTATTCCAATCGATGAAGTTGCTGGTACTAATGATGAAAAATTAAAATTAACTATCAAATCTGCTGAACCTACTCAATTTGATGATAACACAGAAGAAATTCCTTGGAGGGTCAGATACGAACCAGTTGAACTTGATGGTTTATTAAGTGATGAAAATAAGTTTGCTTCTGCTGAAGACAAAAAGAAGTATATGCTAGATTTAGCTAAAGAACGTATTGAAAAGAGAATCAATTCAGCTTCATCTGCCAACACAGTTGCTTATATCTGGGCTAAAGAAACTAAGAAATTCAATACAGTTGTTGGTCCAGCCGGTACTAGAATTATCAAATTGAGAGATATCACCGGTTGTATTGTCCATATCCCAAGAAACTCTGATAAGAACAAGAATATTATATATGTCAAGGGTTCCAAAGATGATGTCGAAGCTTGTGCTTCCACTATTATGGATTTATTAAAGAACTGATTTCTCGCATTTTATAACTATGTAGCTGTAGAAAAATTTCTTATGAAGTTTAATTGTATAATATTTTTAAGAAGTATATTAATTTATTAGTAAAGCAAATGCACTATATGGATTTCCTGTGCTACCTTGTATCAAACAGTCTTTAACAGGATTTTTATGGTTGCTCGTATAATATTATGTAATTCTGTTTACTATATATCTTTTGTATAAGTGTATTCACAACAAAAGATTTTGAATTGAAGATATGAATTCTGGAAAAGTTTAAATATGATCCCTTAATTATAGAGTTAAGTTATTTATGATTGCTATTAAGAAATTGTATTAACAACATGATGTTGGATTTGATGCTTGTGGTTCTTGTAACCTAATGTTTGAGGTATTTGAAGTGTTTTCCTGTGAACTACTATTTGATTGCTCAGCTTTCTTGAATTGATATAATCTTTCACCGATAGTTTGAAAAACTTCTTTAACATTTGAGCCGGTCTTGGCACTTACTTCATAAAATAATAAATTTTCTTCATCAGCCCAGTTTTTAGCTTCATCGTATTCGATTGATCTCTTTGAAGAATCTTCTTTGCATAAATCTACTTTATTACCTACTAAACAAATAACTAAATTCTCATCGCCAACTTTATTTTTTAATTCTTCAACCCAACTTTTTGCCTTTGTTAATGAGTCAGGTGCTGTGATATCATAAACTACTAAAGCAGCATTAGCGTTTCTATAATACATTGGAGCTAAAGATTTATAACGTTCTTGACCTGCAGTATCCCATATTTCAAATTTAAGTGCTTGGTTATCTTCTTCTAAAGTGATAGTTTGCGATAAAAATGCTGCACCGATAGTGCTCTCTCTTAATTCATCGAATGTATCTTTGACAAATCTGTGAACGATTGACGATTTACCAACAGATGAATCACCTAATAAAACCAATTTAAATTGTAGCATTGTGTATATATTTAAATTTATCTCTTAAAATTATAATAAATCAATATTTAAACAAAATAAAATTTATAGTTATCGTATAGTATCCAAAAATAGCAACTATAGTATGACACTACTTTCAAGCGTTTCTCTATCGAAATGTGTTTTGTTATTATATAATAAAAATAATTTAGAATGAAATAATCTTATTTATATTAAAATTATAATGTTTTTATATTATTAAATAAATGAGATATCCATTTAAACCAATTTTTCTTTAAAATTAGTTTAACTACTTTTCCTATTATTATAACATTTTACATTTACATTTAGATTTTTCTTCTTTTTTTTTGTTTTTTTTTTTTGAGTTTTTTGAAAAATTCACATAACAAACTGAAAGTGACACACGATAATGAAACTAAAAGAATAAAAGAATAAGAGAATACAATAGATGTGATTATTATTAAAAGGTAAATTAATTTTATATAATTGATACATTAGTAATATATTATTTAAATACTTATCTAATTATACGACTGATTTAATTTGGTGATTAGATTCATATAGCCATGCTCAATGGTTATTTTTATTCTCTTTATTATCTTTTTTAATTTGTTTCATTTCTTTTTTCTCCAATTTCTTCTTCTGTTTATTTAAATTTTTAGCTGCTGCTAATGTAAACCCACCCATTGCATATTTATTCGTACTCTGCCAAACTGATAACGGAATTTCTTTTGGCAATTTACGTCCGTATAAACATTGGTCAACTAACCACATTCCCACAATGAATGAATCTCTATCCAACGTCGCATCTTTTCTCTTATCAACAAAATCATAAATTTTCACTAAAATATCAGTTGGAAGATTCGATCTTAACCATATATCCTTGACAACTAAATTTAACATTAGCCCATCACTAGGCAAATCTTTAACACCTACATCTTCCCCGTTCATTATTTGGTTGTACCAAGGTAAAGTATTTAAATATAGAAATCTATTGCTCACCCACATACCTTCATATCTTTTCCTTTCATCAGTAGTTATTACAAATAAATCCTGATGTGACCTCCAGGGTCTTTCTTCATCGAATATTTTCTTAGTACTAGAATCATTATTTTGTGAATAAAAATTATAACCAAGTTCGGAAGGTTTCAAGTGACGTACCCCACTCTTGACCATTTCTTCAGGTAATGTTATTTTATTTTTACTAATTGGGACGTTCTTTGTTTCGAAATGTTCAAGTTCATCAGAATCGGAATTGGAATATTTACTATCACTACTAATAAAATCGTCATCAACATCTTTCTCAGAGTTTAAACTATCATAATGTTCATTTTCATATGGATCATTAATTTTTCTCATAGTGGATCTAAATTTTATATTGTTACTAGTTTTTATTATAGTTTTACCGTTATCATCTTCTGTTATATTAGATTTTATTGGGACAATAGTTTTAGACCCAGCACTCCTTAAAAGTTTTGCTTTAATTTTTCCTAACGTAGTATTTCTTGTGTAATTAGGAATTAAATCTGGAAGAGTACCTTGGTACGTCACTTTGCTACCAGGTTTGATATTGTTTGAATTAGGTCCTTGATTTGCCACTTCAGGCTCCAAATGAGTCCAGCTCAACATGGCAGCTTTGTTAGTCATATTTGATTGATTTTTAATTTGATGATTCTCCAAATAAGGATTATCTTCCATTTCTGAGAGACCCTCCATACTAACATCAGATACTTTAGAAGATTCATGGGAATCAGAAACTGCACTGACTAATGCTTTTTGGAAAGGTTTACCATACGTGTTATCAGAAGTCTCTTGTATGCTTAGGTTGCTGTTGCTATTGCTACTATCAACATTACCATTATATGTTTGATTTAATAGATTTCTGTTTTCTAATTTCTTAGGATATTCATACCTTTGTGCATACAATGGAATCACCGTATCTGATAATTGTTTTTTGATTATTGTCGTATGCTTTCTATCTACATTGTCATGATTACTGATATTTTTTGTATTTTGATTCTCAACTGATGTGTTTCTATTATTTTTTGGCATATGGTTAAAATCATTCAACGAGAAATTCTCATGATCTAATTGACTATTGGCTAGACTTGCAGCAACTTTGGCAATATCAGTTATTGAATTTTCTTTTTGTCGTATATTTGTTAAATCTTCCAAATTATCCGAGTTCGGTATTTCCTTATTTGAATAAGATGTAATCTCTGAAACGGAATGTTTCACTCTTTGATTATTTCTGTAATTTGGTGAATTTGATCCTGATGTAGCATGATAGTTTAGTTTATGTAAATGTGTAGATGATGATTCATCTTTTCTTAAATTTCTTAATGATAAATGTCCACTTCTTTTATAATTAGTCTGAGGTTGTTTAACACTACTATTAGTAACTCTCTCAGTGGGGACTACTGGGTCAGAAAATTTTTTAAACATCAATTGAGCAGCTTGAATGGAGTCAGCTTGATCTTTTGCTTGCATTTCCATAATTGGTCCATTTCTGCCATTAACTTTGGATTTTTGAAATAGATTATCTATCATCTAGTACACAAAATATTTTTATTACCAAATTAATTGATTAACTTATAAAATTGTTTTGAGTTTGAAAGTTTTTTTATATCATAAAATAGTAGAATAAATGTTTTTTGTATCGTGTGTTACTTCCCCAATAAAAATGACTTAATGTTTGTATGTCTCTGTTATGAATTAACTTCAAACAAAAATAGTGCTAAAGTTTTTTAAATTATAATTGGTTAATAATTAATAATTTTATATGTTTTAAATTGAAAAGTTATTATTTCAATTTGATTATTTGTTGTTATGTGTACCATCCCAAAATTCCCTTGATTACTTCACATTCTATTTCGCTTGTCTTAAAGTAGCAAGAATTTCAAAAAAATAAAAAACAACATGAAAAATGATGAAAAAAACTCTTAAAATTTACAATCTAAATGCTTATAAATTAAGGATTTCTTATATGATTTTCAATGTTATGCAATCAATTGGATAAGTTTTCATTATTCATACATGTATATCGCATTTAATTTTGATTAGGAAATTATAAAACTGATTATTAAGTACCTTAAAAATTTATAGAAACCAGAAATAGATACTCTTTAAGGATGCCAGAACAAATAGCTCACAAAAAACATTCAGCTAAAAGATCAATAAGTAAAGATAAAAGATTACTTCTGAAGGAAATATACAATCTAGATGATGTTAAAGTTGAAAAGCCAGCCTCGATAGAAAAAGAAACCAAACCTGCTGTTGATAGTGAAGAAATAGATGAAAACAAGAAAATAGAGCTCCCTCATGTTGCAAAGGTTGAACCACCTTCATATAATACTGATTATGATTCAGATAATGACGATACAGAAGAATTAGAAGAAATAGAGAAAACACCACTTAATGAGTTAGAATTCAAGACATTATTGCATATACACAATCGATTATTGAGAAAAGAAACTGACACTAATAATTCAATTAAAAATGTTATTTATGATAATTATTATGATTTAATTAAAGTTAATGATCTTTTAAAAGAAATGACCGATGATAATCATTCAAAACTAGAACAATTAAAGACAACGTTAAATGATATTTTAAATTAAATGATATTAAGATTGTAATATTAAATGAAGATATGTAAACTTAAAAAGGAATAGTATTAAACATGAAAAAATGTTATATTAATTTCTATCAACTATTTGAATTTATATATAATATTATATGATGTGTATTGTTTATGCTAATGATTCGAAGTTACCTTTATTAATAACGAAAACATCGATTGCAGCCATAGCAGCGTATAATCTATTTTCAGCTTCTTCAAATACAATTGAATTTTTACTGTAAAAGACTTCATCAGTAACTTCTTCATGATGTCTTGGTAAACAATGCATAAATTTAAAATTTGGATCAGCTAATTTTGTTAAATTTGAATTTATTTGGAAACCTTCGAATTGTTTTAATTTAGCTTCTTTTGCAAATTCTTCACCCATTGAAATGAATGTATCAGTGACCAAAACATTTGCATCCTTTGAAGCATATTCAGAATCATGAGTTGTTTCGAATTTACAATTATTTTTAGAAGCTAACTTTTTGGCTTCTTCAACAATATCGTTATCAAGTTCAATGCCATTTGGTGTAGCGACAATAACGTCAATACCTAACTTTAAACATGCAATTGACATATCGTTAATAACATTATTTGCATCACCGATCCAAGCTACTTTTAATTTATTTTTTGTATAATCTAAATGTTCTTTTATAGTTAATAAATCACAAATAGCTTGTAATGGATGAAATTTATCGCAAAGAGAATTTATAATTGGTACTGAAGAGTCCTTACATAAATTTTGAATATCATCATGACTATTAACTCTTGCGAAAATACAAGAAACCATTGAAGAGACAACTTTTGTTGTATCATAAAATGATTCATTTGTACCTAATTGAATATCATCTTTACCTAAAAACATTGGTTGAGCACCGAAAAATGTTGCAGCACCTTCTGTTGATATTCTTGTTCTTGTTGATCTTTTACTAAAGATTAATGCAATTGTTCTACCGATTAATTTTAAATGATTTTTTTGAAATTCTGTTAAATCATTATTTTTAAAAATTTTTTTATAATGTTCAGCTCTATTGACTAATATGGAGAATTCTTTATCAGTTAAATCTTTAATTGAAACTAAATGACGGATTTGTGACATTGTGATAAGTATATAATAATATGAATTATTGATTGATTGATTATTTTATGTTTAGATATTAATTATAATAAGAATTAAGAATTGAATATGTTTTCATAATTGAAAATCTTTGTGTCTTTATATATCCATTTATTTTTTTTTTTTTTTTAATTAACATTGATTAAAATAATTTATAATTGTTGTTCAATTATGTTTATTTGAAAGTATTAGTGTTAGTTATAAGGTAAAAGATGTTATAGTTCTAAAGTTAAGGTACTTTAAACAATGAACTAAATTCACTATTAAAACTATTGAAGCAGACTACAAGACTATTGAATCAGTTTAATAAACAATAGAATTTAATAAAACTTTAAACAATCTGATTCATTATTTTCATTTAGTCATAATCAATAATTTATTAAAATACTGTTACATTCAGTTAAAATTTCACTAGTTACTAACTACAGTTAACTATGCTAATTTCTCTTTCGCTTTCACTTTTCACTATTTATATCATTCACATAATTTAAAAAAAAAAAAATGAGTCAAATTCAATAATTTTCTGTTCTTAAAAAGTGGTTTCTACGTCAGTTTCTCTCTAATATTTATTTTTCACCACCAATTTTTTTATTCATTTGATAATATAATTTTTTGTTTTGTAAATTATGTGTACAAAATTAATGACTCATAACGTGAAAATTTACGAAATTTTTTTTTTTGAAAAATAGGGTTAGTTAGGGTTATAAGGGAATAGGATTTGTGTTAGGGTATTCTGTTTAGGTCTTCGCAGATAGGTCTTTGCAGATAGGGCTATCTGGAATAATAAATAGGTCTTAGTTCATCATATACTTACCAACACAATGAAACTTAATCATCATAAATATTATTTTATTTTTATAGGTATAAAATTTTTATATATTTTATTATAAATGTCCTTTAAAGACTGATTTATTAATCTTGAATTTTTTTAATTAAATTTAATTGTGAATTAGATTTCAAAAAAATCATATCAGAAAATGATCTTGTTGTATCAAAAAAATTAAATCCATTAAAGCTAGGAGTTTTATCTCTTAACATAGTGGAATGATTATTTGGAATTTGATTATTATGTTGTTCCATTGATACATTATTTTTATTATCAATTTTTGATTTGATTTTAATTAATTGTTTATTCATATCATTTTTATTGATTGTTTCTTCATATGAAATATTCTCATTTCTAACATTATTTTCATTCTTAATTGTATTATTTAATAATATATCATCAATGCTATTTTGGGTATGAATGCTCTTATTCATTAAATTATCACATGGTAATATAATACAACTTACATTGGTTGTTAATGAATTCTTCTTGGTTTTAATCTTATTTTTATTGATATTATTATCAATTGAATTTTTAGTATCAAATAATGATGGTGGTTGTGGCTTGTCGTATCTTGTTTGAAATAATGTTTTGTGACGCCTTGATTTAAAAGGTATCTCTAATGGCTTATTATTATCATTGATGATATCATCGTCATCGTCATCTTCAACATAACCATCATCTGTGTGTTCTTGATTTAAAACTAAATGAGATTCATTAGATAAAATATTATTATCAATTTTATTATTACTGACATCTTCACCTTCATTTAATTGACTTAATGATTTTAATGAAAAACTTTCAAAAAATGGTGGTAAATAACCTTGCGTATATGTATTGGAATTCTTCATTATATGATTTTCTGATTTTAAATTCATTTCTGTTGATGTAGTTGTCTCTAAATTGAATTGAGTATTAATCCCGTTCTGATCAGTTGGAACAGGTTCGTTAAACATATCAAATTGTTCCATAATAGCATCTGTATCACTTCTTAATAAATTAGTTCTACCTCCATTGAAAAATGAAAAATTTGAACCGTTATTAAATGTGCTGGTACCATTGAAATTGGTAACTGATTGTAAATAACCTAATTTATTATACTTATTTAAATTTGTCGAACTTAATTTCAATTTCAAACTTAAATCAAATTTAAAATTACTTTGTAATTCTAATAACAAAGCATTTTTAAGATCATCAAAGAACCATAACGTACAAAATCTTGTTAAAAATGCTTTAAATCTTAATAAATTCCAATTATCGGCTAATGATATATCACTATTAAAGTTTTTCTTATTCAAGACTGACCAACTATTTAAATGTAATAGAGAAAACCTTATAATCTCTGTATTATGACATGGTAAAAAATATTTAACATAAAATTGTTGTGGTTGATCCTTTAAATAAAAATTTCCATTAGTTAAAAAACTATGATATTTTAATAAAATTTGAAAACTATTTTCAACTTTTGATTGATCGGTAATTAAAATTGATGTTGAATTTAGTTTAACTTGTTGTTGAATTTTACCATTTAATGGTTTATTTGTTTTTTTAATCGGTATATTATACAATGAATTAATTTGATTTGGATTAATTAAAATTGATTTCAATATTAAATAATACAATGTTAATTGTAAATTACGACATTCTTCCAATGTTAATGTTTCTTCTAAAAAATTTTCATTATTATTAAAAAACATATTTTCATTAATTAAAGTATCCTTAAAATTTTCAATATTTTTTAATAGTTCTTCATTTGAAGAATCTATATTTAATGATACAACCGTTATGAAGTTGTTTAAAATTTTAAACATTTTCAAATTTTCATCTCTAATACCGAACAATAGATCTGATTCAAATTGTGAATCTAATTTGGCAATTAATTTAACATTTTTTTTATGAAGTATTTCCCACCACTTATTTAAAAATTTATAACATGCTATTGAAATTTTTTCTATTTTAAGTATCTTTTTTCTTTTAATAAAATATGGTTCTTTGAAAGATTTATTTGTAATTTGATTATTTTCTAAGGATGTGTCGCTTTTCGTGTCAGTAAATTTCATTGAATCATTTATGAAAACATTTGTTATATTAAATAAATCATTAATAATTTCTAAATTATTGGAATCTGTTACTGACATGTAATAATAAATTGCTAAATTTAATAAATTTAATATTTTAATATTATTAATTTTTTCATTACCATTACTGTAATTATTTATTCCATAATTTTTATTAATTAAAATTATCATTTTTGTTATTTCAAACAATTTAAATTTATCGAAACAACTCCAATTTAACTGTATGATAAAACAAAGTATAGTTATATTAATTGGATTTTTATTTATTGTATTATTTGTTAAATTTGATACTTCTTTTAATAAATTATCAGGATAAAGTAATGGTAATACCGAATTTTGAATAAAATTAAAATTATCAATTGATAAATCAATTAGTTCTTTTAATTGAATTATATTCATATTTGATTTATTAATTAAGAAATTTGGTAAATAATTATACTGTGGGTTTAATTGTAAATTTGTTATTAACATAGTTAATTGAAAATCAACTAACCATTCTTTATTAATAAAATTTCTATTTGTATTATCATTTAACAATTGTTCTGCACCAATCAATGATTTTTTAATTATATTATCCCAATAATTACTTCTATCGACTGAGTCATTAGTAATATCAATAATGTTTTTCTTAGTTTCAATATCTTCATTTAAATTCAAACTTAAATTTATCAAAGACATTTGATCATTTGTATTATTATCAATATTATCAATATTATTTGATTCTAATAATCTAATTTTTTGTTGTAAATCAATTACTTGTTTTTCTAACATTTCAGTATAACCTTTTGGAAATCCTCTTCTTGTTAATTTATCACTTGTTTCACAATTATAATTAATTTTTAAACAATGCGAACAACTTGGTTTTAAACCATCACATTTAATTTTTTTCAATCTACATCTATCACAAGCTTGTGATAAACGTACATTGATAATATTATTTAATGAATTATTATGAATATTATTTTTTTTGGTTGTTGAAGTTATTACTGTAACTAATTTATCATTATTTACAGTATCATTTTGTTCACCATACTTTCTTTTCTTTTTAGACACATCTAAATTATCAGATTTTCTTTTATTATTCTCTAAAATTACCAAACTTGGCATCTTTTATTTTTAAAAATTTAATGATTGTAAATATATAATTTTTTTTCTAATTCTTGTATTTTTCTTTATTTTAAAAAATTATAAAAAAAATAAATTAGCCGCCGACCACAAAAAAAAAAAAGAAAACCCCTTAAAAATAAACAGAAGAAAGGAACTGTAATTAAAATTCTTTTTTTATTTTTCCTATTTGTTTACGATTAATTAAATTAACGTACTTTTTATATTATTTATAAATTTATTAAAAAAAAAAGGAACACAATATTAATAGGGCATTATAATTTAAAATGAATAATTAAACGAATGGTCATTTAATAATTTTAGGTAATAAAAAGTTGGGGTATATAATTTAAAATTATCTTTGTCAATATTATATATATATATATAGAAGTTTATTATTGAAACGAATTACCATAAATAGAAGGATGTTTAAAATTGAAACAAGGGCAAAAAAAAAAAAGAAAATGACAGTTCTTATATTGTAAAAAACACATAGAGTTTTGTGGCTGGTGACTTTTTAAATTTTAATATTTAAAGAAAATCATTTCTTTAAATATTACCATATGAACGCAATAAATAAATGACAATAAAAGAGGGAAAGATAGAGAGATATACAGGAAAAGAAACGATAGAAATGTATGATCAATTGCTCCCCTTAATTTTTACATTGATACTACGCTTTTTTTCATTACAAAAAGTATGTTTCTTTTTTCTTTTTTTTTTAATTAATTAATTAATTAATTCAATTCCCGATTGAAGTGGGAAATTATTATTAATTTTTCGGTTTTAATTCAATTATTTCCTTATTTATATTACTAACTTTATAATTAGAATTAGAATAAATTTAGTAGTAGATACTTTTTATGAATTCCATTCCCGATTTACGGACTTATAAATATTATTTTATTACAATTATATATATAAAAAATTTAGAAATAAATATATATAAATACTTATTCATCATAAGTACCAAATGGTAATAATCCACCATTTGTTTTTGAATGTCTTGAAAAATAATCAAAATCAATTGATATTGCATTAGCTAATAATATTGCTTTTTCATCAAGATTCATTATTTTTTCTGATAAAAATTCTTTTGAATAAATATTTTCAAATGATTTTTGAGAATCAAATCTTACTATATATACACCTGTGTCAGTGAATAATTCTCTACCAATACCAACCCAATTTCTATCAACTCCACCAATAATTTTATTCTCTTTATTGTAAACAGGAAATTCAAATGATAAAAATTGAGAATCAATTTTACCAAATTGTTTAAAAATTGAATTATTCTTTAATTTAATAAATAAATCATATTTACGTCTTAAAAGATGCCATTTTTGTACAGATTCACCAACAATTATATTTGTATTCTTATTATTATTTTCAATTACAACTGGTAAATATACTTTAATATGAGAATTTATCCATGAAAATGGACGTTTAATTGTCATGATTAAATTATTATGATTATCAAATATATCAACAGTAAATGGTCTATGTAATTTTGAAACTTGTCTAATGATTTTTTTACCTATTGAAAAATCACGTTCTTCAATTCTACCTAATCTATTACCATTAACATCCATTATAATATATTTATTTGCTTGTTCATAACCAAGAAATATATTCATCATTTCAATTTGTCTTTCAATGATAATTGTTGGTTCATTCAATATACTCGTGGCAATCGGATCACTCGATTGGATAATAGTTTCATCTTTGTAATTATTTGAATTTATATGATTTGGATACACTATTTTTTTATTTTTATTATTCATTGATCTTCTTCTAAATGATTGATTACCAATTGCTTGAGAAAAAATTTTTGTTGTTGAGATTGATCTTCTTGGTATCAGATTTATGGCTTTATATATAAACATGATTATTTGTGAATATGAATATGAATACGAATATGAAAATTGATTATTTTATTTTAAGCCATCTTTGATAATAACTAAATGTTTCATTCAATTTTCCATCTTCTAATATCTAGGCGCTTTTTATATTGTAGTACGTTTTCTTTTATTGCCTATTTCAATCTGTCGAATATTTTCTAAAAAATTTCGCAATAAGATTCAACGCCTCCCCAAGCCCCATACTAATACGATGATATTTCTTAATAATAGAGTAACTAAAGAGCAAAACAAAACAAAACAAAACAAAACAACAGAAAATGATTATTAAAATTGATTTTAACTTATTGCAAATATTTAAAATAAAATATAGTTATATACTTATATGTTTACTTAAGAAAACTTTAAATTAAATCTCTCATCTTGTATGTCTTTCATTATAATAAAGAATATAGTTAAGCGTTAGTTACACCAATAACACCACAGGCGTTTCTACCACCAGCGTTACCAGTCTTTAAAGATTCTTCATTACCACCTTGGCCCAAATCATCAGTACCAGCATGAATGACAACAGATCTACCGATGATAGAAGTTGGACCGATTAATTTAATCAATTTATCAGTTAAAGAACCTTTAGCAACACCGTTAGCGTCAGTCTTAATATTACCCATGTCACCAACGTGTCTGTTTTCGGCAGTTGGAGAACCGTGAGTCTTTTTGAATGGGTTGAAATGTGGACCAGCAGAAGTACAACCATTAGTGACATCACCGAATTCATGAATGTGGAAACCACGTTCGGCATTTGGAGTGTTACCAGCAATTTCATAAGTTATAGTAGTAACATCATTTTCATTTTCTTGTTCGAAATGAACAACACCAGAAACACCAGCATCACCCTTTAAAATAGCAACAGCCTTAACCATTTTTAATATATTTTATAGTTTATTTGTATTTATTATTACAATAGATTATAAAATAAAAATTATTGAAAAAAAATATCATAATACAATTAATTGTATCAAGAAAAACAAAAAGTTAATAAATTAAATTTAAAAAAAAATACAGTTTATATTTATATAGAAAAAAAAAAATTAAGGAAATAATTAATTCCCTTTGTTTAAAATTTCTTAAATTTCTTCAATTTCTTAAATTTCTTATGTTAGTGATAATGTTATATAAAATAATTAGTAACACTATAAAAAAATACTTTGTAATATGAGAGAACCTATTGGAAAATACATTAATGAATTTCAATTTGAATTGAATTTTCTCAATACAAATAAAATTAACTTAACAAGGGGAAGCAAAAAAAGACAAGTTTAAAATGGGTTTTTTTTTTTTTATTTCCGTTAATATGCGGACGCAGATAAATCTGTATAGAAACGAGACAAGAGACACGAGAGTCTAAAGACACCCCTATAAAATTGTATGTTTTATGATGTTAATTATGGGTTTCTCATTATTATGAATGACGACATTGCTTTTCCAATTGTTGGTGATGGAAAAACAGAAAATTGAAATAAGAAATGTTATGAAATTATTTTATATCCAACGGATTTAAATTTTATAATTGAAATTAGAAGATGTGTGCGGGTAATGCCAGTTGGTGAAAAATAAAAATATTACAATTATAATATTTGTACATGTAATATATATATTATGACAAATCACGACAAATCACGACAATTTTATCACATAGTAAAAGAAATATTATATCCAACGGATGAATTTTTTTACGACAATTATTTTCAAAGAGGGTAATAAAAATTGTATTAAATTATATTAGTATAAATTTCTTGTTTTTTTAATATGTAAAAGCCGTTTCAAGATTTCAACCACTACTGTTTCTCTCATTATCATTATATAATTTCGTACGACCGCTTTCTTCTCTTAATCGGGGACTGTTTGAGTCCATTTAAAGTAATAATGTTCGGATTCATAATATTAATAAAAATAAATAGTGTGTACGGTAATAACACCATACTCAATCATGTTTTTGTTCTATTAAACACTGGCGGTCGTTTCTTTTTATATTATATTAAAAAATGTAATACAATATCATATTTTGTTCCGTAGGGATATTAAACTGTACACATTATATTAATGTTACGAAATTACAACATACTACATATTTTTTTTGTTTCGAAATTTCAGCTTTACTATGAATTCTATTATTTACCTGTTAATATATAATTATCATATACCCTAACAGAATACTAAAATCATATAATAAATGTTTTCGAATGTATTTTTGTTGTTTTAAAATCAGTAGTTCTGTACATTATTTCTTTTACCATATTATTTATTTCGTAAAATTTGAAAATAATTTTTTTATTACCAAATTCTCATATCAATTATGTCTTGGGAATGAACGGTTTGTACGTGAGATTGTTAATATTACTGTCTTTTCAAAACAAACATGAATTTAGATATGTTCGTTTCTTTTTGTTGCTCTCTACTGCTTTTCTCCGCTCATCATTCTTAATTATAATAAAATTTAAAAATTGTTTTCAATATCAACTACATGAATGCCAAAATAATGAAAAAATTTAAAAAATTTTTTTTCATCACTATAATTTAATGTTGTAATTAAAATCGATGGATTTAATTACTAAAATTTGTCCTAATTTTGTGTTTTTTAATAATAAATATTTTTTATTGAGATGAAAAATTTTCTTTTCTCCAACGGAAATATAAATAGCAGGTAGTTTTTACAAATTATTTATTTAAAAATATTTCTTCTCTAACCACTTCAAATCTAACCTTATCTGATCTCATCTAATCTCATCTCATCTCATCTCATCTCATCTCGTATATTATTTTTTCACTCATCTTTCATTTTTTCATATAACCATTCTTATTCTTATCACTTATCTCATAACTTATATAACACCAAGAAAATATTAAATCAATTCTAAGATATTAACAATAATTAATATCAACTTCTACATTTTTTTTATTTCGTTAATTGTCTAAGATTCGTTTTTTTATTAAATATATACTTTAAATCATATACACACAAAAAAAACAATGCATCAAATCTCATCTGATAGTCAATCCACTTCAAGTATGAGTAAAGAAAAAGCTACAGGTTATTCATTGAATAAAGATGATGATATCATCTTGACCGCTAAATCTATCGGTGATGAATTCATAACCGAAACCGTCTCTGAAAATGAGTCAGAAGAAGAATATGAAGATAATTTCAAAGGTAAATTTAAGAAATTAATCGATTTTCTTTCGGTAGCTGGTCCAAATGGTGAAAAAGGTATCGTTGAAACTTATTTATATAATGAAGATTTGCGTCCTGTAGAAGCTAAACGTAGAGTATGGACTTGGAAACAATATATTAACTTTTGGATTTCCGGTTCTTTCAACGTTAACACTTGGCAAATCTCAGCTACCGGTTTACAATTAGGTTTAAACTGGTGGCAAACTTGGATTTGTATTTGGGTTGGTTATTTCTTCGTCGCTATCTTTTTAGTTGCTGGTTCTCGTATTGGTAATATGTACCATATTTCTTTCCCAATTGCTTCTCGTGTTTCTTACGGTCCTTATTTCGCTATTTGGGTTGTCCTAAACAGAGTCGTCATGGCTTGTGTTTGGTTCTCGACTTTAGCTTGGTTAGGTGGTGAATGTGTCCAATTAATGTTAAGAACTATCTTTGGTAACGATTTACCACAAAGATTAGGTGACCATATTAAAGATCCAAATTTGAATAACTACCAATTCATGTGTTTCATGATTTTCTGGATCGTTGGTTTACCTTTCTTATGGTTCCCACCACATAAATTACGTCATGTTTTCGCTGTTAAAGCTGTTTTAGCTCCAATCGCTGCTTTTGCTTTCTTAATTTGGACTTTAATTAAAGCTGATGGTAAATTAGCTTTTGGTAACTTAAATGGTGGTACCGCTTTAAGTAGTTCTGCTACCGCTTGGGCTGTCATCAGATCTATCATGAGTGCTTTAGATAACTTCTCCACTTTAATTCTAAATGCTGCCGATTTCTCCCGTTTCGCCAAGTCTCCAAAATCTTCTACTTACTCACAATTCATTGCTTTACCATTATGTTACGCAGTTATCTCTTTGATTGGTATTTTAACCACAACTGCGGCTTATGAAATGTACGGTGTTAACTACTGGAGTCCTCTAGATGTCTTGGATCGTTATTTAGATAACTTCAACGGTGGTAACAGAGCTGGTGTATTTTTCATCTCTTTTGCCTTTGCTTTCGATCAATTGTCTTCCAATTTAGCTGGTAATGCTATCCCAGCTGGTACTGATATGACAGCTTTATTCCCAAAGTTCATTAACATTAGAAGAGGTTCTTACATTTGTGCTGCTTTAGCTTTATGTATTTGTCCATGGGATTTAATGGCTTCTTCATCTAAGTTTACCACTGCTTTAAGTGCTTATGCTGTGTTCTTATCTGCCATTGCTGGTGTTCAATTTGCTGATTATTTCATTGTTAGAAAAGGTTACATCAATGTTTATCACTGTTACACAAATAAACCTGATTCTTACTACATGTACAACAAATATGGTACTAATTGGAGAGCTGTTGTTGCATACGTAGCTGGTATTGTTCCAAATTTTACTGGTTTCATTGGTTCTGTTGGTCCAAGTGTTCCGGAAGGTGCTATGAAAGTTTATTACTTAAACTATTTCATTGGTTATTTAGTTGCTGTTCTTGTTTATGTTGGTTTAGTGTATTATTTCCCTGTTAAAGGTGTTCCACATAATGCCAAGATTACTGATAGAGTTTGGTATGAAGGTTGGATTGAAGTTGAAAATTTTACTGAAACAAGAGCTGCATTTGAAAAATATGGTGATGAAAATATTGAAGTTAGACAAAATGTTTAATCTACAATCACCATATCCTACTAACCTAAACGCATTCATATTAACATTTAGCATGAAAAAAAACATAATTTCCATTTTACATTGATTGATAATAAAGAATTTTGAAAAGAGA
Source organism: Tetrapisispora taiwanensis (nom. inval.) (assembly GCA_030573835.1). Lineage (NCBI taxonomy): Eukaryota > Fungi > Ascomycota > Saccharomycetes > Saccharomycetales > Saccharomycetaceae > Tetrapisispora > Tetrapisispora taiwanensis (nom. inval.). The sequence continues at coordinate 161,287 of JAJMDZ010000010.1, forward strand.
AAAAATAGTTTGTAATATATTTGTCATTAAAAAAAAAGCACTATTTCAATTCTTTCATTTATTTAATCTAATTGCATATTTATAATTCATTACTTTTAATTATTTTAATTTATCAAATTATGATTTAAATAATTTTTAAATAGATTATTTTATAGATCATTCCGCATATGATATAATAAAATTTACATTGCATATTATTTTATTTTTTTTTTTTTTTGTTAGTTGTCTATTAAAAAGAAAAGAATATTATTATTGTCATTAAAATTATATATATTTATATATATGAATATTATATTTACAAACAGGCAAAAACAAAAACATTAATTGTTTTAATTTTTAATTGTTTTCAGTATTTGAATATTATTATTTAAATTTTTAGTCATTAGTGAATGTGGGGTGTCATTTGCATTTGTGCGCATTAGTGTATATGAGTGTTTTTGTTTTTTTATGTACGAATTTTTTTAAAGACAGGTAATTGTAAATTTTGATTAATCATATAATTTGAATAATTTAAATTTAACGATAAATCATTTTCATTTGAATTTGATATTGAATTTGATAAATTTACTTCAATTTCATCATCATCATCTTCTTCTTCTTCACTAAAAATATCTAATTCATCATAATCTAAATCGCTATCTTCACTTAATTCATCATCATCTAATTCAGTTGAATTATTTGAAGATAAAATCAAATCATTATATACTATTGAATTTGTATTATACTCATCAATTTTATCCATTATATAATCTAATAGATTTGCATGACCAATAATAATACGTAATTCAATATCTTTTTTTTTACAATCTATAGTTTGTTTACCTGAATTAAATAATTTAGTTCTCGCTAATGAAGCAATAGCATAATGTTTTTTCAAATCAAAATTTTGATTCATATTTTATTTGTTTCGATTGTATTGTAAAAATAAAATTTTAGTGATAAAAAAGGGATTACAATAATTGAAAACATAGAAATTATAAAATAAATAAAACATTGGTGTATTTATATAAAATAAAACAAAAAACCATTCAAACTATTCAAGTTATTCAAATTATTCAATTCATTATAACTGAACTTTTTAAAACAATCGAATCTTAACATTACCCCAGATTTTAAATGAGTAATTAACACCGATATCGGAAATTACAAATGACCGAAATCAATGACTTAAAAGAATGTTCGATAACCTGAATAAACAATTTCTATATTACAATACGTTATATTATATTGAATTACAATATTGTATTCCCGATGACTCGGGCATCCGGCTTTATCCCCTCCGAAACCAATCAATCATTTAAATACATACAAGTATATAAATGACACAATAATTAAAAATATTAAAATTACGGATGAGATCATATGTTGGACATGTGATAGTCACATGACCAACAAATCTTTAAAATTTCATCTCTTTTTTTTTTCTTTTTTTTTTTCAACAAATCAAATTTAATTAAATCTCGTGTGTGTTTTTGTACTATATAGCACCACCATATTATAATTTCGATATCACCGAGAGACACTTTTTAATAAAAATTTCCAAACTTTTAAAGGCGCTTGTTCTTTCATTAGATTGGTCAATTTCATTTTACTTTTGGGAAGGGGGGTATTGTAATTGTGATAGTTAGGTTATCGTATTGTTTACCCGGTATTGTTCTTTTATAAGCAATTACAATAATAATAATAATAATAAAAAGGATCTCTAAAAATTTATATTGGAATTTTTTAGACTGTATAAGAATTTTTCAATAGTTAATTTTTATTATATATAATTAACTATAATTTATTTCAATTATATTTATGTTTCTTTAAATTTTATATATATATATACATACATACATATATATAAGTAAACTAACACTCGTTGCTATGTTAAGAAACTCAATTATTAAAAATAACTCTTTGAAAAGATTTATTTCAACTAGACCGGAAGTTACAGAATTATCTAATGGTATCTCTGTCGTTACAAGGTATAATCCTAACTTAAACTATAATACTACTGGTTTAGTCTTTGGTTCTGGCTCTACTGCTGAAAACCCTTATAATAACGGTGTATCTTATTTATATTCTACTTTATTTGAAAAATTTAATAAGAAAATTAATATCGATGCAATTAAAAAAGGTTATAAATTAAATTCAATTTTAAAAAGAGAATATCAATCTTTTTTAATTACTTCTACTGGTAATTCAAATGAAAAAGTTGCTACTTCATTAGATTCGTTGAATAATTCTTTCAATGAAAATATTAATAATATTAATTTAGATGAATTACATGAAACAAAAAATTTCATTATTAATAAATTAAATAAATTTGAAAATAAGAAAAAATGGCAAGAAGAAAGAATTATTGAACATTTACATTCAACTGCATTCCAAAATACTCCATTGTCTTTACCAATCAAAGGTACCGCGGAATCAATTAATGATTTGGTCATTGATGATTTAAATACTTTCGCAAAAATTAATTATAATAATACAAATGTAGTTATGGTAAATGAAGGTAATTTGAAACATGATGATTTCATAGAATTATTAGAATCAAAAAATTTCAATTTATCAAATGAACATAAACCAGTATTACCAAAATCAACTTTCTTAGGTTCAGAAGTAAGATTAAGAGATGATACTTTACCAAAGGCTTACATCACAATCGCTGTTGAAGGTGAAACTATTAATTCTCCAGATTATTTGACTTCATTGGTAGCTGCTGAAATTTTCGGTTCTTATAACGCTTTTGAACCAAAATCAAGATTACAAGGTGTAAAATTAATTGATCAATTTCAAGAATATAACATCGCTGATACTTTTGAACATTTCTCATTAGCTTACAAGGATTCAGGTTTATGGGGTTTCAAAACAACAACTTCTGATATCAGTAATATCGATGATTTAATACATTTCACTTTGAAACAATGGAACAGATTGACTATTTCAATCACGGAAACTGAATTGATTCGTGGTAAACAATTATTAAAATTAAAATTAGCTAATAAATTAGAAAATAATCCAAATATCCCAGAAATCATTTCTAAAATCGGTTTCGATGCAATGAACTCTTCAATTCAACCAACTTTACAAGAACAATTCACCGCTATTGACGCTATCACTGTTGCTGATTTAAAGAATTGGGCTTCAAAGAGATTATGGGATCAAGATGTCGCTATCGCAGGTTCTGGTCAAATCGAAGGTTTATTCGATTACATGAGAATCAGAAATGACATGTCCATGATGAGATGGTGATTTTGATTAAACTTAAAAAAAAATTAATGTCCTATTAACTGTTTTTTTTATATCCTCTGATATTCTGAGTACATTGAACTGATATATATTATATTCTTACTAAAATCACTTTTTTCCCATTCATATTCTCAACTTGTTTATAACAAAACAAATTTTAAATTAAAATACTTTTTTTACTTTTACTTCATATACATTTTATATATCTATATATGATTATTTATTTATTTATTCTTAAATAAAATAGTACTATAAACACTATTTTGAATGTTAATTCAATTTTATTTTTATTTATTCCTTATCTACGTATTTATATGTTAGTCTTTTCTTACTTTACTTAATAAAGGGCTATCGTTTCCATTCGAATTCTTTTCTTCGGCAATATAATTATTCTTTAATGAAATGTCGTTATTATCATTACTTCCTTCCGATGATGCTTCTGGAGATACTAATATGTTTCTGTCTTCATCGGTAGAATTTGTTATCGAGGATTTTTCACCATCAACAACTACCATAGGTGAGATATTGGACATCATGCTGTCTTGCCTTAGTTTCTTTGGTGTAATAGATTGCTCATGTAATGAACCTTGAGAATCCTCCTTATAATCAAAATCATCAAGTTCTGTGGTTCTTCTTTTGTATGTACCAGATCCTGAAGTGATAGAATTTGAAACTTCTTCTTTTTGCTCACTATCTTTAATGATTTGTTTATTGTTAATGTCCTCTTTATTGTCATTATTTTCAGCATTATCTTCTTCGTAATCATCATCTTCGTCGTCGTCGTCGTCGCCATCCCCTTCTTCATCATCAAATTGTTCAACATAATCTTCATCATCTTCATCTTCGCCTTCATCGTATGCTCCAGGCCCTACACCTTCATCTCTTTCATCATCATCTTCGTAATATTCTTCTATTATAATATCATCAGAATTCAAATTCATATTTTGATTGTAATCATTATATTTATTTGCATCAATATCCAAGTCGTTATACTCATCTTCATCATCAAAACCTAAATTAATGCTCATTATATCGTCAATGCATTTTGCAAAAGGAATCAATTTTTCTTCCATGCTTTGTGTGACCCACGGTATTTTGGTCAATGAAACACCTTCCATAATTTCATTCTTTGTGCTATCTTCAAAAGATGGAACATTTTTATTTTCAGAATCATCTACTAAATTTATGTTGGTCTTCACATAACAACATTTATTAACTGCCCGTATAAATTTTGGTAATTCATGTACTTTATAATATTTGAATGGATTGTAACATAATTCACAGATTCTTTCAATTGTGAAAGGATATTTAGATTTGTCTAAGAAATTATCCTTTAAATAATTTCCTGCATTTTCTAATTCTTTTAATTCATCATCTATTGAAGCATCCGGTAGACTTTGGAATAATTCTTTCGGTATAACTACGGTTAAATGATGTAATAAATCAGGAAAAAAATCACTAGGCTCTGTATTAATAAAAATTGATGTATCCTTCTCTTCTACAATTGATTTCAATTGTTCGTATAATCGTATGGACTGAATACCCATCATAGTAATATCTACATCTATGTCCTCGACATATTGATCAACGGGAGATGACATGCTCAATTCGCTTGTATTATCAACCATTTTTTCTTTTTAAAGTATAAATGTGATTAGTATTAAAATTTAGCTCTATATTATTGACTTAGGTCTTTACAAATATATAGAGAGAATTATATTTACATTATATTTACATTATATTTACAAATTTAAAAATACAAACATTATTTTGGTGTTTTGTTTTAAATATTGTAAATAATCAAAATTCTTCATACTTAACGAACTTGCCGAATTCGTTCATCATTTGAAATTTCAAAAATATTATAATCATAGAAAAAAAAAACTAACATTTTGAATAAAATAAAGATAGAATAATACTTTATATTTACTTAACGAAGGTTTATATTACATTATACTGATGAAATAACTCAAGTAATATTTGCTAGAAAAACTGAATATAAGGGAAGTGATGTTACGTAATAGACTATCTAGCACGTCTTTCAAATATTTAACTGGAACTTTGACTAAGATTTCAACGGATTCAAATAAATTTTACATATCTAAAAGATTTCAAAGTAATAACATAAAAGAAAATGAATTAGAAAACGAATTACAAGTTAGTATGAGTGATAAAGAAGTTGATTCATGGTTGAAGAGTTTAAATGAATTAAGGGAAGAATTCTCACAAAATGAATATTTACCAGAACATTCGTTAGCTCCTCCAGGTCAATCTAAAATCGATATTGTTCAAGAAGCTACAAATATGAATAAAACTTTTACTCCAACAGAACAACAATTAGAAGAATTAGAAACTATTAAAGAATTACCATTTATGAAAGTTAAGGATCCTATCTTGACACATATTACAAATATGATAATGAAGGATGGTAAGAAACAAAGAGCGGAAAAAACAATCTCAAGAGCACTTTATTTAGTGTTTTGTAAGACTAGACAAGACCCTGTTGAAATTTTAAAGAAAAGTTTAGATGATCTTGCTCCACTAATGTTAGTTAAAACATTTAATACAGGTGTTGCAAAAAGTTCTGTTATTCCAGTACCATTAAATCAAAGACAAAGATATAGATTAGCTTGGAAATGGATTATTGAAGGTGCTAACAAGAGGGCATCTAATGATCTTGCGGTTAGGTTAGGTTCGGAAATTTTATCTGTTCATGAAGGTAATAGTTCTGGTTTCGAAAAGAGAGATCAATTACACAAGACAGCTATTGCACATAGATCTTACATAAAACTAAAGTAAGATGGTATATATTCTAATTTTTACATTCGATAACCACGATAATAACGTAAAACGATTAAAAGGATTGATTAGTGAAGAAGAAATGATGGATCCTTGTCATGTATATAGTAAAAAATAAATGCAAACATAAAATATAGTCAATTTTAACATAAAAAGATAAATATTTTTCCCGATAATATATGTGTATTAATTAATTAATAAAATATATATTTTAAATATTATTTTTTTTGCCGTGTGCAAATGCAATTATTAAACCAAGTAAACTTCCCATAAAATTATAACACATATCCATTGGATCAAATGAACGTTTACCATTTGATAATATATGTTGGATAAATTCACTACCGATTGAAGCACCTATACTACAAAAAATAAATGATATATGGAATTTATTAATTGAAATTTTATAGTTTGAATCAATTTCATTATTCTGTGATGGTTCTAAATCCAATTTATTCGAATTTTTAATTAAACATTTTTTCCAATTTGTACCGATTGTTATGGTTGCTAATGTTTTTGTTTCAATTGATTTAACAAATAAATAAGATTCTATTAGAAATACAATAAAATGTGTTATTTTATCATGATCAGAGGTGATTAAAGTTAGATTTGAATTAGTAGTGATGCCTAAGATATAAAAACAGTATAGAGGAACTGAATAATGCAATTAAATATTTCTTTCTTATTATAACGGTATTGAATTGTATCATAGATGGAAACTTGTGATGTGATAATTTGAGAATAACTGAAGATTAGTTAGCTAATTGGGTGTTTTGAATGTATGATATAAACCTTCTTTGTTATTTAATTGATATTGATTATTAAGTGTTATATAGTTTATTTAGTTCAAATAATATAGGCCATCTCATATTAACTACGCCAATTTAAAGGTCGATATTTGGATCCGGGTAAAAGCAACTATAACATATATGTGCAATTCAATTATATTATTAAGTACCTTCTAAACAATGGAGCAAATAAATTCAATAACCTAGTAACAATTCAAATATAATAATTGAAGAATATCATTAGTTTCAATGACCTTGTAAACATATTATGTCCTTTAAGGGCGTCGAAAATAGCTGGCGTTCCAAGTAACCAACTCCACCTAAATTGTGATATACACATATCTGATATACACATTCAAGCTCACATTCAACATAATTGAATCCTCATCTTATGGATATATTGCTGTATTATAAATAATAATTTAAATCTTTATTCACAATTTAATTCATCTTCCAATGTCAGTCTTCAATGCTTATATAACTAACGATATATCACTCTAAACGAGCTGTCCTTTCGTTCCCCCTTTCTAAAACTTTACCAAAAATTAAGCGTAAAGATTAGAAAGAAACAAACTTTATTCAGAATTAATAACAAATATTCAATTAAAATTAATTTAAGGAATTGGTTTAATTGGTTTCTTTTAATTAAATTGATTATATATCTTGAATGGCTGTCGATTTATTGATTTATTTAATTACCAATTGATTTAAACTTGAAAGGAATATCCAAAAGAGACTATCAATTTCTAAATCGATAATTTTTAATTGAGTAAAGTTTAAGATGCCATCGATATCTTTCTCTACTCCTTTAAATAATGAAGAACAACAATTATATTCTTCAAAATTCAATGAACTAGATCCAGAAAAATTAGGAATTGTAACTGGCGAAGCTGTAAGACCTTTGTTAGCTTCTACTGGCCTTTCTTCCACTATATTATCACAAGTTTGGGCTACTGTAGATATAAATCAACAAGGTTTTTTGAATTTTAATGAATTTGCTGCAGCTTTAAGAATTTTAGGTTACTTAAAAAAAGATCAAAATTTATTAGTATCGAAAGATCTTTATAATACTCCACCGACTCCATTAATTTCTTTTGGTGTTGCTAACCAACAACAACAACAAACAAACGCCTCAGCTCATGCACCAATTCCACCAATCTCTCAACATGATGTTAGCAATTTATCTGCTTTATTTGATAGAACAACAAACGGTTCAGATTCTTTAACAGGGAATGCAGCAAGAGAAATCTTCACTAAAGCTCCATTAGATACTCAAAGTTTAGGTAGTATTTGGGCTCTTTGTGATAGAAGTGATTCTGGTTCTTTAAATAAAGTTGAATTTTTAATGGCAATGCATTTAATTAACTTAACCATTGCTAAAAATCCTTCAGTCACTCCATTCCCTCAATCAATTCCTCAAGAATCTTGGAATTCAATGCAGAGATTAATATTACATTCAATTCAACCTCCAGCTACTGTAAATCAAGTTCAAATGAATAATACTGGTAACTCTTTAACAAACTCAAATCAGCCGGCAGGTATACAAAGACAATCAACAATCTCCCGTTTATCATCAGGTGCATTCACAAATACTACTTTAGATTGGATCATAACTCCAGAGAAAAAACAACAATTCGATGCAATTTTTGATTCTTTAGATAAATCAAAAATTGGTAGATTGAGTTCTCAAGTGTTAGTGCCATTTTTTGTTTCTTCCAAATTGAATCAAGAAGTTTTAGCTACAATTTGGGACTTAGCTGATATTCATAATAGCACAGAATTTACAAAAATTGAATTCGCGATCGCCATGTTTTTAATTCAAAAGAAAAATGCAGGAATTGAATTACCTGATGTAATTCCAGATCAATTATTACATTCTCCAGTACTAGGTTTGGTTCAACAACGAGTCGAGTCTGTTCAACAAGCTCCAGTACAACCACAAGTTTTAGCTCAACCACCTGCACCAGTTCAAGAATCTCAAAATACTGGATCTTTGAATGATCTTTTAGCATTAAATGAGTCCTTCCATAGTCCTGTTCAAACACAACAACCTCAAGTGCAACAACATGTAGTAGTTGAACAGGAACAACAAATACCACAAATGAAGAAGTTTACTCCAACTTCTAATTTTGGACAAACTATCATTAGGGAAGAAGATGAGTATGAAGAACCTACACAACAAGCTCCAGTTCAACAACAAGCTCCAGTTCAACAACAAGCTCCAGTTCAACAACAAGCTCCAGTTCAACAACAAGCTCTAGTTCAACAACAAGCTCTAGTTCAACAACAAGCTCCAGTTCAACAACAAGCTCCAGTTCCAATTCCAATCTCCCAAAATGTTCAATCTTCTCAAAGTCCTGTTAATTCTGGATTTGCTGAATTTCAAAATAAAAGTGCATCTGCTAGAAGTCCTGTAAATAATTTACAAAGAGCACCATCTGTCTCATTAAAAGCTGTTCCAAATTTCGGAACATTTGGTGCTGCTGTTGGAGCTACAGCTGGAGCTACCGTTGGCCTTGCTGCAAACTTAGTGAAAAGTACAGATTTATTTGCAGACTCCAAATCCTCTTTGGAATTATCTAACGCTACTACCGAATTAGCAAATTTATCAAACCAAGTAAATTCATTAAGTAAGCAAGCCGCTTTAACTACAGAAAAGAAAAACAAAGCTAGTGAAGAATTAAGGATTCTAAATGAAACTAAATTAAAAGTTGAAAATAAGATAAATGCTTTACGTGCTGCTCATGCTCAAAATTTAATGCAAATACAAACTCTTGAATCTAGTTTAATGCAAATTACTGCTGAAAACGAAATTTTAGAAAACAGTTTACAAGACGTATCATCAACTAATGAAAGATTACAAAATGAAACTGAAACATTGGGTTTGAATTTGAAAAATACTCAAACTGAAAACAATGAATTAAAAGAAAAATTATCGAATGTCAATATCATGTCTAAATCTCTACAAGAACAAGTTAGATCTAAACAAATTGAAGTCAGAGATATCAAAGCTACTTCTGATATTTCTGTAAAGGAATTAGGTTTAGACACATTTACAGCATCAAGTGTTGAAAAGGAATTGAGTACTATAACTGAAAAATTAGACCTATATCATTCTAAACAAAAGGAGTTAGATGATTATGAAAATACTATTAAATTACAACATCAAACCATCGAACAAAAATTTAAAGAATTAGAAGAAAAGAAAGATGATATAGACGCTAGAAGATCACAACTGCAAGAAAGAATGACTCAAGTTGAGGAACAAGATGGTTTATATAACCAACACGTAGCCAGTTTAGATATCATGACAAATGACTTGAAAAAAAGACAAGCTACTTTTGATCAAGCGAATGAAAACTTAAGACAACAACATCTAGATTATGTGCAAAGAGTCAACGATATTAAAGAAAAAGGAATTAACCATACTGATTTATTAGATGAACATACTCATGCAGAAGATGTTTCCAAATTTGTTGACGATTCTGTCGCCAATTCATCATTAGGTAAAGAAATTTTTAACAATGACTCTAATGTCATAAGTGAAGAGCCACAAGCTAAAAATATTGCTGCTCCAACTCAAGAAGTCGTAAATGATAATACCTTACCAGGTGAATGGGAGACAACTGAAATTCCTTCCTCAACTACAAATGGCGAGCATCCAACATTTGTTGATAATGGCCATGTTTCGTCATCCTCTGATGATGATGATGATGATGTATTCCAAGACACTAGAGATGATTTCATTAATTCTTATGAAATGCCAGATAATGTAGCTTCTCCTGTTAAAGATTTCTTTGATGATGACTTCTTAGATTTAGAACAAGCTAATATCGAAAATAATATTGATACTTCATTCACCAAGAATGATTCAGTTGAAGATTTTGAAGATATTGATGCTGATGCTTTAACTAATGAATTAGAAAATAAAGAATTTACTTTATTTACTGATTTCGGTCCGGCACCAGTTCCAACCTCTATTAATAACGTTAACCCATCTAACTCTGGTAATAATGAATGGGATGATCTATTTACGGGTTTTGGCAATGGCAAGCCTGTTACCGAAGAAATTTCTCAACCATCTCCAACTCCTCAATTAGCTTCGCAAGCTCCAGTTAATAGAGCGTTGGCTACAACACCAAAATCATTAGCAATGGAAGAGCTATGCGGTATGGGTTTCTCTCCAGATGAAGCTAAAGTAGCTTTAGAAAGAAATAACTGGGATTTAGATGGTGCTACGAACTATTTACTAGATAGCGCATAAATTTAATGTGATAATTAAGTAATATTAGTATTAAAAACTTTATCATTCAAGATAGACAAAACATTTATATTTTTGCATCTCAAATGTTATGTTATTCGCAAGTTTGATTTTAAGACACTTTGTATAATTATAATGATCAATGTATAAAATTAGATATAATTTAAAAATTTAATGAAAAAATTAATTTGTATATAATTTATTTCGATCATAGACGTCTTTAAAATTGCGAAAAGTTTATTCTTCAGTGAATAATTTAATTTTGATTTGGCTTAATGCTGGGGGGCTTTAAATTTTATTGTTATTGTTTGGGACCGATGCTACTTACTTCGTCTCAAAGGGTTGAAAATTTGAAAAATAAGGCAAAATTAAACGTTTATATATAATAATAAATTGGTTTTAATGAATAAATAAAATACAAATGAATTGAAGAATTGAGAATAACACCAATTCAATTTATTTATTACTACGTAATAAAAAGTTGTGTTTAAATGTCTTAGAAATTTTAAAAAAAATTGAAAACAATAAAGGAGTTAAAAGAATATATCCAATAAAATAAAATATTACTGAATAATGACTAACATTTTAAATCCTAAACAGCTAATTCGATTAAGTCAATTTAGTCCCAAATTAAAAAATACATGGTATCTTATAGCAGCTGTTACATTTAGTGTATGTAATATACCACAAGAAGTGCCAATTTTATATCATTATGCAATGCTACTTCAGAATGAACAATCAGGGATAGAAAATATGAATCAAATCGCCAATAAAGCAATAAATTTATGTTCTACAGATGATGTAAATATACGAGTTGAAATAGATAAATACTATAAAACTAAAAATGCTCTTGGCTCCAAATTGACAGAACGATTTAGAGAAGCACTATTAAAAACAGGACCACTTGCAGGATTACCAAAAGCAATAAATTCCCTTCATAGTCTTTCCAATGTAACACCATCATTGTTATTACCAAAAAAAAAAAGCCTGGATCCAAACAATGCCATTACTTCGAAACGAGAAACTTATGAAAGCACAGTTATTAGATTGCAAGACGATGTGGAAGATAGTGAAGCATTGAGAAAACGCGGGTTGGAGCATTGGAATGAAATATATAATAAAGTTTCACCAAGAGTTATGAATGATCTAAATAGTTGTTATCCTGATTTATGGTATTACACTTTGAATAATGTATATAGTCCACTTTTTTCGTTCGATAAAATTTTAACTAAATCAGAAACTAGTCAGATCATAATAGCATCACTTGTGCCCCAGGACGTTAATCCACAGTTGAAAGGTCATTTAAGAGGAGCGTTAAATGTAGGGTGTGACAGAGAAACAGTTGAAGCCACAAGAGAATTGTCCATACATGTTGCAAAACTTTGTGGGGTAAAATGGAAATCTGATATTGTTAAACTTTAATATTAATTTATTTTGTATATAATGCATGTGTATGTAATATTATATAATTATTGTAATGTACAATTAATAAATATTTCATATCATATTTAATTAATATAAGTGAAATTCACTTTAATTAAGTTAATACTATTTTTTGCCAAATATTTCTAATCCAAAAGGTAAGTATTTCTTAATATTTGTGCTAGTAGCGATCAGCTTATCTGAATTTTCTAAATTATTTTTTAAATCATTGGAACCTTTAATGCTATTCATTTCTTCATCTTTTCTTCCATATAATTGCCACCACCATTGTACTTTAGTTAGGTTAGGGAATACTAAATCATCATCATGTTTTTGTGATATTGAATCTTCCATTTCGCCAGAATCCGTCTCAGATTCAATGCCGGTCAGAATCTTAATATAATCTTTATTAACAAATTCTGATCTACGGCATCTGAAATAATCCCAAACGGATCTAGTTTTGTTGCTTATATCATTATTTTTCATTTCAAACTGATTATTCGACAAAAATGAGCCATATTGGCAAGAATATAAATGGTATACTAATCTCCTTATAAATCTTTCATTAAATTCGAATTTATTAGGATCCTGGATGATAAGTTGATATACACAATCCAAAAATTGCTGAAATACTGGTGAAATAAATTTCAATGATTTCTTATCCTTTCTTTTTTTGAAATGTCCTGAAAATTTTGAAATAATTTCAGAATTCAGAATTCCAGAAGAAGAAAAATTTTTCAATCCATCGATACTTGGTAATATGCCTTCTTCTTTCTCGAAATATAATCCCTCTTCTTCTTCCTCGTCATCTATCAACTGCGAATCATTATTAGCTCCATTCCCTGTAAACATATCTTTATATCCTACAGTATTGTCATGAAATATGTTTTCAGAACTTAAATGGCCAGATCTTTCAGCAAATTTATGTCCAAAAGAAATCCAATCCTTTTCAACTAATACCATAAAACCTTCAAATGTCCTATAATATGGATCTATGCACAATTGTATAAGTGAACATACCTGAGTTGTTCTGTCCCATCCATCAGAACAATGAACTAAAATATTCGAATTATTAAAAACCATGGATTTCAAAAGTTTATCAGTAGATGACAATATTAATCGTATATATTTAATCCAGTTAGAACCTTTATTAGAATTTAATGAAACTGTGTCAATAGGAATATTCATATCACCATCAACCATATAGTTATCGACAATGTAGTTGATTGTTGATGACATTACATGAATATTGTCAATACCTAAAAATAGCCTTTGACAAGTATTATTATAATTATAATTATCCATATTTTCAGTTCCACCTCCTAATGCAATTTGGGCAAATGCATTCGCTACAGGTCTGGCGTCTACTATTATATTTCTTGCAGATGGTTTATATGAGTCTTTAATTTCACTTTCATTACTATTAGGGTTCTGTTGAGAGGAAATGGAACAATTAAAACTTGATAAAATCAAAGATTCATCTTGAGTTGATCTCTGCTTTGTCAACCCAGGAAGTGGTTGAGAAGCCCTTGTTATAGAACAGTTATTTTTTTTGTAATAATAAGTCAAAACAGGAATTCTTTCTTTTGACCTATATTTTGATGCATATTTTAAAGTTGTATCAGAGATATCACTTGGAACAATAAGCTTATCCGGATACGTTTTTGAAAATTCATATTTAGAATTGACATTTGAGACTCTCCATGGACATTTTCCATCTTCAAAATTAACACCTTGTCTCTGAAACTCTTTACTTTCATTATAAAGATCCCAACTGTTGTATTGTAATTCTGATTTATTTGGTTTGTAAATGAATGCATATAATTGAGAAACATTTTCTAAAACTGTCAATTTTAATAGAGTATCAAACACATTTTTAGCATCTGATTCGTATAAAAAGTCAATTGAAAACACAGTATAATCTTTACCAATTATTTTAATTGTTGTAAAACTCCATAGATCTCGATCTTTGTACCATTGGGCTATATCAGAGTTTTGATTTGTGTCTTCACTTGTATTGGTATTGTTTTCTTTATTATTCTTCTTCTCAAGAGCAGATCTTTTAATTTTGTCATCTTTATAACTTTTATCTTTTGAAAGCAATGCACTACCTTTATTTTTGAATACATTAGCAATGATTGGGTAGGAAACCCAAAATTCTCTATTTGAATCAGCTGCTGAAAAAATTAGATGATGAGTTGTTAAATGTAAGGCCCCTTTGAAAGAACTACCACGTCGGTGTAAAACTATATCATCAACTTTAGTAACTTTTAAATAATCCATTTAGAAACCAATTTGTTGACATATATGAAAGATTTACTTATTGCCAACTATCGAATATCTTATTAAATGCTTTGGTCAATAAAATGCAATAACTATAAGTTTAAATTATCCTGATATATTATTCAATAGTAATTTGTTAATATATCAATAGTCAAACTATTTACGTTTTAGCATTCAGAACTTTAATCAATATCAAGGTTTGCATTTCTTATAAATTTAAGATGATTTATATTTTTAATTATTATAAAATGGTTAAGTCAGGCTTGCGCGATGATGTAGATGCACCATCATTATATTAAAATAAACTATGAGACATGAGACCTCTTTGAATAAGAATATTTGGGATGGTTAACAAATGATTACAATGAATGCAATTACTTATATTGGATCAAAATGTGCAAAATTAATATTATTTATATTTTTGTTTTGTAGATGATAGTAACATTTGCTTCCTGGAGTAAACCTGGTTACAGTAATTCGGATCAGTCAGAATATCTTTTAAACAATCAAAATGTTAAAACACATAATTGATATTTTATTTTTGTTTAAATATACTAATTTATTTAAGAAATACTATATACAAACTAACCTATGATCTTTATGTTTAATTTATTGGTATTATTATGTTATTTAAATCCTTCTTCTAAGTTGATCTTGAGTCTGTTAAAGAGATTATTATTCCATAGTTGTAAATCGGTTAAATTTAAAAACAACGTGGAATACATCTTCCCTTAGTGAGGAGATAAGAACATTAATATATATATTTATAGTTGTTTTTTATTTATATCATTTTCCTGTCTTATCAGATGTCATAACTAGCACGTTTCGAAGATGATGATTATTTTAATCACATTTGCAGATTGTCTGTAATTCCAACACATATGTCCCTTCCTTATAACGTTGATCTTTCTTTTCACTCTCTAAATACTTCCATCCTACAACTTTCTTACACCAATGACATAGTATATCACAAACTATATAATCACCAGTAATCATTGATCTAACTTCTGGTTCCCCTTCCACCACATTAACGACGTTATGCATCAAATATGCGTCTCCCGTCTTGCCTCGATAATCTTTTGACATTATTTGTGAATGTGAAGATAAGTGTGTTCTACAGGTTCGACATCCATATGTAATGAATTTCTTTGTTACTTTGTTACTTGAATTTGTTGATGTTGCACTCAAACTACCCCTTCTTATCCTTGAAGAAATAGACCAAGTCATCGACCATGCTCTCGATCCAGTTTCACTCAGAATCTGATCATCAAGAGACTGAAACGATGTGTCATCAGTTAAAGTCTTCTCTTTTGTGGGCACTGGATCGATATAAGAAGAATAACGTAAACCCATATTAAAAATCACTTATAATATACCCAACTAAACAAACAAAAAAATGAACTATTTCTAACTGAATTGCCTTAAAATCTTTTTTTTTGAATCAACTATTCTAATTTGATCCAATACTATTTATTACTATAAGACCCCCTTTCGTAAAACTTATTAAGCCTATAATTTTAAAGTAGTTTTCTTAGATGTACATATACTAATAGTATATGTCACAGTAGAAAAAAAAATATTAATTATCTTTTTTTAATCTAATATTATAATGACAATATTAAATATTTTGATTTATTTTCTTCTATTACAAATAGAATCTTATATATAATAAGTTAATTACAATAATAATAACTATCAATAAATATATATTCTTATATACTTCTCAAACTAATCTTTTTTTATTTTTTATTACCTTAAAAATCATACTCTTAAATTTAATTTAAAATATAATGCCTTAATAAGGCAATAATTACATAAAGTGTATATGTTATCTGTGATAATTGTATTTATATTTCTAGTTATAAAATGGTACTGAATAAATAAAAATAGGTGTTAAATAAGGATCATTAACCGTATAATTTAACATTAATAGTTAACTAATCAGGAAACTCTAGGAAGGTTTTTTTACGAAAACCAAAACTTTGCTGCCTCGAAATGAGTAATATAATTATAATTTTAAAATTTATTCTAATGCAAGAATTTATTGTAATGAAATTATAAATGAACTATCTTTGCAGTCAAGTTTTTAAGTATAATTTAAATAATTTAAAAATTCTTTTGATCTTATCTATACATTTAATCAAAATTACTGGCTCGTTATTGAAGAGTGAAAAATATCCTTCGAATTGATCCGATGTATTTTAATTAAAAGAAGTTCCAAACAAAATTATTATAAGCTATCATATGAGATAAATTAGAAGAATGGACTCATACTATGACCATCCCATTTTTAATTTTAAAATATGTAAAGGCTTTTTCCAAACAAGTTTCAAATATTTTCTTATCTATTGCCTGGGTGTGTATTCTTGGGGTTCTTGCCAACTCTTATTTCTTTTTTCTGATGGGTTTTTAACTTATATGTCTCTATGATATGAATTATTATCCCAAATTGCACTATTTAAAATGATATTTGTCACAAAGCCTATTAACATTATTTATAACATCATTTAGATAACATTATTTAGATATCATCTATATATATTGCAAATAGAATTTTATTTTTCTTACTAAAATTTTTATATTGTTAATTTATTTATATTTTGTATGTTTATATTTTATTTATGGTTTTTAAAATTGTAATTTCATTATAATAAATCATCTTCTGCTTCTGTTATACTTTCCTTAATCTTTAATAAAATTGTTGTATACCATTTATCTAATTTATTAAATTTATCGAATTCAAAAACAGCTTGACTTAATTTTTCACTGTCACCTTCATTCAGGCAATCTATTAAGGTTTCTAATAAAATTGATTCTCTTGAATTATTGAAATTTGAATCATTTTGTTTTGCTTCTTTTAATGTTCTAACAGCTGCAACGTTATCAGTGGCAGCTAATTGACAAAGACCCATTTTCAAGTAATATTCTTTTAATGACCATTGACTTAATCTATTACCTAAAGAATTTGTTATTAATTGATTGTACACTTTAGCAGCACCAATATAATCAGCATCTAATGCTTTTAAATTTGCTAATTTAACGAAACATTTATTTGTCAAAGCTTGAGCTTGATCTTGTGAATACCATTCACCTGCAATTTCATAACAATCCATTGCATTACGATAATCTTGTAAATCATTTTCATATAATTCACCTAATTCGAATTTGAAATTTGCACCTCTTCTAAATTGACCTTTCATTGTAAAAATTTCAATTGCTTTATTTAATGAAGTTGCAGCTTTTTGAATATCAGTTTGTCCAATATTATCAGTTGAAAATTCATTTTTATCATTGTCCTCTAATGCAGGAGTATTATTTCTGCTTGTTGTTGCGGAAACAATACCATTGGAATTGCTACTTTTAAAACATTTATAAGCTTCAATAAATGTATTACCTGCCTCATCATCATTTTTAGCTTTAATTTGAAAATTAGCAGCTTTAACAAATGAATCACCAGCGTTTGATAATTTTTTAGACAATCTAAATAATGTAGCAGCTTGTACACATAAATCTGCAGCTTCTTCATATTTACTTTGATCTGAACTACCAAAAATTTTCATAAAACCAGAAGATGGTTGACCAATTTTATCAGCTTTATTTAATAATTCAATAGGGTCTGACATATTTAGTTTATTTCTTAACTTGATTACTACTGTTAATATTTATCAATGCAGTTTAATCGAATTTGAGCTAGTAAAATATTATATTATAATTTTAAGAATGTTGATAACTGTTCTTTATATTTAAATTACTTTTACTGTTACCTTTACCTTTACTTTTACTGTTACCTTTCTACCTTAAGAAATTTCCTTATGTTAAATTTCACATAATTAAGTTTTTGAATAATAAATAATATTGAAATTGTCGTTGAAAGAGATGAAAAAGAGTTTAGGGTTTGCTGAAACCCTAAACCCTAAAATCATCAAAACAGAAAACCATAAACCCTGAATCAACTGAATCCATGTAACCCTAACCCTACTTCCCTCTTTTATTTGAGACACAGCGCTTAAAAAAAAAAAAGAAATTATGGCCCATCTGTCTCGTGCACTGTTTCCACGCTTGTTTCTTCGATCGGTTCTCATAAACCGCATGTAAGAATGCAAGATACCATACACCCACACCCCACTCAACACTCAACTGTATCGTTTTTTCCTCGAATTGACTCATAAAAATTTTATGACTATTAATTTTTAACTATGTGAAGATTTTTAATTTCGTATTATACATACTGTATAGATTTTTATATTTTTTTTTTTTTTACTATGTAGTGGAAATTGCAATACAATGATACAAAAAATTTAATTTTAGCTGTAACACTAAAAAAGGTTAAGTTATTGAATAGTGGGAATATTGGTTATTTATGATTTATTTGTATTTGATATACCAGTATTTATGTCGATATGCGTAATGGTATTGTCATCATGATTACTTTAAATTAATGTCCTTTTGATTAGAACCAATCTCATCTGGAAATCATATATAAGGGCACCATTGATTTTTACAAAAATGTATTTTTAAAATCTTAACCATCTTTAAATATTTTCTTATTCTTTTTTTTATATTCTTATTATGATAATCAAAACAATTACAATCTATACAATTTTATCGTATATAAAATTTTAATTATGTCAATCTACAAAAATACTAATCCAACTGTATCTATTTACAATACTGATACTTATGACCCACAATTATTAAATGATATCAAATCTGTTTTGATCATCGGTTCAGGTGGGTTATCTATCGGTCAAGCTGGTGAATTCGATTACTCGGGCTCTCAAGCTATTAAAGCTATAAAAGATTCAAATCCAAATATTAACATCATTTTAATTAATCCAAATATCGCAACAAATCAAACTTCTCATTCTTTAGCTGACAGAATTTACTATTTACCCGTCACTCCAGAATATATCACTTATATAATCGAAAAAGAAAGACCAGATTCTATTCTATTAACCTTTGGTGGTCAAACTGGTTTAAATTGTGGTATTTCTTTAAAGGAAAATGGCATATTAGATAAATACAATGTTAAAGTTTTAGGTACTCCAATTAAAACTTTAATTACTTCAGAAGATAGAGATTTATTTGCTAAAGCATTAAATGAAATAAATATCCCAATCGCTGATTCTATTGCATGTGAAAATATTGATGATGTCATTGAATCAGCAAATAAAATTGGTTATCCAGTTATTATTAGATCTGCATATGCATTAGGTGGTTTAGGCTCAGGTTTTGCAAATAATGATGTCGAATTGAAAAATTTAGCAAACCAATCTTTAGCATTAGCTCCTCAAGTCCTTGTAGAAAAATCATTAAAAGGATGGAAAGAAGTAGAATATGAAGTTGTTAGAGATCATGTAGGAAATTGTATCACCGTCTGTAATATGGAAAACTTCGATCCTTTAGGTGTTCATACCGGTGATTCAATCGTTTTTGCTCCTTCTCAAACTCTATCTGATGAAGAATTCCACATGTTAAGATCTGCCGCCATCAAAATTATTAATCATTTAGGTGTCATTGGTGAATGTAACGTCCAATACGCTTTATCTCCGAACGGTTTAGACTACAGAGTCATCGAAGTTAACGCTAGATTGTCTCGTTCCTCTGCATTGGCATCAAAGGCAACTGGCTATCCATTAGCTTATACTGCTGCTAAAATTGCTTTAGGTTACACTTTACCTGAATTACCTAACCCAATTACAACAACTACTGTCGCTAATTTTGAACCTGCATTAGACTATATTGTCGCTAAGATTCCAAAATGGGATCTATCAAAATTTCAATATGTAAATAGAGAAATCGGTTCTGCAATGAAATCAGTTGGTGAAGTCATGGCTATTGGTAGAAGTTATGAAGAAGCTTTCCAAAAGGCAATTAGAGAAGTAGATCCTTCTTTATTAGGTTTCCAAGGTTCCGATGAATTCGAAGATTTAGATGAAGCTTTAAGAACTCCAACTGATAGAAGATTATTAGCCATTGGTCAAGCTTTAATTGTTGAAAATTATTCCGTTGATAAAGTTCATGAATTGACTAACATTGATAAATGGTTCTTACACAAATGTAACAATATTGTCGACATTTACAAATACTTAGCTGAAGTTAAAGATTTATCTCAATTATCTTATAAATTATTATTAAAAGCTAAAAAATTAGGTTTCTCAGATAAACAAATTGCTAAAGCTGTCAGTATTGATAATTCATTAGTCGATGAATTAAAGATTAGAGAAATTAGAAAATCAATGAATATTACTCCTTTTGTTAAAAGAATCGATACTTTAGCTGCTGAATTTCCAGCTTCCACTAATTATTTATATACAACTTATAACGCTACTAAACATGATATTGAATTCAACGATAATGGTATTTTAGTCTTAGGTTCTGGTGTCTACAGAATTGGTTCTTCTGTCGAATTTGATTGGTGTGCTGTTAACACTGCTAAGAGTTTAAGGGAACAAGGTAAGAAGACCGTCATGATTAACTACAACCCAGAAACTGTTTCAACTGATTTCGATGAAGTTGATAGATTATACTTCGAAGAATTATCTTTAGAAAGAGTCATGGATATCTATGATTTAGAAAACTCTGAAGCTTGTGTCATCTCTGTCGGTGGTCAATTACCACAAAATATTGCATTAAAATTATTTGAAAATGGTTATAAAACTTTAGGTACTAGTCCAGTTGATATCGACAATGCTGAAAATAGACACAAATTTTCTTCTATTTTAGATTCTATTGATGTTGGTCAACCAGAATGGAGTGAAACATCAACATTAGAAGGCGCTAAGAATTTTTCTAATGAGGTTAACTATCCAGTTTTAATCCGTCCATCTTATGTTTTATCAGGTGCCGCCATGTCTGTTGTCAATTCTGAAGCTGAATTAGAAAAGAAATTGACTTTAGCTTCTGACGTTTCCCCAGATCACCCTGTAGTCATTTCCAAATTTATTGAAGGTGCACAAGAAATTGATGTTGATGCTGTCGCTTACAAAGGTACCGTCTTGGTTCATGCCATCTCAGAACATATTGAAAATGCTGGTGTTCATTCAGGTGATGCTTCTTTAATTTTACCTCCACAATCTTTATCTGCTGCAGTTAAGACTGAATTAAAAGTTATTGCTGACAAAGTTGCTAAAGCTTGGAAGATTACTGGCCCATTTAACATGCAAATTATTAATGACGGCATCGGTCCTTTAAAGGTCATTGAATGTAACATTAGAGCTTCCAGATCTTTCCCATTTGTCTCTAAAGTTTTAGGTGTTAATTTTATTGATGTTGCAGTTAAGGCATTCTTAGGTGAACATGTTCCAGAACCAGTTGATTTAATGTCTAAACAATACAATTATGTTGCTACCAAGGTTCCTCAATTCTCTTTTACAAGATTAGCTGGTGCTGATCCTTTCTTAGGTGTCGAAATGTCATCAACTGGTGAAATTGCTTCGTTTGGTAAAGATTTAGTCGAAAGTTACTGGACAGCTATTCAAAGTTCAATGAATTTCAAAGTTCCATTACCTCCAGCTGGTATATTAGTTGGTGGTGATTTAACTAAGAATGATATTAAGAACACTGTTAAAACTATTGACAATTTGGGTTTCAAGATTTATGTACCAAATCAAAAAACTTACGATTATTTAAAGGCTGATAACGATATTATTTCTGAAGTAATTATTGCTACAATTCCAAAAGATAAGAAACAATTAAGAGAATATTTCAACAATTTAGAGATCCAAACAGTCTTCAATTTAGCCTCTAAGAGAGCTGAAAACACATCTGACGAAGATTATATCATGAGAAGAAGTGCTATTGATTTTGCAATTCCATTATTTAATGAACCTCAAACATCTTTATTGTTTGCTAAATGTTTAAAGAAGAATATCAATGAAAAGATTAAGATTTTAACATCTAATGATGTTATGATTCCAGCCGAAGTTTTAGCTTGGGATGAATTCTTAGGATTCAAAGCATAGTTTATACATTATAGAAGTCATTTAAAATATTTAATAATAAATGTAAAATAATTTTTTAAAATATTACAATTATTAGTCTATAGTATTTTATATATGAAAACTTCGATAGTTCTTATAGAAAGTTTTCGGGGTGTAAGAATGTTGATCGAAAAAAAAAAATCATACTGATGAAAAAGTAACCGAGTTGGAAAAAGTTTTGAAAAATTTCAATTAATATATAAGAAACTTGATTTTAAAATTAATATAATTGAAATCAAAAAGAGAGGGGGTATTGATATCAAATTATTGTGTAATAATTGATGAATCGGTGTTATAATTAATCACAATCATTAATCAGTAAGTAGAAATTTAAAAATTTTGGACGGATTTGTAACGAAGCTACGAAATCAGGATATATATTTTCAAAACTAATCAGAAATTATGGAAAATTCAGAAGATCCATACGAATGGTATTATAAGAATCAAAAGGAAAACGAGAGTAGAAGTATAGAACCTAATGTTAACTACGTCCAAGAGATATATCAACGAAGTCTTCCCAAAGAGGTATTACCACAATTGAAACCTCTTTCTAGCAGCATAAATAGTGTTAATGGGATTAGGAGAACAATTGAATCAACTAATGATACGAATAAAAAAAGAAGTAGAAATTAACAATTTATTAAATAAAGATAAAAAAAAAAAAACTTAACCAACGCACAAACATTGCATCGAAGAAATCGATTAATTTTCAACCGAAACAAAAATAATCGGTATATTAATTCAACAAAAATTAAAATTAGAATCGGATTTTAATTTTTATCAATAACATATATATATGAATAATTGGAATTTAAGAATGAAATTGAACTATGAAAATTCCTTTAAGTATAATAATGAATTCTTCAATTAAAAAACAAACAAACAACCCAAAATTTTATATATTTTATTCAGTTATAATAAAAAAATATTCATTTTTCGAAATCTTTCAATTTATTTTGGGAATAATTATTATTCCCCAGATTCCACTGTATTTTCTAAGTATTTATTAAATAGATTCCAATAATCCATTTAATTTATTAATTTTAAATTATAAAATCCCGCGATCTATTCCTTAATAGTCAATAAACATTTAAAGTTGGACAAACTGATTTATATTTTTAAAAATTGTTTTTTGGAAAAAAAAAAAGAATTGATTACAGTGTTTTTTGAGAACAAATGTAGAAGAGTAAACAAAAGATAGTGCCGAGAAATTGGTACAAAAAAGCAATAAAAAAAATAAAAGGGTTTTTAGTAAAATATATCGAATGAAAGAATTATTTTGTATACTTGATTTTTTTTTTGTCCTGCATATATTGATGAAAACTAAGATTGCAACCAAACTTCTGCACAAATCATTTTTTTTTAGATCTCATCAGTGTATATTTAGTGTAATAAACATCTGATAAAAAAAAAAAAATTAAAATATTATATTTATATATAAGTAAATGCTAATAAACTGTAGTACATTAGAAATTTCTAATTCAATTTATTATATTCATTCTATATTGTGCAGTGTTTATTACACCATTGGCTCAACATATTGATTTATTTTCTTTCTTTCTTTTTTTTTTTTTTTTTTTTTTTTGAAATAAGAAAAAAACATCCAATTTTACTGTAGTTTCTGCCTAAAACAGGGAATACACGAAAAATAAACAACATTTAAAACAAAAAAAAAAAAGAAATACTATTTCAAAATAAGAAAAAATATCTTGCTTTAATCCGGGATCTTGCAATAGGCGTATTTAATTGAATAATCCGGTACATACAATTTTAATGTCGGATTACATGTTTCCGTACGTAATTTATTTGTAATACGTTAACAATATTTAAAAAAATAAAAAAATAAAAAATAAAATCAATTTTTAGAGACTAGCACCGAAGAAGAAAAAAAAAACAAAAAATAAACAACTGATAATGCAATGTTTTTCTTTCTTTTAATATTCGTTTCTTTTTATGTTCAGTTTCTGTATTAATATAATTATAACTAGCCGGATGATAACAAACTAGCGCATACAAACGGAAATGTAATATAAATTCATTTAAAAGTATTAATATTTTTAATTACAATATCCTTTACCGTCCTCGTTATTGAAATTAACTAATTTAAAAAATTAACAATTTGTACACCGAATCGTTACTCTCAGATTTATATATTAAGATATTTCTTAATCAAAAAGTTTAATAAAGGTATCCTGCATTATTTTATTACGAAAAATATAATAAATTAAAATTAAATTAATTAAAATTAATTAATTAATTAAATTAATTATCAATTCCGAATTTTTTCACAAAAACCAAACAAATTAAAATTAATATTAACACCAGAAAAACAGAAATACAAAGATAACAGAAAGCAATTACAAATTTTTTTTTTTAATATTACTTGTCAGTATTCCCGATTATTTAATTCGAGATAATATCTGGAACCAAGTGTTTCTTCTTCTTATTATTATTGTATTGTATTGTATTGTATTGTATTTTGGATTCATAAGATTTATCTCTATTGTATACGTTTCCTCATTATACCGTGCATACTAAATCATACAGAAAAAAAACAAACTTTATATACATGTTCTTTTAGCCTACTTTTTCCATTTGACGGCATAATTCTATTACTGATTCTCATTTCGAAACTAATAAAATTGCTTATTCCTACTGTAAAGTTTACTGGTTTTTGTTATGTTCTTGGTTCAAAAATTTATAACACAATTATTTTCAGATTGATAAATCTTATTAATGGTATGAAATTCATATTCTAATATTTTCTTTGTATTCACTTTTAACTCATAAATCTGCACTATATTTCATTTTAGTATTGGATTTTTGACTTTTTTCGCTTCGAAAAAAAAAAAAATATAAAAAATTTCAAAACTTTTTTTTTTCATCCCTCAAGTGAATAAAAAAAAAGAAATAACAAGCCCATCGAGAGATTTAAATATAAAACTACATAGTTAAAAGAATCTTTTTTTTTCTTATATATAAACAATATTTCGATATTTAATTATATACCTTTAATTAATTAAAGAATTTACAAAAATAAATATTTAAAATTCATCATTGATTGCTTATTTTATTTGGAGTGTATAAATACAAATAACTAATTTCTTTATAGAATAAGCATTATAAAAAAAAAACAAGTCAGCTTTATAGAACTTTTTTCAACGTACTTCATTTTTTTTTTTATATTATTTTAAAAATAACACTTTCTAGAACAAAGATTATACAACACATATAAAAAGACATTAGTAATTCTCTAGTGTTTATTTGAAAGATGGGTCTGTGTGGTTCTAAACAAGATTCAACTCAAGATAAAGTAGTTGATCAAAATACTACATCTAGAACTAAAAAACATTCTGTATCTAGTAAAAAAGAAACAGATGACGAAAAGGTAAATAAGAATGATGAAACTGATGATAGTAAAAATAATAGTACCGAAGATATAAGCTCTGCATTGAATAACGATTTCCCATCCAATTCATTATCACAATCAAATTCAAGAAATGATTCAATGGTGTCAAAGGAAAAAGATATTCCAAAAGTTTTACTATTAGGTACAGGTGAAAGTGGGAAATCAACCGTCTTCACACAATTGAGGATCATCAATGATGATAAATTCAATAAAGCAGAAAGATTAACTTATAGAAATGCTATTTTTGAAAATATTATTGAAATTGGTGAAGATTTGATTAATGGTAGAAGACATTTCGATTTAAAAATCACTGAAGAAGAAGAAAAAGAAAACTCCATCACGGAAAAAGATTTAGATGATTATATTAAAGAATCTTTGGAATTAAGAGATTCAAATAAAATAATAGATTTGAAACAATTCCCAGAAACATTAACAAATACCTTAAATAAATTAGTAAGTTTAAAGAGTACAAAAGATCTATTAGATGATTATGAAAAAATTTCTGAAATATATTTAATGGATTCTATTTGTTATTTCTTAGAAAATTTACCAAGAATCAGTAAATTAAATTATTTACCATCTGATCAAGATATTATTCGTTCAAGAAGTAAAACTTCTGGTATTCATGATGCATACATTAACATAGGTAATGGTTCAAAAATCCATGTATTCGATGTTGGTGGACAAAGATCTGAACGTAAAAAATGGATTCATTGTTTCAATAATGTAACAGTTGTCATCTTTTGTGTTTCTCTATCCGAATATGATCAATTTTTATTAGAAGATAAATCACAAAGCAGATTCCATGAAAGTTTGGTTTTATTCGAAAATATAGTAAATAGCAGATGGTTCTCAAGAACCTCGGTGGTATTATTCTTAAATAAAGTAGACTTATTCGCTGAAAAATTAAAGAAAGTACCATTAGAAAAATATTTCCCAAATTATACAGGTGGTCAAGATATTAATAAAGCTGCTAAATATATATTATGGAGATTCTTTCAACTTAATAGAGCTAATTTGAATATCTATCCACATGTAACACAAGCAACAGATACATCAAATATTAAATTATTGTTTTCTGCCGTTAAGGAAACAATTTTACAAAATAATCTAAAAGATTCAGGGGTTTTATAAAGTAATCATATTTCGTTTTCCAATAATTATAAAATACATTCAAACAACGAGAAATAGAAATGTTGTAATTGCATTAACTAAAAAAATATTTCAATTTAAAATAAAATAAATTAAAGCATGTTCTTGCTTAATAATTAGAATTGTCTACATTCAAATATTTAATAATATTATTTAATTAAATATATCAATACAAATATTTATCATTAAAATATTTTTTTTTTTTAATTTCGAATCTATAAATTTTATATTGAGATTAAGTAATTAGGGAAAGACTTCAATAATTATATTAATTATAGTCGAAACTCCCCATAATATACACATGGATAAGCCTAAGCCAAATTTACGATTTTGAATCCATTCTCTAGAAAATTCAGGTCCACTAAATGCAATAAACGATAAAAATAATTGAAAAAGAATTGTGACACTTGAAACAATAAATTTAATATCGTACTCACCAGTCGATTCATTTAGAACAATATTTCTTAACAACCAGAATCTATTTGAGTCAGTATGAACAAATATCATTGAGAACAAACCACTTAAACCAATACCTATCATAGAATTTAATAAAACACTACCAACACAAGAACTACTTGAAATGATAAAAAATTTCGTAGCAATTTCAGATAAGTTATCCGAATCTGTATTTGGTTGTTTCTTATAAAGATTACACATAGCAATGTTCGATATCAAATCACTTACCGAATTACCCCATGCAAAGATCGTCAGACCTAGAATAGCCTCCGAAATACCTGTCAAATTTTGATATATTTCTAATATTTCTATAAGAGCATTTGCTATTAGTGAAATCCAAAGGATAGCATTGATAATGCATACTACAAATAATATCGTTCTTAAAAGTTCCGTAAGTTTTTCAATTGTTCTTCTTTCAACAGATATGTCTGTGGGTATTGTAAAATCTGAAGATGGAGATGCAAATAATGAAAATTTGTTATGTGAATCGATTGTTCGATAATAAATGATTGCCAAAAATACAAATGTTGAGGATAACAAAATTGGGATTATCCATATGAATAATGAAAATTTACTGGACTTAATACAAGAAAGGATAAAAAAAGAGAAAAAGGGACTTAAAATGGACTGGATAAACAAAACCAACATATCTATTTTTGAATAGGTATATTTTTTAGAATTTAAATCAAACTCCACTATATTTATTGGTTGCGGACAGGATAATCTCAATAAAACCACAAATGGTGAAGTTATTATTGATAGACCTGCATCAAGTTTCGTTTTTTTAGAGAAATTCATAAGATGTGGAAGAAACATCCTAAAAAAATTCTTTTTATATTTACTTATTATCTTGTTTTTATTCGACCGAATGCTCATATTAAAAGGTTGTAAAGTTTGATCATCTAAATTTGTAAGACGTGGATTGTCTCTGTATGGTTGGAAAGTCATTGGTGCACTATTCATTGCATTAGGAACATCCAGAATATCTGAATACTTAGAGTGTGAAGTTGGCTCACTTTGGACTTCTCTAGTTACATGCAACAGATCGTCCATATTCTTATTATGTTCATATAAGTTTTCTAAAGCCGATACATTTTCTCGAACTTCTAATTTATTTGCCGATTCCAATAATTGTAAAAAATTATTGAAATCCATAGCTGTCAAAATATTCGGCCTTATATGGCCTGTAAATGGGTCAATTTCATCATTCGTACTTCTTGACTCTAATTCAATACTTACTTGTTCCTCGAGTTCACCACCATCTAATTTCTTCTTTCCTTTTGATATAAATTTTGATACTAAGTAAGCAATGTAAATTAGTATCATAATAATACAGTTTGCTACAGTGACTTTATTCTTAAAAGTAACGTACCATATGATTGAAATGGCCAAAGTTGCAAAACCTAAATCTTTAATTATTGCTTTTCTCTGTCCTGTTGTGATATTAAGATCTATGAAAGACATTATCATAAAAATCGAGCCTTGTACTACACATAGAATTATTCCACATGATCCAAGCACTTCTCCAACTGATAATGCAGCAAAATTCTTGTTGCTCGAATCTGAATCTAGTGATACACTTGTCCAACTCATAAAATTTGAAAATAAATCTGGAGATGAGTTACACCATGATAACAGCACAGCTGCTATTACACCAGAGGAACCTGCCTCTCCAGATCCAGATAAACTTGCAACACTTGGACATAAGTAATCTGATGCACATACACCTAAAAGAATAAAATATACTATAATTTGAACTATACTTGGTGCAACAAATCCAAATGATAATGATGATATATTTTCATAAAGTAATTTTGGATGTGCAAGGTTAAAATACCATGTCATTTCTCAAGATAATCAAAATCTTAATCTGGTGTTATTTCTAACTAAGTATCCAACAGTGACCGTCAAATTTTACCTTGATTTCTATTATAATTGATATTAATTACAAAATTAATGACTATACCTTGAATTATTGATGATAAAATTCTTCTATTAAACCGCCATTACTCGAAGAAACTCACTTTTATATTTCCAACATTTTTTACCTTTTTTTTGAGTACAGTAATTTTAACATTCGGAAGCTTTGCTCTGCTTACGCGCATATTATAATGATTAATAAAATAGTACAACAAAAAGAGATTTATTTCAAATATCAATCTTTCATATAGAAGTTCGATTTTAATGAATTGACTGTAGTCTATATAAATTCACAATTGTTATTTAATATGGTTATATATATATAAGTTACAGGATAAATGTATAAGTTATGATGAGTTAGATAAAAGAAGAGAATTAATCACACATTTAAGCTGAGTAAGTTAATGCAACCTTTGGGTATGATGCACCAATTTCTTGTATAGACAAAGCAGCTAACCATTGGCCCATGTCAATAGCAGTTTCTAATGGCTTCTTTTCGACTAAACCAGCTAATAAACCAGCAGCGAAAGCATCACCAGCACCGTTAGTGTCGACAATCTTGGAGCTATCTAATGGTTTAACTGCGAAAGTCTTAGTACCTTCAGCAGAAACAACGACAGTTGGTTCTAAACCGTGGGTAAAAATAACAGTTCTCTTAGCAGAGTCACCAACAATTTCCTTAGCAATGGCTTCTAAGTCAGTCTTGTCACAAGTTAAGCCAAAGGCTTCTGCATAAGCTTCAGCTTCAGATTCATTAGCAATGACCATTGTAGTGTATGGTAAAACTTCCTTTAAGGCATCCTTGAAGAATTGTGGAATAAATGGAGCACTTAAGTTTAAGATAAATTGTTTACCAGTTTCTTGAGCATGTTTACCTAATTTAACAATGGATTCTGGAGAGACAGTTAAATGAAAACCACCAATGTAGAAAATTTCAGCATTTTCAACAACAGACCAGTTCTTTTCTAAATGTTCTGGGGTAAAGAAATTAGCAGCACCTAAATCAGTGACTAAAGATCTGTCATGGTTAGTGATTAAAGCAGCACATTTACCAGTACCCATATCTTCTTGGTATTGATATAAAGAAGTGACACCAGCAGCTTTGTTTTCAGCAGCTAGTTTTTCAGAAAATTTATCCTTACCAACTGAACCAAAGTAAGCAACCTTGCCTTCACCCAAGATGTAAGCAGCACCTCTAGCAGTGTTTTGACCAGCACCACCAGCAATGTATTTAACAGATGGGAAAGCAGCTAATTCATCGTAAATAGCCATCTTCTTTTCACCAGATTTAGCATCGACTAAAATAGCATCATTCGCTTTTAGTTCGTATTTGTTTAAGTAGTCAGCATCGACATCAGCTTGAATATCCAATAAAGGATTACATAGAACGACAAGTTTTTCTTGAGCCATTGTTTTTTATATTATATAGGTTGATAGGTTTTTTTTATAATTTCTAATCCCAAAAGCAAAAATAAAAAATGTTATAAAGAAAAAAATTATTTAAAGTAATAACTGAAATCTACATAATAAAGAAACAAATTAATCAAACAAGCATAAATCATTCCTAAAAAAAGAGAAGCAAACAATAACAGATTCGAAGACTGTGTATTAAAAGTAAACAAATCTAAAGGGTATACAATAAATCTTCGAATTGAAGTATTCAACAAATAGCTTTCAACATTGATCACTTAGAATTTGTACGATGTTGAATTAAAAATAAAAATTTTCAGATTTTTTTTCAATTTTTTTTTTTTCAATTTGTAATTTTGATGGAATTACCCAAAGTAGTTAAAACATGAAATTGGAAATTACCTCGTAAGAAAAATGAAATAGGAAAGAAGAGACAACGTTCTGTTGAATATATATCTTTGTTTTAAAACTTGAAAGAATTATGATCGAAAATATTTAGTGTATTAATTTGGGAGGGAATTATGTTGAATTTTTAAGATTTATTGCATATTTTTACTAAAGGTTCAATTTTTGAAATTGAAAAATAATTATAACATTCTTATTATCCTAAAGTTTATCTTGATACCCTTTTAGTTATTCTATACTGTTCTTAAAACACTATATAAATAGATCTAATTATAAAGATTCATATATATTTGGATTTTTTTTTTTTGATCCAATTATATTATTAAAATTGTCTAGGTGAATAGTAATTTGACAAGAACTAAGATAGATTATAGAAGAATAACAAAATGCATGATCCACTGTTGGCATATTCTTTCTTTCCAGAATCAAATAATATATTATTGAAACATATCCATGAAGTTTTGTTATCTGTAACTTTTTATTCAATTAGTTATCAATTTTTGGCTCCTGCTATTAACAAAGCTATCTTTGGTGTTAGATATTCAAATATTAAAGATAATAGTTTAAAAATCGATTTTGATGTTCATACAGTTTCAATGTTTCAATGTGTTATTACCTACATTACTATATTCCCAACAATTTTTTTAAATTTACCTAATGATCCAAATTATAATATTGGTAATTTTGTTGACGAAAAATGTTCAATGGTTACCGCCATCGCTATGGGTTATTTCATTTGGGATTTATATTTATGTGCCCGTCATTACCATATTTATGGTATCCAATTTACTTTACATGCATCTGTTACAATGTATGTAATGTTACTAACCATGAGACCATTTGCACAAACTTGGATTTCAAAATTTTTAGTTTTCGAGTTAAGTACACCTTTTGTTAATATCAATTGGTATTTCATGCAATTATTAAAAAATGATAAAATCGGTTCATATAATAGAAAAAATTACTCTACAAAAAATGCCGTTAGTCGAATTTTAAATAAATTAAACATGGTAAATGGTATTTGTTTAGTCATCGCATTTTTCTTTGTAAGAATTGTCGGTGGTCCATTCATATTATACGGAGTTGCTTCTGATGTTATGAGCCCATACAATGATGCACCAGTTTTTCATTCCGTAACCTTACTACTTCTAATGTCTGTCATGGAATTGCTAAGTGTATTTTGGTTCATGAAGATGATTAAAGTCATCAAAAAGTTAGCGACATCTAAATAACTTAGAAACCCAAATAAAATAGTATATAGACTTATAGAGAGATAAATATAAACAAAATAAATTTAATTGATAAATTACCATTATATATCATAATTTTATATAAGATTTTTATGACGTTTATGTCACTAATATAAATTTGTTACTGACTGTTTTTAATTATGGGCTTTTACCATATCAGTTAGCTGAATTCTAGTAAGCACGAAATTTTGGTGAAAAATGAAAAAAACCAAATGCGAAACTTTTTATAATAGTATCATAATAAAGAGAGTATATGATGTTTCATATTATAAGGCAATTGAATCAAGCTAATAAACTTTATTCAAATAACAATTGAATTAATCAGAAAGAACTGTGTATTTAAATTTATTCATATATTTGGTTATCAGATATTAATCAAAAAAATAATTAAAACTCAAAAGACAACTTGGTAGTCGTTTATTTGGGAAATAGAAAATAATAGGAAAAATGTCCGAAGATAATCTACAATATATTAAAGAAAATGGTATTAATTTGCCATTGGATCCTAATTTAATTAATTTGCCATTGTACACATCTTCATTTTCACCAAATGGTAAAGTTGAATCATTTGTAGAGCCAGAAAGTATGGAAGAAGAAGGTTCTGATTTGAAATTACCATTAGACAAAAATAAAAATGATTTAGATAATAAGAATTTTAAATTAATTAATAATCCTTATGAAGTTTTTGGTAAAATGCCTTTAGATCAATTGATTCCTTTAATTTCACATCAAAAAGGACCTGATTTTACTTTTGGTAATTTATCTGAAGAAGCTCTACTAAGAGAAATACAACAGGAGGAAGATTCAGAAAAGAAAATGAAGAAAAGTGCTGAACAAAAAACAGAGAATGGATTTGAACAATCGAATAAAATGGATGTAGATATATCAATGATTGATGAGGATAACTCAAAATTATCAGATGATGGTATTAATAATGAAGAAAACGCGACTTCTTTACTTTTAGAATCACAACATGTCGATATCGTGGAACAAGGAAATATCCAATCTAATTTAATTGGTAAAGAACAAATTTCTCAAGCTACATTTGAACAAATGAGAAAATTAATGATCGATGATATACATTTAGCTATTAATGAATCATCCTTATCCCTAGAATTCGTTTCGTTATTATTATCTGGTGTTAGAGAACAATCTGCATTATCATCAATGTCTCCATTTTTAAAGAAAACTGTAAACCCTGGTTCATTAAATGCTGAAAAAATTCCAATTGAAAATGTCAGCAAAAAAGAAGAGCAAGAATTGGCTATAATTGACAAAGGTTGGAAACTTAAGAGTCTTGATGACTCTCGTCTAATGTTAAAAGAGAATTATACTAACTTGAAACAAACGTTGGAAAGAGAACATGAATACTGGAGAAAATTATCAACTAATATTAGTAATAAAGATGTCGTTTTTAAATTAAGAGATTATTCTACAAATCAAAGAGTTCTAGGTATAAAATACGGTTATGGGGATTCTGGTTCCACTTATAAATATGATAAAGGTGTTGCTATGTTGAGAAACAATACAGAAACTAACAAATTAGAATTAGTTCCAACTTTAAGAAGCAATATGGACCATGGGAATGAATTACAAGGTTATGAAAGATTTATTAGAATCAGAATATACACAAGATTAGAATCAGAAGATGATTCAGTTTTAAGTGGTGAAAGTTCTATATCGAAAGTCTTCTTAGGTAAGACTTTTGATACAACCGAAAAGTCATCAGATAGTATAAGATCACAAATATCTAGATTAAAAGGATTTATATTCGAAAAAGAGTTAATGCATCAATTGAAGAAGGAATGTTCAGAGTTGATTTCCTTTGGTGTTGTTGTTGAAAATGAAAATAAGATTGTTCTAGATTTATCAAACGAAAAGATTGAAATTGATTTTGTACCGTTACATGACCCATCAGTTGTAAACCATGAACAAGATGCTCCAAAGGTGAACGATAAACGTGCTAACTTAATTTTGGTAACTCTAAGAATGTTACTGGTCGTTATGTTTAAAAAGGAAATAAAGCAAAGAATGATCTGTTCAAAAAGAAACACTACGAAGACTGTTGATGAAATATTGTTAATTAGACCAATTTTAGGTAAAATTCGCCACAACGGTTACAAGTTGATACTAAGAAGGATCTTAAAAGACTATGTCCTTGGAGGAATTCCAGATGCAACTCTAGAAGATAAAGAAACTTCTACACTATCCAATATATCTAATTCTAAAGATCGTGATAATACTGTGATTGAAGATAGAAATATTGAAATTTTAACTAAGGAAATTAAGAAATTCGACCATATACTTGCATTACCTATTTCTAAGTTTAGTATAAATTTACCATCATCTGATAATAAATTTTCAACTATTGATTTAACATTAAAAAATCCTAATTATTGTAATGCTGTAGTAGAAATTAAATATATTGACAAGAATGGTGATATAATATTTGATACAACTTTTACAGAATTTAAAGAAATTGAAGAATTTTTAAATTTTATTGTCAGTGAACATAACAAGAATAATTCTGTGATCGATTCAAATGATGTAAAAATGGAGGATACAAATTAAAGTAAATAAGAAGCATATTTAATACAACTACGCATAACTATTATTTAATTTATTATAGAATTTTAAATAATTAAAAGAATATATTGGTAATACAATTATTTTTGTTTAGATCATTCACATAATTTTATATAGTGAGTCTTTAATTTGTAGTTCCGATTTACACATAGTATGCGCGACGGAATTCAACAATGAAATTTTTCAAGTAGTAGAAGAATTTTGGAATTAAGATCCCATCATGACTATTAAAGGAATTGTAAAAAAAAATTGAATTCAAGTATTTAACAATTATATCATTTAATATAATATTATCAAGTTGGAAACTGAAAAGTTTATTATTTGATATTTTGGGACAAAAAAGAAGAATAATTAATACAATCAAAAAAATACAAAATAAATATCATACAATGGGGTATACATTAACTTTTCTAGGATGTGGTGTTATGGGCCAAGCCGTTCTATCTGCCATTTACAATGCTCCAAAGGTCACCGAAGCTTCTATTGCTGCTTTATATCCAACTAAAATCATTGCTTGCAACCATAATGATGAAGCTGCTGCAGCTGTTACAAAATTAGTCGAAAGTTTCCCACCATCTCCAAATGGTATTATTGTTGAATCGACATTTGGTCAAAATGAAAAAGCTGTTGATGAAGCTGATGCTGTATTTTTAGGTACCAAGCCATTTTTAGTTGACGAAGTCATGAGTAAAGTTAAACAGCAAATGGGTGAAAAATTATTAATTTCAATTTGTGCTGGTTGGACTATTGATCAATTAACATCATACACACCAAACGTTTCCCGTATCATGACTAACACACCAGCCAAATATGGTTTTGGTTGTGCCATTGTATCCCATTCACCATCAGTCAATGAAGAACAAAGAGCAATTGTCTCTGAATTAATCAGTAAAGTTGGTAAATATATCGAATTACCAGAGAAAAACATGGATGCAGCAACTGCATTAGTTGGATCTGGTCCAGCTTTTGTGCTATTAATGTTAGAGTCATTAATGGAGAGTGGTATTCAAATGGGTATTCCACTAAAGGAAAGTAAAGAATGTGCTTTAAAAGTTATGGAAGGCACAGTTAAAATGGTTGAGATGAGTGGAGAACATCCAAGTGTATTAAAACACCAAGTTTGTACCCCAGGTGGCACCACAATTGCAGGTTTATGTGTTATGGAAGATAAAGGTGTTAAGAGTGGTATCATTAGAGGTGTTGAAGAAGCTGCTAATGTCGCTGCTAAATTAGGTAAAAAGAAATAGTGGAAGCATTCATATAAGTATATAAATATAATACCTTTATTGTTATATCAATATTCTCTTCTGTATGTAAATAGATGAACCCTATTTCTTGAAGTAGGGTTCGTTAGGGTTAGAGAACAGGGTTTATTCCTAAAAATTCACATCATTTACGACGAAATATTCAACCAATAAGAATCGAGATTCCGCTCGTTACTGTGATTCTTTTTTCTTTATCAACTTGTTCGTACAGTATGATTCGTATATTATTTAAAATTTACCATCCCCCCGCAGCCTCTGCTTCACCCCCTTTGTAGTTTGTATTCCCTCCCGTCATTGCCAATCAAATTTGAAAACCACACCACTTATTTTTTTTTTATTTCTTTTATAATTCTAACAAAATATCTGTAATATTCTCGTGGGAGGGGCGAGGAAAAAAATATTATTCATGAAAAGAAGAAACAGACAAATCAATGCATCCCTCAAATTTATTAAACATAATGTAATTGTGAATGATTATTCGTACAAGATATCTCTCCTTCATTAAAATCTCTTACGTTTAGATTCATATATACAAGACAAATTTGGTATTCTCTGCGAAATTAACCTGTTTGTCTGTTACAAACTGCTTCTTTTTTATTTTATAATTTCGACCAACCAGAAGTCAGAAATTTCTATTTGTCTGTGAAACGTGTTGAGAAGTGTGTTTTTAAATTATAATGTACTTGATGATTACAATAGTTTGTTAGCATACATAAGAATATAATGTATCGTCAAATTTGCTTTTAGACTAACATCAGAACAATAGGTAGAAATGTGCTATTTATGATTATATATTTGCAGAGCACTAATTAGATGTATTTAATTCTAAGTATCTTCGCACATACGTGCTTATATTGTAATACTATTCGTACAACTTTTTGTACGCATCTTTACTGATACAGTTAATTTTCTTAATTAAATAGTTCAAAGTTCTATGAAAACTACGCACTATATTTACAAAGTAAACGTCCGGCGTACAGTCACATGTACATTTTTATACGGAGATTACACTCTTAATATTCTGTAGCATATTCAACCAATACTATGCATAATATTATTCTACAAGATTATGTTTTTTTTCAAAATTGACGAGGAATTGGGAAATAAATCTATATTTTATTATGGAACGAACCAAAAAACACACTTCTAAATAAAATTTAAAGGAAAATTATATGAAATTTCAATTATTTTTTTCTTTTCAAATTCTTTAAATCATAATTGGATTAACTTAACTTCAATATATATAAATTATAATTAATTATAAATTTTCAATTAATATCTTTATCATAAGTATAAATAATTATTTTAAGATCATTTTCATTTTATAATATTATTTGTTTCGAATATATATAAACAAGAATATACTATACCAACCAATATATATATATTTTTTCATTTGAAACTAATATATTCAATTATCACCCCCCTTTTAAATAAATATAATATAAAAGGAAGATTTTGTTATTTTAGTGCTTTAATTCAGATTAATAAATTATATTAGAATTTTTACAAAGAAAAAAACTTTAATTTATATTTATTAGAAAAAATAATTATAAAAAAAATAAACTTTAAAGGTAAAAAATATATATATACTATAGTACAAACTAAGAAAAAAAACCAAAATTAATTTTTCATAATGGTTTTACCAAGATTATATAGTGTCTCTACCAGAGGTGCTTTAAGAAATGCAATCAAGTTTGCTTCAAACAATTCAATT
The DNA here is from genome assembly GCA_030573835.1 of Tetrapisispora taiwanensis (nom. inval.). Lineage (NCBI taxonomy): Eukaryota > Fungi > Ascomycota > Saccharomycetes > Saccharomycetales > Saccharomycetaceae > Tetrapisispora > Tetrapisispora taiwanensis (nom. inval.). The sequence goes on from JAJMDZ010000010.1 coordinate 199,629, forward strand.
AGAGGTATGGCTACTGCTGTACCAACTGTTGGTAAAGTTAAAGGTGTCATTGGTGCTATTGTAGATGTTCAATTCGATCAAGAAAATTTACCTGCCATTTTAAATGCTTTAGAAATCCTAACTCCAAATGGTAAATTAGTTTTAGAAGTTGCTCAACATTTAGGTGAAAACACTGTTAGAACTATTGCTATGGACGGTACTGAAGGTTTAGTTCGTGGTGAAAAAGTTGTTGATACCGGTGCTCCAATCTCCGTCCCTGTCGGTAGAGAAACACTAGGTAGAATCATCAACGTCATTGGTGAACCAATCGATGAAAGAGGTCCAATTAATTCCAAATTAAGAAAACCAATTCACGCTGATCCACCTACTTTTGTTGAACAAAGTACTGCTGCCGAAGTCTTGGAAACTGGTATTAAAGTCGTCGATTTATTAGCTCCTTACGCTAGAGGTGGTAAGATTGGTTTATTCGGTGGTGCTGGTGTCGGTAAGACTGTCTTCATACAAGAATTAATTAATAACATCGCTAAAGCTCATGGTGGTTTCTCTGTTTTCACTGGTGTCGGTGAAAGAACAAGAGAAGGTAACGATTTATACCGTGAAATGAGAGAAACTAAAGTTATTAACTTAGAAGGTGAATCTAAGGTCGCTTTAGTCTTCGGTCAAATGAATGAACCACCTGGTGCTAGAGCTAGAGTCGCCTTAACAGGTTTAACTATTGCTGAATATTTTAGAGATGAAGAAGGTCAAGATGTCTTATTATTCATCGATAACATTTTCAGATTCACTCAAGCTGGTTCAGAAGTTTCTGCTTTATTAGGTAGAATTCCATCTGCTGTCGGTTATCAACCAACTTTAGCCACCGATATGGGTTTATTACAAGAAAGAATTACCACAACAAAGAAAGGTTCCGTTACTTCAGTCCAAGCCGTTTACGTCCCAGCTGATGATTTAACTGATCCTGCTCCTGCTACAACTTTCGCACATTTAGATGCTACTACTGTCTTATCAAGAAGTATCTCAGAATTAGGTATCTACCCAGCTGTCGATCCATTAGATTCTAAATCAAGATTATTAGATGCTGCCGTTGTTGGTCAAGAACATTATAATATCGCTACTCGTGTTCAAGAAACTTTACAAGCTTATAAATCATTACAAGATATTATTGCCATTTTAGGTATGGATGAATTATCTGAAGCTGATAAAATCACTGTCGAAAGAGCAAGAAAGATTCAAAGATTCTTATCTCAACCATTTGCTGTCGCCGAAGTTTTCACCGGTATTCCTGGTAAATTAGTCAGACTAAAGGACACAATTGCTTCTTTCAAGGCTGTCTTGGAGGGTAAATACGATCATTTACCAGAAAGTGCTTTCTATATGGTAGGTGGTATTGAAGATGTTGTTGCTAAAGCTGAAAAATTAGCTGCCGAAGCTAATTAAAAATAAACTAAAAGTTTTAATAGCAACTTTTCTTTTCAATACATAATTAATCTACGAATGGTTTTAAAAATAATTAAATGCTTTAGAAGATAGAAGAATGGAAAAAAATTTAAATTTGGTAAGAAAATTATCTATTATTGAAACAATACTAACAAAAAATTATTAATAAAAAAAAATCTTTATATTATTAATATTCTAAAAATGTTTTAAAACATAACTTGTACATGTTAACACACTTCATTATTAATTATTCTTAAGGTTTGTTTTGATGATGAATAATAAAGAATAGATTACAATTTAACTACAATTATAAATTAATTGAAGATTTATGATACTTTGAATTGTTTTATCTTTAACTTTATCAATTTTTCTATTCCCCCAATTTAACTATTAAACATTCTTCTCAATTTGAAAATATAATTTTATTTTTAAAAAAAAATATAACCAATAGTGGAATTTAATGTTAATTACAACTCATACGACAACATATATGTAAATAATATATTTATATATATATTATATATATAATTTTTTATATTCTAAGATCCTTTCAAAATTATTTTAAAAACTTTATTCTTTTATCTGGTATTAAGATCATAATACTATATTGAATGATAAAACATTTTCAAGACTGTTTTACACCAACACCCAGACATCCCAATATTTTCGAATTTTGTTTTTTTAAAGAAGTAATTTTTTTTTCTTAATGCAGTGAAAAAACCTAAAAATAAAAAATTATTGATTTTTCCCACATTAATTTTAATCACTATACCAGAAAACGATTAAGAAGATGCCGTGGTAAATAATTTTAGTTATAACAGTTTCATACATACATTTGTGTACTGTTTTTATTAAAAATATAAGTTTTAACCACTACTTAAATTGTCTGTGAAATTAACATAAATTTTGCAGACAATATAAAGTTCGTATCAATAATATCTTTTTCCTGCTTGTTACAATTAATTAAAAATTATTTAAAGCGACGTGATCATTAATTAGGTACAGTAAAACCTCGTACAATAGACTTATATTTTTTAAAAATTCACAAGAAAATTGAAATCTTTTTCGATTTACTAAATAGACCATGTACAAAGTCCATTTTTCAATAAACCAACTACTATAATATTTTTTTTTTTTTTTTTTCATTTCGAAATTTCAATATTTTTGTTATTTCAATTGCAACTATGTAAATAATGTTTTTAAACAACAATACGAAAGAGAGAATAACTAAACTATAATACATAGTTAATTTTATATGTTTAAATTTTTTTCAATATTTTTTTTTTTTCAATAATCGAAAATAATATCAAATTTTCAATAATTTTTCATTAAAATCTGTATTCTTAATGTACTGTTAATATCAATTATTGTTTTTATTTTCTTTAATAATTTTTTTTATTTTCAGTTAATTTAATAACAATTGCACCTTGTGCTATCTCTTGATTATAATTAAAATTTAAAATTTATATTTTATACAAATTATATATTTACATATTTAAAAATTTATTATATTAACACTTAATTAATTTAACAAGACCTTTTCTATTTCAAATTTTTACTTTTGTTAAATAAACCAGTGTAAAAGAACAATATAAACATGTCTGATATTGAAACCCCAGTCGAAGTTGTCGAAGAATTCGAAGTTATCGAAGAATTTACTCCAGTTGAATTAGCTACTGCTATTCCAGAAGAAATCCAAAGAGCTCAATTAGAAGTTAAATTATTCAACAAATGGTCTTTCGAAGATGTTGAGGTTAAAGATGCTTCTTTAGTTGACTACATCCAAGTCAGAAACCCAGTTTATGTTGGTCACACTGCTGGTAGATACGCCAACAAGAGATTTAGAAAGGCTCAATGTCCAATCATTGAAAGATTAACTAACTCTTTAATGATGAACGGTAGAAACAATGGTAAGAAATTAAAGGCTGTCAGAATCGTCAAGCACACTTTAGAAATCATCAACGTTTTATCCGAACAAAACCCATTACAAGTTGTTGTTGATGCTATTGCCAACTCTGGTCCAAGAGAAGATACTACCAGAGTCGGTGGTGGTGGTGCTGCCAGAAGACAAGCTGTCGATGTTTCTCCATTAAGAAGAGTAAACCAAGCTATTTCTTTATTAACCATTGGTGCCAGAGAAGCTTCTTTCAGAAACATCAAGACCATTGCCGAAACTTTAGCCGAAGAATTAATTAATGCTGCTAAGGGTTCTTCTACTTCTTACGCTATCAAGAAGAAGGATGAATTAGAACGTGTTGCTAAGTCTAACCGTTAAACAATATATAAAAAATTTTATAATCATAAATACATCAATAATATAATAAGATACAATAGTACGAGTAAACTAAGTAATGGATGAATCGAAGTATATATAATTTCAAAGAAACATATGATTGAAGTCATGTATTTGATTTGAAAGATACCAAAATCTTAGAAATGAAAGTTAATTGCCCGTAAATTAATTTGAATATCGTTTGGTATAAGTTTATAGATGTCAATTCTAAAGATTAATATTACAATCACAGAAATAAAATAAAAAAAAATGTATAGATTTTATTTCTATTATTTCTATTATTTCTATTATTTATATTATTTATATTATTTATCTGTTTATATATAATAATATCTTAAAATAAGATTATAACTTGTTATCATTACCCGCACATTAGGTTTTTATATTGTTACTCCAATTGTATAAATCAATTAGGAAATCCAAATTTGAATGACCAAAATTTTGTTATTTATTAATTTTTTTACATTAAAAAACGACGCATTGTTCCCTAATTTTCTTTCCTTTTAACTTATATAGTTTAGTTATGTTGATTGTGGTTATGTATATAAAATTTAACCGCTCAAGTTTATTTTTAAATTATTTTTTATTAAAGAGATAAACGTACCAAATTAACAAAATATAGAATCAAAATGTATTATTTTAATTATATGTAATTGTTTTTTTGTTTAAAATGATTTACATAACTAAGAATATTTTTTCCTGTTTAATAATTTGTCTATTGAACAGAATGAACAGAATGAAAAGAATTATAATGGATGAATGGAGTTTATTTTAATTTAATGTCATTCATTTTTTAAAAATTAATTAATTTATTTTGTTTTTGTGTCATTTCATTTTTTTATTGTTTTAAAAATTTCATAAATTTGTTGAATTTAAAGGGAAAATAAAATAATGATCTTTAGAATTATATAAGAAAAAAGATCGGCGGTTAAATTTCTTATAATATATAAAAAGAAGATAACTAAAAACAAAGAATATTATTTTTATTTTTTATTTGATTTTTTAAAAATGTGTTTTTTTTTTATTCTTTGGGTTATTTTGTTTAATGCACAATCGTATACATAAATAAGAATACAAGGGGAAAAAAGACGCAATTTTTAAACAATGTCAGAAAATATAAACACTTTCCAATTTGAAAATGATTTACCTAAATTTCCTATACCAACTATTGAAAGTACATTAAATCAACTATTAAAAAGTTTAGAACCTCTATATTATGCAGATGGGTATTATAAACATCCATTAGATTTAGAACAAATTAATGAATTAAATAAGATATTAATTAATTTTAAAAATTCAAATATATCTCAATTATTACAAAAACGTTTAATTGATTTTTATATTGAAAATGATTGTTATTTAGATAAATTGCATTTAGATATTAATAATCATCATAGTAATACAATAATGGATTTAACAAATGATGATATTTTACCAAGAAATCCTTTTTTAACTTTAGTCAATGATGCAATTAATGATATAAATCAACAAGACAGAGCTGCTGTACTGATTCATTCTTCATTAAAATTCATATCTGCTTTGAAAAAAGAAATTTTACAACCAGATTGTGTTTATAAATTAAATAATGATGATAATATTAATATAAATAAAAATTATTTATCAATGAAACCATATTTAAATTTATTTGGTACAACAAGATGTCCAGTATTTGAAGAAGGTGAAATTGAACAATTTGATTTAAATAAAAATTATTCTTATTTTGATTCAAATTTTGAAGATTGGTCGGATACTGACGAATTAACTGATACTGATGTTGATGGAAATAATAATACAATTGAAACAAATCAAACAAAGATTGATAGTAGACCAGTTACAAGAGACGGTAGTATAACTTTAGAAGATGAAACTATATTCACAAGACATGGGATAACTTTTAAAAGTTTTCCTGAATCAAAACATATTTTAATCATTTCAAAAGGTCAATATTATACAATAGATGTTTTAGATTCCGATAATGATGGAATCTACACTTATACAGAATTAAGCACAATTTTAGAATATATTATTAATGATCCAACAACAAATAATCTTAATAATGGTAATAATATGAATAATAGAAATATTAGAAAGGATACTAATATTGAAAATGCCACAGCATTAGGAAGTTTAACATCATATTCATATAAAAATTGGAAATATGCAAGAAAGAGATTAGAAAAAAGGTACCCAAATGAATTGAAGTTAATCGATTCTGCATTATTTGTATTAGTATTAGATGATTCAAAACCTGGTGATATCAATGAAAATAATTCAAAAATAAATATGGACAATGAATTAGAAAATTCAGAAGATTGTAAAAGATTATTTTATGGTACATCAAAAATTGATGATTATGGTAATCAAATCGGTTCTTGTACATCTAGATGGTACGATAAGTTGCAAATTGTCGTGACGACAGATTCAAAAGCCGCTGTCATTTGGGATTCATTTACTGCTGACGGTTCAGTTGTTTTAAGATTTATATCAGAAGCATATACAGAGAGTGTACTACGTTTAGCAAGAGGAGTGAATGAAGATAAAAGTAAGTTTTCATTATGGCCGGAAATTTATGATCCATGTTATTCTCCTGCAAAAGAAAACAGCAAAGTCTCTTTAACTGATTTATCAAAAATTGCTAAAAAAATTGATTGGTCATTTAGTCATATTTTAAATACACATATCCATTTATCTGAAACAAAATTAGCAGATTTAATTTCAAAACATGATATTACAAGAGTATCTATACCATTTGGTAAAAAAACTGCACAAAAATTAGGTGTGAAACCAGACGCAATGATTCAAGTAGCAATTCAAGTGGCACATTATGCATTATACGGTAAAGTAGTATATAGTTATGAACCTGTTTCCACAAGAGGTTTTAAAAATTCAAGATCTGTATTTATAAATTTACAGAGTCAAGATATATTAGAATTATGTCAAGAATTTATTTCTAATTCTTTAGATGATCTCAATAAATTAGATAAATTTATCAGCACTTGCCATTTGCATAGCCAAAAGGTTAAGGAAGCTAAAGAAGGTAATGGTTTTGAAAGACATTTTAATGCATTGAAATATGTTTATAAATTTCATCAACATTTTGGTATTGATGTCTCTGATGTAGATTTAAAAATTGCAGATGATTTATTCAATAACCCTTTATTAAATCCAGTTTTTGCTCCAGAATTAATTATATCAAATTGTGGGAACACTTGTACAAATACTTTTGGTATTACACCTGCTATACCACAAGGTTATGGTATCGGTTATGTTATAAAAGATGAACAATGTGATTTAACAGTAACTTCTCAATTTAGACAAGGAAAACGGTTTATGTTCATGCTTGATTGGGTTCTAAATGAAATTAGATCCTATTTCAGAAAGTCGAGAAATTTAGGTAGAGGTGGTATTAGAGTAAACCCAGAAGTTGATAAATTATATGCACTTGATAATGCAAAATACAAATCAACAAATGGTAACTTAACTTCACATTCAGGGTATTTGATTAATAGTGGTTATGGGTTTTTTGATCTAAAGGGTCACATGGAAAGTAGAACAGTGTCTGGTTTCAATTCTAATAGTAACTCATCATTGTCACTATCACAAATTAATAAAGATTATTCAACTGTAATAAATTCAAAAGAATTTAATCAAGCAGTTTTATCATTAAATATCGAATCAAAAAATCTAAATGGTCCTACAGAAGAAGAGAAACAAGGCACCGGTTCACAAATTATATCATTACAACCTGATGATGTTGAGAGTGACTTAGAAGATAATATCGATGAAGATTCTACATTATTTATTCAAATTGAGGAACAAAAAAAATCAAATGTCATTGACTCTAAATTTGATATTGATTTTGATCGTGGCAGGGTAGGTAGAAAGATAGTTAGTTTTGAATGAATGAAAAACTTACTCACCCCGTCTGTAAATTAATCCTGTAATAATAATAAATTAAATACATAAATAGTTTTATAAAGTTATGATAATTCAATAGAATAAAAAAAAAGATAACATATAAATTATAATTTCATAGTATTAATTCTACCGAGTAAATGACAATGACATTTTGAGTTCTTGATTTAATAATATAGACATATATATTTATTGTATCGATATAATAATTATATACGCATTATCATTTACATCTAAATAAATAAATACAGAAGAAATTCAAAAGAAAAAAGAAGGTTTTTGCCACCATCTTTGTATGGAACGTTTAAATAACAATTATCTGAACACTTTAAGGTATTGGCTTCTACATTTTCTTTGAAACAGTTACTAACAGATATGAGGAAAAATTTTTAAATTTCACGTAAAAACATCAAATTTGGTGATGCTGAGAAACTGAAATGAAAAAAAAAAATGAAAAACTGAAACCTCCAATTTTTTTTTTCGAAAAATTTCGAGATGAAAAAAAAGAAGAAAATTAAAAAATTTTCGTTAGCATAAACAACGTTAGAATATATTTTTGGTGAAACTTTTCATCAATTTTATAACTATACAATAAAATTCAGTAAATTTAATAAAAATTGTACTTAAAATTAATAGATTTTATAATTTTATTCAATATTTTGTTGTAATAATGAATATTGAATTTAGAATATTAACTATTTGATTTATTTTTAACTTCATTAATAATTTTATTAAGTATTCTAAGTTTGAATTTTTAACATTATTATTATTATTTATTGATTTCAGAAGAAAATTTCTTTTAAAATAATATAGAGTGTATTACTGGACCTTATTAGTCATAAAATAACTATAGAAAAAATATATCTACAGTAACGATGACCGACTTACAAGATAGAGAACCAAGTATCATCATTAATGGTGATATGAATGATGAAGAAATCATCTACGGTGAAGAAGAAATTCCAGAAGTTGAAGAAGAAGTTATCGAAGAAGAAAAGCCAAAGAAGAAAGTTGCCTTCAGTGGTTTAGATGAAGAATCGGATGAAGAAAAGAGAAAACGTGAATTTGAAGAAGGTGGCGGTTTACCAGAACAACCAACTAACCCAGATTTCTCTAAATTAAACCCATTATCTGCCGAAATTATTAACAGACAAGCTACCATCAATATTGGTACCATTGGTCATGTCGCTCACGGTAAGTCTACTGTTGTCAGAGCAATTTCTGGTGTTCAAACTGTTCGTTTCAAGGATGAATTAGAACGTAATATTACCATTAAGTTAGGTTACGCTAACGCTAAGATATATAAATGTCAAAACCCAGAATGTCCAGAACCAGACTGTTACAGATCTTTCAAATCTGACAAAGAAATTCATCCAAAATGTCAAAGAGAAGGTTGTGAAGGTCGTTATGAATTAGTTCGTCACGTTTCTTTCGTCGATTGTCCAGGTCACGATATTTTAATGAGTACTATGTTATCCGGTGCAGCTGTTATGGACGCCGCTTTATTGTTAATCGCCGGTAATGAATCTTGTCCTCAACCACAAACTTCTGAACATTTAGCTGCTATCGAAATTATGAAATTGAAGCACGTTATCATTTTACAAAATAAAGTCGATTTAATGAAAGAAGAAAATGCTTTAGAACATGAAAAATCTATTTTGAAATTTATTAGAGGTACTATTGCTGATGGTGCTCCAATTATTCCAATCTCTGCCCAATTAAAATATAACATCGATGCCGTTAATGAATTTATTGTAAAGACTATCCCAGTCCCACCAAGAGATTTCATGGTTTCTCCACGTTTAATTGTTATTCGTTCTTTCGATGTTAACAAGCCAGGTACTGAAATCGAAGACTTAAATGGTGGTGTTGCTGGTGGTTCCATCTTAAACGGTGTCTTCAAGCTAGGTGACGAAATTGAAATTAGACCAGGTATTGTTACAAAGGACGATAAAGGTAGAATCCAATGTAAGCCAATTTTCTCCAACATTGTTTCCCTATTTGCTGAACAAAATGACTTAAAATTCGCTGTTCCAGGTGGTTTAATCGGTGTTGGTACTAAAGTTGACCCAACTTTATGTAGAGCCGATCGTTTAGTCGGTCAAGTTGTTGGTGCCAAGGGTCACTTACCAAATATTTACACAGATATTGAAATTAACTACTTCTTATTACGTCGTTTATTAGGTGTTAAGACAGATGGTCAAAAACAAGCAAAGGTTAGAAAATTAGAATCCAATGAAGTTTTAATGGTTAATATCGGTTCTACTGCCACAGGTGCCCGTGTAGTAGCTGTTAAGGCTGATATGGCTAGATTACAATTAACTTCTCCTGTTTGTACTGAAGTTAATGAAAAGATCGCTCTATCAAGACGTATTGATAAGCATTGGCGTTTAATTGGTTGGGCTACTATTAAGAAAGGTACTACTTTAGAACCAATTGCTTAAGCAATTGTAAAATAATATAAAACTAAAATAAAAAACACAAAATATATATGACATAAATAAAACTCTATATATCCTTCATGTCTTTTGTTAATCAAACAGCATATTTAAGTATAAATAATACTAACTAATAAAGAAATTTAAATTTGTAATTTTTTATTTCTTATATAAAACAATGCTTGATAATGCAGTATCATTTTGTTCCAGTGAGTTACTATAATATTGTAAACTTATGATTTATGTTTAAAATGGTTAAATTTGATGGAAGGATATGCGTTATTAATTATTAATTATAAAATAAATATCTATGTATATATTATATTCTATATGGATTGTTTCCTTTCACAAATCGTCGAGGTTTGGAAAAATTCGAAGAATAATTTCGAATTCTTGAATTTAGGTAATGAATCTTTTGTCATTAGTGAACGTAGATTATCTTTCAACTGAGCTAGTAAAGGTGAAAGTGTTTTAAGAAGATTTAATGCTGGAAGTAATTCATTTTCATTAGACGATTGAATACGGTTTTCATTAAATATATTACTAATATTATCTTGATTGCCAGCATTGCCACTACCATTAATACTATTTGAATTAAATGTTGCCGAATCTACCACAGTTTTATCTGCATCCACTTGCAATACCTCATACGATTTAATATTTAAAGAGTTATCAGTTTCAACGGCACTATCAGCCACCAAATCAAAACTGCTTGTACGTGGTACATCATCTTGTATAGTATTTGTGTTGATATCATCACAACCACTTGGGTTTAAAACAACACTACTAATTGATTCCCTCAATTTATGATCGATATTTAGTTGATACGGAGCACATTCACTAACATATGTTGAAAATATTTGATATGCCATTTCGATACATTCATTAGCTTGTTTGAATAATGCAGAATCCATTGAATTTATGATGTTATTTTGAATTGCTGATGATATAATCTTACCTTTATTAGCAGTTACTGACGTCAACATCTTATTCAGACTTTTCATATTTTTAAGAAATCTAATAATTTCCATGTATGCTTCAAGATTTTCTACAGAGAAATCTTCTTGTAGAAATTGTTTAAATAAAAACCTCATCCCTGGATCTGCTATAATGTCATTGAATTCGATCCCTGTGGCATCGTCAGAATTGTAAATACTTTTCGAATTTATTTTCAAACTTTTGCTCGAATCGTTTTCGGCCTTGTTTGAGGTCATCTTATCATCAGTATAGGTGTTTAAATCTATATTTTCAATATCAGAAATAATTGAGGAACCATTGCTCTTTTTGTTATCCATGATATCCCATTTACAAACACTCATACCTAGATCGGTTAACTTACAATACATCGATTTGCTTATCACGATTTTATTTGAGTGATTTTCAGTTGATTCAGGGAAGATAGGCTCAATTAAACCTTTTTTAATGAACTGAGTTACAAGTTGTGACGCTTCTTTAGGATAAAGTATATCTGTACAGTCCATAATCCACTGCCAAAGAGCTCTTGTACTAAACGAATAGTTTGTAATATTTCCATCAGAAACATTCATTTGATCTGGTAACAGTCTGACACCTATATTAGATACGTAATACTGAATATGTGAATCTGAATCAGGATTTGTAAAATATTTATGAGCTAATGGAGACACTCTATGCTCATTACTTAACTCTTTGTCATTAAAATGGTTAGATTGGTTAATTGGATTGATTTTGTTGTTTGGTTTTGTCTGAAATCCCAATATTGGATCGTATTCCATTGATTCAAAACTAAATGAGTCAGTGTTATATTCTAATAACTTTGATAAAGAGGGCAATTTATCATTAGGGTTTAATGGAGACCAAACATTTGGTGATGGGCCCATCATTCTCATGAATAAAAGGTGGACTAGGTATTCACTAACAACTACAGAGTCACTGACAGAATTTCTCTCAAAATAAAACAATTGATTTGAATTTAAATCAGAATAAATGATTGGAGGTATTTCTCTCAATCCAATGCTCCTTATATACTGATGCAATATGGTGACACCTTTGGGCGTAGGCTGTAGTGAGGAGCGTTCTTTAGGTTCTCTTCTCGTTCTATCAGCTGGGGTGTGTAACAGTTTAGCCTCCATGAATAATTTCAATAAATGCTGTGCTAATTCATTTTTAATTGAATATGAAATACTAATAGAGGTTTTATTCAATTCAACATTTAATTCCATGCTTTTCATAGTTTTGATAGCATCTGTAGAAGTAAAGGAAAATGGATAATATTGTCTGGCAAAAGGGTTTGTAAAGGAACTGGATGTCGATTTGTCCTTTAAGTTCATAGATATTAAGAAGATTGCAAAGACGACCTTAATATTGTTTGTGTAAATAGAGCCTCTCGGAGTTCTGCTAAAACCTTTCGATGATCGTTCATGTAATGTATTATTTGATGGAGCTTTCATTATTAATGATGGTTTTGATTTACAAAAATGAACACAATGGAGTTTATTTTAATCTTATTTTTTAAAGATTAAAAAAAGATCCAAATTCTCAAAATCTCTCAAAATAATTGAATCTTTGACACTGTAAGCTTTTATATATAAATATGTTGTTATTTAGAAAATAGTTTTAATCTTTTTGAATATGTATTACTGTTTCCTTTTTTCAATAAACATGTTTCGAAATTTCTTGTTGATTTTGACGATTCAATTAACTATTCCATACTGGAGTTTTGAATAATCCTTAGAAGTTTCTATAACAATTTTTAGCATTCGTCAGTTCAATTTTATAACGTTCTTATGGTTGGTTTCAAAAGTGAGAACAACTTTACGAACAATGCACGCATTTGATCATGATATATATTCTATATAATGGTATAGTTCAAGATTAACTTCTTCCTTAGTTCTACTATTAAGCTAACTTTGAACACATTAAGGTATTTTCTAAGTGTTTCAGAAATCAGGTAACCTCATTGTTTTTGAAACAATTTTTCAGCTCGCATTCTGCGGAAAAACTACGGTATCAATAATGGACTATGAAATCTACCAAGAGACTGAAAAATTGAAAAATGTTGCTTATATGAGAACACTATAATTTCCAAAATACAGATATATTTATATATATAAGTTTATTTTTTAGGTATATATGTATGATTAAATTTGATTCTGAAACTGAAACCAAAGATTATTGCTTCAACTTTCAGAAAAAATAGATGGCATCATAGTTTGTTTTAATTGTTATTTATGCCGTACATTTAAAAATATAAATATCGAGGTCAAATATTACTTGATTTAGTAAAAATCTGCAAAATTCTTATTATTTTTATTGTGAGACCCATTATCCTTTTGATCTTGTTTTGTATTAGGTTCGTTCTGTTTTTGTTTGTATGAATCACGATAATTATATCTTCTACTATTGTTAGTATTATTTTCTGTATTTATCGATTTTTCAACTCTGTTCTCATTAGAATTTGTAACAGTCGTGTTAAAAGATTTTTGTTGTCTATCGTCTCTTTGATTTGGATATCTCTTTTGATATTTATTATTTTCTCTATTTTCGTGTGAGTAATATTTGTTTGGGCCAGTTGGAAAGTTTTTATCATCATGATCCCTTCTAGAATTGTTATTATTCTGGTTGTATTTTTGGTTTCTATTATGCACTTGGTTACGATTATTTCCTAAAGAGGAATCATTTGATGAATTTTTGAAACCCTTAAATGAATTATTATGCGAATTTGTATCAGATTTATAATATCTTTGGTTATAACCGTTCTTTTTTGAATTATTATCATTCATGCCATCATTATTTTGATGATTATAATTGCTAGAATTATTATTATTATTATTATTATTATTATTATTATTATTATTGCTGCTGCTGTTGTTGTTGTTGTTGTTGTTGTTGTTACGGTTATTATTATTATTACTTGTATTACTTTTGTAATTATAATTCTGATTTTTGGTAGTTGTATTAGTATTTTTTGCATTACTATTATTATTATTATTATTATATCTATTGTTGTTGTTATTGTTGTTGTGGGTGCTAGGTCTACTATCTGTTTGTTTGCTTTGGTTATTGTTTCTTGATGACGGTGTATTTTTATTAGATGAATTGCTATTCTGTGATCCAGTTAAACTATTTTTCTCCGTGTGATTTGGTGTACATTTATCTTTATTCAAACCACTTTCATTTATATGACCTTTTGGAGCCGTTGGGATTCTCTGTGATAAGGCTTGGTGTAACTCTTCTTTATATCTCTTAATATCGGATTCATGACTTTCTTCAGTCAAACAATTCAAAGATTCTGAAGGTAACGGATCTTCTTTAAAAAATGGATGTTGTAAAGCTGACATCGATGTTAATCTGGTATATGGATTTAATGATAATAACCCTCTTAAAAGATCCATACCAGTTGGATTTAAAAATTTGCAAAAGCGCTCATTTATAGTTTCTGAATAATCTGTTCTTAATAATTCAGCACCAGGTAAATATGCAGCCATATCCCAAGTATCCTTTGTTGGTGTTCCTAACAGTTTAAATATAACATGACCTTGATCTATATCTGAATTACCTTGTAATATAGGTTTTTTTTCAAAGAATTCAGCAAATACACACCCAATACCCCAAATATCCACTGCTGTTGTATATTGTTTATCACCAAGTACTAACTCGGGAGCACGATACCATCTAGTAACAACAACACCGGTATATTTGGCACCCATGCCTGCGCCACCTGGATATTTCAAATTGGGTGGTGAGCCGTAATACATTCTAGCTAAACCAAAGTCAGCTAACTTTAAAGTCCCAGTATGATCAATTAATATATTTGCCGTTTTAATGTCTCTATGCATATATTTTTTGCAATGAAGATAATTAATACCTTCAAGTAACTGTTGCATCATATTTTTTACTTCATTTATGGTGAAATTAATTCTGGGATTGTGTAATAGACCTGACAAATCTGCAACCATATAAGGTAATATCATGTAAAATGATTTGGTTTGATTTTGGTTTTCATCGTTCTTATTTAAATAAGCGGAGGTATTAGAATTTGTTTCTGGAGCTTTATCATATACCATTTCAATCAACTTCACAATATGTTTATTGTTTAACTTTCTTAATATCGTGATTTCACGTTGTGCTGTGATAGGAAATAAGTCTTTTTCTTGGTTTACAATTATTCTTTTCATAGCTACTTGTCTTTGGGTTTCCAGATGAATCCCTTTATATACTGCACCAAAAGTACCTTGGCCTAATTTTTTTTCTTCTTTATAATGGCCTTTAAATGTTGTACAACCATAAACTGTTTCATTCTTTCTTGCATCGAGCTCGATACAACTTAATTCCGTTTTCGAATCAATTTGAACAGTAGGCATTTGCTTAATTTTACCTATTTTATATTTCAACTCTGTCCTCTTAATAGGACTATTAATAACAGCAGACATGTTGTAATTTGCTGTTCTTGGAGCAATTTAAATTCTCTTCAGGTTTATATTAATAAATGTATTTTGTGACAATGAAAAGTTTTATACTCTAAACCTTTTTTAAATACTTTGCTTAAACTATATCAATGATCTGATTAACACTGTAATTAACAAAAGTATTCATGAAAGCAAATTTCATGAATTTCGTTGTTGATGACTTCAGTCGAAGAAGCGCAGCAGCGAATAAAAAAAATAGGTCAATACAAATATTATGATCACAACAGTATAATATTACCTGTTGTATTGTTATTTAACATTAATGATCTTTTATTCTTATTCAAATATTCAAATAAACGAATTATTTTACGACATTAGAAACTTATAAATGTATTTTAAACTTTTACAAAAGATTTATTATATTACAAAATTGTTGTATAAAATATATATAAAAACCCATGTATATAAAATGATATTTTTTATATATTAATTTAGCTTGGTATAATTGATTCAAAATAGTTGGTTCATAACTGATGTCAATGTATATTTGATAATGATAAAATCAAATAGTTTAAATTGATTATTTCTTACCGGTAACTTCCCATTCACCATCATTAGCATCATCGATGGATAAATTAGCAGCTTCTCTTTCTAATTGGGTGACTTCATCTTCCTTCTTAGATGAAGTTGGAGTTTCTTCTTCTTCTTCTTCATCGTCATTACTTAAGACAGCAAAAGCGGATTTTTGGATTTTTGGCTTTTCATCAGTCTTTTCAGCAACAGTGTTTCTTTCATATCTTTGAGACTTTTGTTGGAAGTTAGCGCCTCTAGCAGCACCCCAATCTAATTCTGGTTCGTCCTTCTTTGGTTTTCTTTCCTTGAAACTTCTGTTGTTGTTAGAACCTTCACCAAAGTTTGAGCCTCTAGCGGCACCCCAATCTAAATCTGGTTCTTCTCTTCTTGGTTTTCTGTCTTGGTAGTTAGAGCCTCTGGCAGCACCCCAGTCTAAACTTGGTTCTTCTCTTCTTGGTTTTCTTTCTTGGTAGTTAGAGCCTCTGGCGGCACCCCAATCTAAATCTGGTTCTTCTCTTCTTGGTTTTCTTTCTTGGTAGTTAGAACCTCTGGCGGCACCCCAGTCTAAGTCAGCTTCTTCTCTTCTTGGTCTATCACCGTGGAAGTTGGAACCTCTAGCAGCACCCCAGTCAAAATCGTCACCACCTCTGGAGAATTCTCTTCTTGGAGCAGCAACAGAGACGTAAACTGTACGGTCGTTTAATTTGGTGGCATTGAAAGTTAAAGCCTTGACTAAGTCATCACGTTCGGCTAATTCAACAAAAGCGATACCCTTTAAACGAGTTGGATCTCTGTTGTCAGTTGGCAAAGCTAAATCAATAACAGCACCTTGCTTTTCTAAACCATCTTCAATCCAAGCAGTAACACCTTCTGGAGTGATATCCCATGGAATGTTGTTGATGATGGCCTTAAATGGAGCAACATCTGGAACTGGGTATTCGGTACGTTGAAATTCTCTTCTTGCACCACCACTTAAAGCTGGGTCTAATCTGGAACCTTTACCACCAGCACCTAATCTAGCTTTGTTAGCAGCAGCTAATTCTTCTAATGGGATGGTATTAGCTTGGACATTTTCAATTGGAATACTAATCTTGTTTAAATCAACCTCTTCATCAGCCCAAGAAGAACCGAAGGTATCATCATTCAAGAAGGAATTTAAATCCATCTTAACATTTTTCTTTGGAGGAGCCATTTTTTATTTACTTGATAATTAAAATGCTTTAATACGTTGTTGTATTTCTTTTTTATTTATTGAACCACAAGTATAATTAAGAGTGTATTTAAACACAAATTACAAATAATAAATAAGATAATATAATAGCATTTATATTAAATATATGATAGGTTTAAATTAAATATATGATAGATTTAAATTAAAAAGGTATATAGATTAATTTTTAATAGATTAATCTCAATGGAATCTGTTTCTTGTTTCTTTTCTTTTGGACCTCATCGTCTCTCTCTCTCTCACTTGTGCGTCTGATAAATAATTTTTTTTTCAAAAAATTTTTCTTTCCGCACAAAAATATACAATTTCAATAATTTGTTACCCAGCCATATCAACTGCTAACAATTCAGTTATTAATTATGGAATATTTTAAATGGTTATGGGCGGGTTACTACCTATCGATGCATACTGTAACCAGTATAAGTTGTAGTTAACTATAGATAACTATAACTTATAGTATGTATTGCAATAAATCAGTTCATTAATACTATAGGATGATCAATATCAATGTCAAATAATATCTATTATTGTAAACTGAGTAATTATACTGATGCCAAACAGGCATTTTCAATGTTATTTTATTTTATGTCACTTAATTCATGGTAACCTCATATGAGATCATTATTGTTCTAAAATTAGACAAGATTACATAAATTACGAAGTATCTTCTTTTCCATAGCTTTTATATAGTAAAATTGTGTATATTGTGTTTTATGAGGCTCGACTATGAGGGAAGTTGCCCTTTTTTTTATTCCTGGTATAATAAAAGCTCGGCGGCAATTTTTTATATTTTTTTTTTAAGAGATCTCCAAAGTATAATACATATATAAAGAGAGTAACAAAAAAAAAAGCAAAAGTTATTTCTGTTAATTCAGTATTTATGTTTTTATGTTGTTAGTTTTAAAAAATAATGTTACTTTTCTATTAAGAGTTGTGATGACAGTTATTAGGTAAGTATGAATACTTTTATACAACTAATTAATAGTTTAACCATTTTTTTAATTGAATTTAATGAGATAATATCAATGGGATAAATTGTGTGGAATTTATTATAGTTTGTGAATTATTGGTAATTTTTTAATAATGGTGTAATTTAATATTTTTGCTGTGGTAGAGATGATATAGGAATTAACAATATACTCCCGTTTAAATTCAGAGTTTGTTAACCAAACATAAATTATGTAATCACGTGACAATATATATTTTTTTTTCGAGAAGATAAAATTCATTGCATTTTCAATTTTTCAATTTAATAAAAATAGGGCTACTGAATTTATTCCCGAAATTTGTTATTTATCTCAATATTAAAGTTAATATTTTTTTTTGAACCATTTTATTTTTTTTTTTACTAAGTTATAACGTGGCAAAATTAATAATGTCATATAATAAACAATTACAATAATATGCAGAACTATTGAATTAAGGTTCTCTGATTTTAATACTGATGTAATATTTTTTTCTTTATTTTGTTGATAAGTCATTGTAGAAACAATATCCCCAATTTATTTAAGAAATTCAATATATTTCCAAATTCATGTCGCCGTTTTAAATAATTAATCATTAAATTTTCAAAATTAAGTGTTATTATCACATTCGCAATGTTTTATTAATCGATTCAACAATTTAATTTAAAAATATAACATAAATTTAATATAAGTAATTATTATATTAATTATTTCTTTCTTATACTAATAAACTTATTCTTTTTACATTTATAAGTTTTTTAAAATCAGAAAAACAAACAATCAATACTTTATGAATCAAACATTGTTAAATCAAAGCTATACCTAAAATAATATAAGAATACAATTTAATCTAATATTTTGTTATAGTTAACAATGTTCTTGATGAAAATCGCAAAATGGGCAATTGTTTTATTAACGATATGGTTACCTATTAGATTATTATTAAATACTCTATTTGGTATTTCAATAGGTTACATCAATCCATTTACATTCAGAATAATCGATTTGAAATATAAAGATAAATTTAAAGTAGAATTACTAGAATTTAATCCTTTTAGAAAAAGGTTCAGAATATCTAAGTTAACACTTAATGAGACAGAGAAATCGACTTCTATTACCACTAAAACAGAAATTAAGCATAAGAAAAGTAATAATGATCGTGTTGAAAAAAAATTAGAGATAGTATTACCACATTGGTTATATCTTTATTTACCAAATATTTTATCTATATTCAATGAAACTCATATTATATTGGATCATCTATATTTACCAAATAAAGATCTTTATATCAGCACCATTGCATGCGTAATCAATTACGATGATGCAAACTCTTCATTGAATTTAGAAGTCTTGTTTAGAAGAATCAAAACCAACGATACACTGTTGTTATCAGATACATTACAACAAATTGAAGTTAAATTAATTAGAGATGATAGCAATTGTTCAATTAATATCAATGATATAAAATTAGATTCAAAGGTTGGTGTTTTAAATTTACCTTATTCATACGTAAAGAACCACAAATCTGCAAAAAAGGTTGAAAATGAAGTTAAAGAAGAAACTTGCCACAGAGATATTTTATGTGACATGGCTATAAAAGATACTATAACAACTTTCCGTAACAAATTAGAAAAGATCCAAGGATTTGTTCATCCAATCAGCGAAATAAACTTATACATGGATAAGGTATTACTAGATGATCTTGAGTTAACAACTTTAGAAGAATTAGATGGAATTAGTGAATATTTTACTTACAATATAAGCATGACAAATGTTACTTTGAATTTAATACGATTCTCAAAAGATTACCCAGGTTTTAAACTTAATTTTGCCGAAGTAGATACACCATACAAGATAAATACTAATCTTTCTCGTGTAAATGTAGGAGTTAAGATAAATAGAATGGGCGCTGAAGAAATCTACATGGCTAAAGTTATCGAAATACCAAGTATCAATATTTATGGCCATAGTAATATTATTTCACAAAAATTCAACTTTTCTGAAAACCAATTGGAAAATGCATTAACGGCATTAAACTTCCAAATTTCATCTTTGATTGTTGATTTAGATATTTCAACATTATCATTTTTCAAAGCCTTTCAAAGAAATATCAAAGTGTTCAAAGGTGCCTTTGGATTTTCAAAAGAGATTGAGACCATTGATGAGATGTATAAACTTGAAAAACTTAAATCAAAAAGAGTTAAAAAATTATTAAAAACATATTTGACATCTCTATTTCCTTTAGTAAACATTAAATTGACCCTTGAGGATTCAAAATTGATTTTAAATGACGAAGAAGATGTAATTATTATGTACCTAGCTTCTTTAACTGGGACACACAAATCAGAAAGATCTATAACATGCAACAATAACGAAAAATTAGTTTCAGTTATTAACTATGATACTACTTTTAATTTAGAACTAAATGACCTACATAGTAAACACATCATGATAGATGGTAGTAATTATCATCATAGGTTTCTGGAAATTGAAACTATTTCATTAAAACAAAAAACAAAATGGTCACCAATTATAGAATTTTCTCTTGATGGTGGTATTGATAATGTTAATATTGATTTGTCAGAATTGCCATCTATGATAGCTTTGAATAAAATGTTAAAAAAGACAGACTGTGAAATGTTTCAAGTGGAACAAAAATATTTTAAAGATATATATGACAAATTTGCCAAACAATTATATAGTGCTGAAAACAATTGTGCAAAAATGAAAGAATCACAAAATATCGAAAAAATGTCACCAGAGCCATTAATATTTAGGAATTTACCTGATTACTTTGACTACGTGAAAATTGATTTCAGAAGATTGCAGTTAATATTAGGGATTAGATCTGTTTTTATGCCACCACTATATTTTTCATCTCTTGAATCACAAAGTCCAAAAGATTTAGTGGATGGGAAATTAAGAAAATTTTGTAATAATATCGACAAAATTCAGTTAGCATTATTTAGTAATAAAACCCAATGGCATAATAGAGTGGAGATGGGCCAAGTTTACATGGATAAGGGAGGCCTTTCAAAAATGAGGGTTGATGACTCGAATGGACTTGATGAATTATCAACTTCTCAATCTACTGAAATCGATCGTTTATGGAATTTTAATGTATTAATTAATAGCATAAAGTCAACAGCAATCTATGAGACTTGTAAATTTAGTACCGAATTTTCTTCTAGAACTTTGTCATCATTTAAGGTTATATCTATGAAGGTATTCCCTGAATTGGAATCATATTCTGTTTCCGGTGAAAAGAAGTTAGTGGTTTTGCTTGATAATAAGAAGTTAAGTTCAGTTACTGATTTGATCAGCATATTTATGGGAATATCAGGCTTCCATACTTTAAACCAAATATTTAGCAACAACACTTACTGTACTACCAAAGAAACCTGCGGAAAAAAATTTATGATTGCATTGAATAAAACAAGGAAAAAATCTTTCTTACACTATGTAGATTGGTCCAAGTTGAAAAATTATATCCAATTAAGAGTGTCTTCAGAGGAAATTAGAAATGTTATAATTTTCCCAAATGCACTAAAGATAAAAATAGAATTATTCAATTCTTTTATATCTGTCAATGAGCTAAACGATATTTCAATAGTTAACGAAGTTGCTCGCATGTGCATTGAATCCCCAACCAAGAAAGATTCTTGGATTAGAATGTTATTAATTAATAAACCTTCAATTGATATAAACTTGAGAGAGGTATTAAGTCAAATTAAATCTTCTAATTTTGATAATATTGATGATCTACCTGGTGTTGTACTGAAAAATGAATCTTCCCATTTTTCCATACCACATAAATTTGAAATGTATAGAATCTTCGATAATTTCAGTACAATTATTAAATCATTGAAACAGATGATTTATTGTTTGAAGACTTCAAATTCCGATATTGTTATTTTCCCATCTGCTGTTAATGCTGCAAAAGTACCTAAAATTAATCTATTGTCAAACCGATGCATAATAGATGTAGAAGATGATCCTTTAGAAGCCGAATTAAATATGATTTTTCAAGTTGGTTTACAAGAGCAAAGACTTAGATTGGAAAAACTCAAGCAATTCAGAATATCATTGGAAAATAAATACAAAAATAACAACGACTTATCAAATAATAATAAGAACAAGTCAGATACTTTTAGTGCTGATGATATGTATACCAAACTGATGTATAGATCAAGTGCTAAACACTGTAAGAAATCGAAATATATTCTGAAGAAAATATTAGGTAATAAGAGCTGCAATTCAAAATACTCAGAATCAGATAATTCGAAGAACGAACAGGAAGATGAAGATGAGTACTTTGATAATAATAATCCAGCTCTCGTAAATGAACACGAATCTTTTATAAGAATTCAAGAAAATATGTCTACATCCTGGATTCGCAGAATAAAGGATTTTAAAGCTACTGAGAAGAAGAATTTTGAAGAGAATTTTGATTACTTATGGGGTTCCGTAAATATTAACATCTCAAGTGATTTTAATAATAAAGTTCGTGATTTTATTTATTCTCCTCCTCTTACTTCAATAATCGCTGAGGGAATCGATATAATGATTAGACAACCGTCTTGTGGCCTAGAATGTATTCCAAATTTTATTCATGATATCGGTAAAGGTGTTCCAATTGAAACACAATACTCAATCATGGTACCTATTAATCTTGATGCAAATTTCAAGGAATTTAGATGGCATTTAAGAGATTATCCACTACCTTTTATAAACATTCCATCTCCAAAAAATGGCCAGAATATTGTTAGCAATTTTAAAATTTCTGGTGACCTTTGTCTTGCTGAGGAAATGATACAATCAAGCAACGAAATAAGAACCATTTTTGTACCACTTGTTCCATCTGTCGAGATAGTTAATATGGACAATTATTACTCACTTTTAGTACCAAGAACATTAACTAGTATAAAGTTGTACAGTGACTTAAAAATTCATATAAACACAAGCAGAACTACTCAAATTGTTTGGGGTTCTTGCTACTCACCAGCAATCCAACAGACTATGCAATGTTTTGAAAACTTATCTAAACCACCAACGGATTTATCTCCTAAACCAGGTGTTTGGGATAAAATTAGATATATGTTCCATTCCCGTATAAAAATTATGTGGGGAGAAAAAAACAGATTTGAAATCTCAATGTTAGGTGCAAAAAGTCCTTATAAAATTGGTGGTCAAAATGCTGGGTTTATAATCGGGTTTAATGGAAATATTGTACTAGATTGTAATCCAAATAATGATTCTAAGGATCTATTGTCCTGCTCTGCTGATGAAATTTATTTTTCTATTCCTAATTATTTTGCTAAACCTTTATTAGTATGGTCTATGCCATCTAATAAGAATATATTTGCTCCTCAACAAGAAAATTCAAATTTACAAGCATACTCTTCATATTATTACTTCCTTCAACAAGATTATAATAGTGAAAGAAAGAAAAATATTAAAGAAATGCAAAATTACTATATTGAAAAAAATGGTATAAAATTATCTGGTGGAATGACTTTAAAGTTAGGATTCGTTTTTGAAGGTGAAGGAAAAGATGATATACGTACAACTGAGTTTACACCTCATTATGAAACCTTTTTATGTAATCCAATATATGTCAAGGATCTGTCAACCTATGATGCTTATAAAACTTTTAAAAGTAGCTACATTAACATGTCTTTTTCATTATTGTCAAATTCATGTAATGCATATAATGCAATGCAACTGGACTCAATGGGTCTAGATACATTTTTAAAATGGTGGGGATCATTCTCAAATAATCCACCTGTTAGAAGAGGTACATTATATGATATCCAAAACTTAAGTCCTAAATTTGGTGGTGCATTAAGAACAATATCGTATTATGCTAATGTTGCACCTTTATACATCACACATATTCAACGTAATGTAGATATTAGTAACCCTCAAACATCCAGTTTTTATGAAAATGTTGAATTTGCTGGTATAAAAGCAAAGGTCACAAGGTTTGTAATGGATCTACATCAAAGAAAAGAAGTTATATCTGAATTTAGGGAAGAATTAAATGAAAACAAAAAGGTATCAAAAATGAAATTCTGCGAAGGGGACTTCAGTTCTGGTAAGATTGATATAAGGACTATTCATGCGAAATTTCATAAGTCAACATTCATTGAAGAAAAAGAAAACTCTAAGTTTAAATTATATGAAGATGATTATGAATGGCTAGATTTGTCTGATTTTAAGGAACCTTTCTCAATTTCTATTGAAGACTATGTTCCAGACATTAATATTAGTCCGTTACTTTTAGCACCTCAATTTGCTTACCAGAAGAGAGCTAAATATGGCGATAAGTACCAACTTGATCCTATAACCTCCAAACCGATTCAGCCATTTAGAAACAACATCTCTCATTGTTGTTCAGTGAATAGCAAATTAGAGTTCCCAACTATGTATCAAGATATTAGAGTAAAAAAACTGAAGGCCAAAAGAACTGAGTTAGAGTTACAATTAAAATCTGCTAAATCAGAAGAAGAAAGAAACAATTTGACCAAACAAATCACTTTAACGACCAATATAATCACGCAATTAAGTTTATTGATAGAAGATACTAAGAAAATTGAAGAAAATCAAGGAAAAGTGAAAGCTGAAGATTTGAATTTTAAGATTATAGACAATGAGACTGAAATGTCCAAAAAATTGTATGAAAACCGTTATTTAATTTTTGGTATGTTTTTAAGATGGGATGAAGGCGCAAGGGATGATGTTACTACGTATTTAATGTTCTTAACTTTGAATAGTAAATTTGCATCAATTGCCAAATACAAGTCAATTAGAATGTTCCAAGATATCATTAAACAGAGCAATTTGTCAAGAAAAACTTCGAACAATTTATCTAATAAAAATGTACCAGAAGTAAATACCGAAAAGGAATCAAATATTAATAGTGAAACTAATGAAAATATAGAGAATAATGAAGATGTATTGAAATATTTTGAGGATAATTTGAAGAAAGTATTAACTTCGATCAATTATAATGCTAGCGAGGATCACTTTGTTCAGTTTATCTTTCCTCAAATACAACTGACTACTAAATTTGAACCAGAGTCTTGCATTATCGTAACAGCACCATTGATGAAATTAAGGGTGTTATCATTTAATAACCCAAACAATAATGATGTTTTCATCCAAGATAAGTTTTTGAAACGTTATGGTATGGTTATCTCGAATGCTAACGTGTTCTTATTCCATAAAGATAAATTTAAAGATTCCATGGATATTATTTTCCAATGTCTAACTTATGGCCAATCGAAGAATGGACCATGGTGCCCTTGGTTAGGTGCAGAGTCTTGTTTAGATTCATCTGCTCTAATTGATTCGACAATTATCAAGAATTTAAATACCGTAATATATATGGATTCTGTTTATGAACTATCCTCAGTTTATGATGAAATCAAGCATGAATTAAGGGATGGTATGAACATGTTGGTTCCAAAGGTACAAGTGGAATGTGATTCTAGAAGTTATTTATCTTTATTTAAGATTGTAACAAACCTATTCATGTCTATGAAATTAACTGATCCAAATTTAAAAAAGAAAATTGATAAAGTTGCTATTAGTTTTGATTTCACAGAATTAAGTAAGATATATGATATTGCAGGTTTATTAGGTGATATCATTAATAAGGCCCAACTTGCAGAAAATGAAATGATTTACAGACAACACATGTTAGATGACGTTGGATTGGTTGATCTTTTCAATGTTCATAATGAAAAGTTATCAAATCTATCGAAATTATATATTTTATTATATGTTTTATGTGCCAGACGTAAAGAAACTCATGAATTTACCAAGACAATGGAATGGAATATTAAAGTCAATTGTATTGAATTATTAATGTTAAAGGAAAACACACAACCTTTCTTAAATGTTGTTTCAAGAAATATTAACTTTAATAGATTAGCGTCATCATCTGGATCAAATTCCAATACATTGATGGTTCAAGTTGCAGAAATTTACAATTTAGAGAAGAATGCTGTTTATAAGAATCTATTAGGTCCTTACGTAGCTCCTAAGAAATTATTGAAGAAAGTTGAAAATGATGAAAAGGAACCTACTTATATTATTAAATGGGTTATGGACAAACCAGTTGGTGGTATTAAAGTTCTTAAGAAAGTTGAAACCTTTGTTAAAGGTATTTCTGTTAGTGTTGATGAAACCACTGTTATCAATGTATTACATTGGTTATTACCACACGAAGTAGCAACTGCTATCCATAATGGTGATAGTGATCCAGAAACCGACAATACAGATTTAGAATCTTTAGATAGTGAAGTTTATTTCAATAATGAAGATAATAGTGAATTGAATGAAATGATTCAAAGATCTACTGATTTTGTTATAATGGAAAACGTTTCAATCAATTCTTTTAACCTTTGTATCAGTTTCAAAGGTAATGGTACGAAGAGATTAATCAATGTCACCGATTTTGTATTTAAATTCCCTAAATTAAGTTTTACGAATCAAACCATGAGATCAATCGATATTATTTTAGTGTTAAAGAAAGTTTTAATTAAAGCTGTTATGAAACAAAGTGGTAAATTTTTATTATCTAAATTGAAAAGAAAACCTAGATTAGAAGTTGGTAAAATGCCAATACCACCATCAATGAATTTACTTCCTTCACATGAAAATGTCGATAGTGATACAATGAAACCGAATATCAATAAGAAAGAAGTATCATCTGCTGTGCAGTGAACAATTGAAAAGACAGTACATAAAAATAAATTTTTTTTTCATAATTAATTATATAATTCGTGTCATTACATAGAGAATAAAAAAAAAATAAACAGTCAATCGAAGGGTTCAGTGTTTTGATAATATTAAATAGAAACCGACAAAGAAAATGTTTCTAACAATAGTACTAAATTTTTTTGTTTAATGTAGATTAAGAAAACAAAAACAAAACAAAACAAAAGGCTTATTATTATAATAAATATTAAGCATTGAATTACCAATATTCAATGTTTTAATATTTCATCTTATTTTACTTCAGATTCGTTGTTGGTTATTGTATATATTTAAGCCTCCACAAGTTACCCTACCTCTGTTCATAACAGTCTCCATTTAATTTTAAACAATCTGCGGCGCAATTCGTTTTGCAGTAGACAAATCGTGTAGGACAATTCAAACAGAACAGCAAAAAAGAAATGTTTTATAATTTTTTTACAGAAAAAAGTGGGAGTCGGTACGTTGTTTTGTCTGGCTCATCAACCTAAAGTATTTGTTAATTATTTTTTTTTTTGTAATTTTTTCTTTTTGTAATTTTTTGTAATTTTGACCATGTGATATCATAAAAATACGGGAGAAGTGTGCGCAGAGAGAGGTGGGCTGGGGGAGGGGGGGTTAATTTCTTTTTATTTTTATTATTTTGTGTTCTGTGTTTTGTGTTTGTTTCTTGTAAAATTCCGCAAGAGAAAACAACCACAAAACAAACGTTTGCTAATACTTGTTAAAGGAAAACATCGCAGAATGAACACCACATTTACTCGATGAAAAATTACTTTTTATTTTTTTTTCAATTATGTGTTCATATTAATCTGCTGTGCCCCATGTGTTTCACTGTAAAAATGATATAAGAAATAATAAACAAAATTTGGAACTTATTGTGTGAAGAGAGTAACATGGTATATAGCGACAGTGCAAGACATATTGAGTTAGTAAGACAGAGAGTAAGACAGAGAGTAAGACAGAGAGTAAGACAGAGAGTAAGATTTAAATGAAGTATCATCAGTCAATTACAATTACAATAACGATTACAATAGCTATTACAATAACTATTACATATTACATTACCTCTCATAATAACAACGCTAAATTCAATCCAATCATTAGAAATAATGCTATAATACATGGATATATATAGAATCCTTCAATTCACCTCTCTAAACTTATTAAAACTTTATCTCAATTACTAACAATATCTCTTTATATTTTGTGTTTTTAACAATTCAAATTTTTTTGTTTTTTTGTAAGATAAATTTTAACACTTCTCAGGTAACTTCTGTTGAAAAAAAAAATGTCATTGAAAAATTTTTGTTTAAAATGAAATATTTTGATTGAAATCAAATTTCGATATCAACTTCATCATCAAAATATTTCATTAAACAAACAAAACTGAAAACTACTAAAAATAATTAATGCATTGCAACATTTTAAAACTAAAATTCAATCTGATCTTTTGTTTATAATTTATTTCATTCTCTTTTATTAAATATCAATATTAATTTTTTTCTTGATTTAATTTTAGTGTTGTATTTCCTATATTTTTATTTTCATTTTTCTTTGTTATTTTATTTATTATCATAAATAGGATTCTAATTTAAATTTTTTTTTCCAGTTTGATTGTATTGTATACATATATACATATATATATATATATCATAACAACATTTCAATTACGTACATTGCAATTTATTTTTTTTGGTTTGGAAAATTCTTTTAAAATTGTTTTTATTTCATACTATAAATTATAACCATATAAACAATATTAAGAAATCATATTACGCATAGAAGGGTTAAGATACAATGTCTCAACAAGTTGGTAATAATATTAGAAGAAAATTAGTTATCGTAGGTGATGGTGCTTGTGGTAAAACTTGTTTATTGATTGTCTTTTCAAAAGGTCAATTCCCAGAAGTTTATGTTCCAACTGTTTTTGAAAATTATGTAGCAGATGTCGAAGTTGATGGACGTCGTGTTGAATTAGCATTATGGGATACTGCAGGTCAAGAAGATTATGATAGATTAAGACCATTGTCTTATCCAGATTCAAATGTTGTATTGATTTGTTTCTCTATCGATTTACCAGATTCTTTAGAAAATGTTCAAGAAAAATGGATCGCTGAAGTTTTACATTTCTGTCAAGGTGTTCCAATCATTTTAGTCGGTTGTAAAGTCGATTTAAGAAATGACCCACAAGCTATCGAATATTTAAGAGAAGCAGGCCAACAACCTGTATCAACAGCAGAAGGTCAAGCTGTCGCTGATCAAATAGGTGCTACTGGTTATTTCGAATGTTCTGCTAAAACTGGTTACGGTGTCAGAGAAGTTTTCGAAGCTGCCACTAGAGCTTCTTTAATGGGTAAATCAAAAAACAATGGTAAACAAAAGAAGAAATCTTCAGAAAAGAAGAAGAGAAAGTGTGTTGTCTTATAAGATCATTATTTATTTTTTCTTCAAATAAAAATAAATTAAATTCAAAATTTAAAAAAAAAAAAAATAAATAAATAAAAAACAAAACATTATCGTTTTTAATACATTTTACATTTCTCACATATTTTCAATAAACAAACAAAAAAAAAATCAATATTAGTAATAATATCAATAGTAATAACTATAATAATAAAACAATAATAATAACTATAATAATACAATAATAATAGTTTCAACTTTAAAAAAATACAAACAAATTTGTTTTCAGAATTTGAAATCTATTAAAATTAAATATTTATTATTCATTTTGGTTACAATAATTGTTAACTTTATGTGTAACTTATCATTATATAATTAGTTTCTATTAAGTAACTTATAATTCAAATATATCCGCTCATTTACGTTTTTAATCACAATTGTTTGATGATTTATAATATATACAGTAGAAATGTCATTGAATACCCTAATGACTATTTTAAAAACTTTAGACACTATTATTATTGTTTATTAAACATGTAATTATCACCTTTTCTATATTTCTTATTTTGAATATCAGGTTATGAAATGAGGGGATTACTGGTCGAGCGGACAATGTTAACATTTTTAGTGTCACATATTCATGATCAATTCGATTTAAATGTACATACGTCGCAAGGTATATTTGAGTACGTAAATAATATTGTGTTTTATTGAACAATGCAATTAAATTAGCATCAAAAACTGTATTCAAAATAGACACAACCACTTTAAATAACAAAAAAAACATTCAATAACCTAATATGTCATCAAATCAAGAAGAAATAAAAGAAAATGAAACTATATCATCTTCTGAAAAATCAACTGTTAATGACTTTCTTTACAATAAAAAATTGGTAATTGTAGGTGATGATAGCAGTGGTAAGACAACTCTCCTAACATCATGTAGAACAAATAAATTTTCTCCAGATTATTCACCTACTGTGTTCGAATGTACTTCCAAATCTTTTCAATATGATGGTAAAACAGTAGATATGAAATTTTGGGATACATCAGGGAAAGACGACTTTATACGATTACGACCATTGTCATATCCAAATTCACATGTCATTATATTGTGTTATTCAATTGATTCAAGAGAATCTTTAACGAATGCCATTGAGAAATGGTCACCAGAGATTTTACATTATTGTAAAAAAAATGCAAATATATTGCTGGTTGGTTGTAAAGTAGATTTAAGAAATGATGATAATACTTTAGCAATGATGAAATCAGTTGGTACATCTCCAGTCACTACAGAAGAAGGTGTTGTGGCAGCAGAAAAAATTGGTGCCATTAAATATATTGAGACGTCTGCGTTAACAGGGTATGGGATTACGGAACTGTTCGAAGAAGCTGTTAAAGTATCAATGGAATGTTATAGTGAAGTTAAAAAAAAGAAAAAGAAGTTAAGAATGTGCAAATGCACAATCATGTAGTCTTTATTTTCTATATAAGAGTATTTTTATTTCCCATTTAAATACTTCTGTAAATGTAAAATTCAATTGATTAAAAAACGTTAATTTTAATATATGTTATTTACAAGATATATATATATATATATGTACTAATATAACGTATTTACCTTTTTCTTTTCTTGAATATTTAATGTCCTTTTAAAACATTAAAATAGAGTTAAATGCATAATTTTTGTTGGTAAATTTTGAGAACTCACCAAATACCTTTCTTAACACCCGGTAAATCACCTGCTCTTGCCTTTTCTCTAAATCTCGTTCTACACAATCTAAAATCATTTATAACAGCTCTTGCATGGCCTGTTTCTACACATCTATTTTTAACTTGATTCATACGTGTATAATTAGGCATAACGCTTAATTGTAATTGAGCCTCAAGTCTTGCTCTAGGAGGTAAAGCAGTATTTCTACTTATGAATTTTAAAGCCTTTGTGGTAATTTCATTTTCAGCAGCTTGTTGTCTTTTAAAATTATCCCTTAATATTCTTGCATTGACAAAACCAGGAGGGATTTTTATCTTAATTGGAAATCTAAAATTACCCATAATTGTTTATTGGAATGTGATATTTGTATTCAATTACAAAGTGTCCTGCAATTCACAATTACTTTGATATGTATTAATTGAGTTATAACCTTAATATTACCATAATCATTAAAAATATATTGAATCCTTTTAATAAATATGTTTTATATCCTTTAGTTTACCAATTTTCTATCATAGCAATCCCCAGCTTTACAATAAATTTCAAAAATATTGATGCCCATTATCATTTGTTACGAACAATAGATAAGGTTTATTATTGACTTGACACTATCAAAATCTTAGATTTTTATCACAAAATAGTCATAAATACTTCTTTTAGTTGACTCTAGTGTATATCAATAACATATGTATCAATGATATTACCAATATATAACAATTTAAACAAAGAATTAATATACAAAGATAATAAACATCTTAGATCCATCGTTTTATTCACTACTTTTATTACTGTCATAAACTTCTTCAAGACATGATAGCGCCCAGTAATTATTCTTCAAAGACCCCATACAAAAATTTTCAGTTGCGATGAGATGAGGTGAGATGACCTTAATGAGATGAACTGTTTGAGCTATGTTAATGTTTATAGTTATTTTGTCTATTTGCATAGAAACCTTCCTTTAGTTTCAAATTATTCATATCAGTCAAATATTTAAGATATTATATTTATTAGTACAATAAATTTATACAGCAGCTTGATAGCAGAAGGAAATTGAACTCAAAATAAAAAATGGCTAAGAAAAAGAATTCCAAGAAATTACAAGCCGATAACTTGCTATCACCTTCTCTGCCAATATTGGAGTTTAACTATAACGATCCTTTATTCCAAGTCGTTTCTCATCCAGAAAAACCTATTATTATTAGTGGTTTAGCTACTGGTTATATGTATTGTCATAAATATGATGCTGATATTTTACAAAAAATTGTTAATGATAAACGTAAATTAGCTAAAACTGAAAATACAAAAAATAATAAGAAAGAAAAATTTTGGACTGTACAAAATGTACCTAATCATGAAAATGAAGAAGAGAATCCAGGTGTTACTTTACTTTGGAAAACTAAAAGACATAAAGAAAGTATAAGATGTATTGCATTGGATTCTGAAGGGGAATATATGTATTCTATTGGTAATGATAATGTATTAAAGAAATCTGAAGTTGAATCTGGTAAAGTTGTTAAAAAGATCACTTTGGAAGATCAACCAAAAGATGCAAAGTTTACTAAGTTAGTAAAATCTGCAACTCATCCATTCTTAGTCCTAGGTGATGAAATAGGTAATGTTCTTGTGTTGGATAGTGAAACACTAAAGACTAAAGAAAAACTAATTGATATCCATGATGGCGGTGATGCCATCAATGATATTTTCCATTTTGCTAAAAGATCTGCTTACAAATTCATTTCCCTTGGTCAAACAACTTTAGGTTATTGGGATTCAAGAGAATCGAATGAAGCTGATAAGAAAATTTTACCAGATGATACAGAAACTAAAAGAAAAGTATTATTAAGTGATGATCAAGAAGATGAAATATTATGTGGTACTTTTGTTGATCCAGAAGTAGGTGATACTGTGGTGTGTGGTATGGGTGAAGGTTTGCTGACAGTTTGGAAACCAGAAAAGAATGATTTAGAAGACCAATTAACAAGAATTAAAGTTGCTGCCGATGAAAGTATTGATTGTATTACTCCAACATTACAAGATGATAACTGTGTGTGGTGCGGTTGTTCTAATGGTAAAATATACAAAGCTAATGCTAAAAGTGGTAAAATTATAGAAATTAGAAAGCATAGTAATTTAGATGAAGTATCATTCCTTGACATCGATTGTGAATATAGGGTTATCAGTGGTGGAATGGATAGTGTTAAAATATGGGAGTTAAATGAACCAGAACATGACGATGCTAAAAACGAGGGTGAACATAGTGAACATAGTGAAGAAGATGATGACAATGATGATTTCAGTATGAGTGATAGTGATATTTCAATGAGTGAACCTGATCAAAGTGGTGATGCCGAATCTGGTGAAGAAGAATGGTCTGGCTTTGAAGAAAATGAAAACTCAGATGTTGATTCAGATTCAGATGAAGATGAAGGCCAAATTATTGGTCTATCAAAAGAAGATTTGATTAAAGAATTGGACAAAGATATCGTTGGTATTGATTCTGAGGATGAAAACAAGGGTAAAAGAAAGTATAAGAACGAAAACAACAAGAAACAAAAAAAACAAAAACTAAAAGAAGTTAAAACAAATGATAACCACGGTATTATGAAGTTTGATGGTTTATGAAGAGTAAGTAAAAGTATAGATAGCTTTTAATATATAGTAATATAATGTATTTATATTGATATGTTGTGCTTCTTTCTTTAAAATGGTATATATTATGTAATATAATCAATACTAAGAAGGATTGAACTGTATTACTTAGGTTTTATTCACAGTTGCGTTCTTAAAGGAGGAATTATAACTTCAACCAATTCAAAATATCAATATAATACTCTATGCTATTTATAATAACATGGCAGCAATGGTTATAGAAGTGTCCACCAGTGTCTTAAAATCAGTTCTTATTCCCACTCACTTAAACATCTTTTGAAAAATCACGTGACGAATGGTTGTAAAATTAAAAGTGAACTTTGGAAATTTACTGATGTGATAATTAAAAAGGTATTCAATTTAAAGTAATTTCAAATGAATATTCAATTAATTATATATATAGATTTATATAAATATTGATTGCTTTTAAAGTATT
Source organism: Tetrapisispora taiwanensis (nom. inval.) (assembly GCA_030573835.1). Taxonomy (NCBI): domain Eukaryota; kingdom Fungi; phylum Ascomycota; class Saccharomycetes; order Saccharomycetales; family Saccharomycetaceae; genus Tetrapisispora; species Tetrapisispora taiwanensis (nom. inval.). Next base: position 233,833 of record JAJMDZ010000010.1, read on the forward strand.
ATTAAATTAAGATTTGTCTCTATCTTACTCTGAAAACAATTGTCCTAAACAACTAATAAATATGCAACCTATTGTTTCCGTATGTTAAATATCATTTTTCTCATTAAATTTATTCGAATTTTAATTTTAATACTAACATTTTATGAAGTTGCTATTACATTGACTTTTTTAAATTTTAATTAGACTGGTAAAGCTTGGTTTTGTACTGTTATATCTGCATTCGGTGTCGTTATTCTATCAGTTATAGCGCATCTATTTAAATCAAACCACGAAGCCTTCGTTGGTTCAATTAATGACCCTGAAGATGGGCCTGCGTATGTTAAAATATAATATAACCTTTTATTAACCTTTCAAAACAGTTTTTACTAACATATTAAATAAAATAATGACTTTTTTCTTCATTATTATTTTTCCATTACAGAGTTGCTCACACTGTTTACTTAGCTGCATTAGTATATTTAGTATTTTTTGTCTTCTGTGGTTCTCAAATATACATATCTAACAGAAAACCATCAATAGAATTACGTTAGAAATTTTTAAAAAATGAAATAAATTAATTTATAAAACAAATATTACATAGGCAAGAATTGTGCCAATTCAAGTCACTTTTTCCAATACATTAAGTCACAAAACTATTTAAATCATATTTGAACAATTTAAATCAGATCCTATTGACCACATACTTTATATACTACATAAATCTAATTTGATATATTCTAATAGAGTGATATATCATTAGAAATACATTAATAAATACAATCAGATCATTAAATATTTTACGGATTTTAAATTAGTTTAATTTCATTACAACTAAACCATCTGTTTCTTGTTCTCTCTTTATGCTTTTTCACTGTTTTTAATCATCGCCTGCTGTTATTTCTCTTATTTTTTTTCAATTTTGAATCTTAAATAATTGAAATTTTGTAGTAACTTTTTTCATTTCATTTAATAAAGGTTGTTATATTTTACAACAAACATATAAAAGTTAATGATAGTCTCTTGATATTGCATTCATATTTAAGATATATATAATTCGTATCTAGTAAGGTCACAATACACTAAAAAAGAAAATACAGAAAATTGAATTCACAATGGCTTCAGAAAGAAGAGAACTTGATACGTTTCTTAAAAATGTCGAAGGTAAAGACCAACAGCGAAGTTATAATAAAGGTATAAACATGAAAGGTGCTAATCGACCTCCTATTGTTAAGAAAAAGCCATCACATTTAAATATAGACAATAAAGAGGAAAGTTTGAAAGTTGCTAAAGGAATCTTAGATGGTTCATACAGGGACACTGATTCATACAAGGCAATTATTGATGGCAATGATGATCAAGATTCTACTCTTGAGATAGATTATATTTCTGAGTATAGTATGAGTTTATCTTCACAAACAAATTCTCCTAAGAAGGTAGTTAATTCTCCAAAAAAATATCACAGTTCAAAAGAAGATACTGTGTCTGGAGATAGCCATCAAACATATGTGATTTCAGAAGAAGATTATGAATTACTTCAACAATTAAAATCTAAGAAGGATAAAAATGATGTGGAAGAAGAAAAAATTCCATTACCTAGTAGAGGAAGACCAAGACATTTAAGAAACAAAGATAGCAGAGATGAAAAACCAACGAGAAATAGATTTAATGATGACAATGATAGATATAGATCTATGAAGCACGAAAGGTCCAATAAGAATGAATCTGATTTACCACCATCCTTACCAACGAGAAGATACAAAATAGAAGCTGATGCTGAAGATTCAGATGATGAAAAACCACCACCATTACCAAAAAAACCTACTAGGGTATTATCAAATGAAGGTAATGAACAAAAGTATGAAGATATAGATAGAAACGATGACTCAAATATTAATGGAAGAAGACACAAACCAATAATAATTGATAGAAGCACCAAGCCAACTCACAATGAAAGACCTACTATTAATCGTAGTACTAAACCTGATAATATACTGAATATTAAAGATGAAAAGTTGAATACAGATACCAAGACTAGAAGCAATGACCCTGAACGTAGCACTTCTATCGAACAAAAATCTAAACCACCTGCTCCAATTTCAAGATCATCCATCAAACCTAAATCGTTTGTAGACTCTTTGGAAGATAATAAGATAACCAAATCTACTATTGAAACATCCAACGAAATTGATTCATTAACTAAAACAAATAATTCTCCACAAATTGACTATCTAGATTCAGCACAAAAGAGAGGTCCTCCTGTACCAATCAAGAAAAATACCCTAGATTCTATTAAATTACCTTTAATTAAGAAAAAATCTAATGATTTTATATCATCAGCAATACAATCTTCAGATTCTACCGAGAATACTATAAAATCCTTAAATCCAGAAATACCAGTTAACTCATACGCTCTTAACACACTTAAATTAAATAAACTTGAAAAAGAAGAGCAAAATAAGGAGGATAAAATATCTACAAAAGCCAAGCATGTTGTCCCACTGAAAAGTTCAACCTTAGGTAGTAATGTAATTAAAAATGAAACAATTACCAAAAGTAAACCTGAAGTTCCAAAGAAAAAATCAGATTTATTGCAATTAAAGGAAAATTTAAAATCTTCACCAAAGAAAACTGATTCTTCTGTTCAAGAAGTTAATGAGTTTTCAAACATAAAATTAAAGTCTACTCAAAAAGCTAAGCCAGCCATCCCACCAAAGAAAGCTGAATTCAAAATCCCTGAATTAAAAGCTACTAAAAATGAAAAGCAAGAACAAGAAGGTGAATTAGAGATCAATAAAGTAAATTTGAGAAAAACTGATGTAAATGCTCTGAAGAAGGACGAAAATATCAAGAATGAAATGCTTGAAGCTATTGCCAAGAAGAGATCATTGACTAAAGCCAAAACTGCTCCAGCTATACCTCAAAGAAAAATATCGATGCCTGAAGCTTTAGCCAAAGCTGAAGCATTGAAAAAAGCTACTGCTGAACCAAAAGAAAGTACTAACAAACACTCTACTCAGTTACATCCTACTCCTCCTGCTAGAAAGGAATTAACACCTCGTGAAAAATTAGAAGCAATTTTACAAAGCTCTAATCGCCTACAGCCAACAAATTCATCATCCTCAATAAATTCAACAGTTTCAGATGATTCTTACAAATTACTAAACAGAAGACAAACTGATAGTATATTATCTAATAGGTCTTTAAGTAGAACCGATAGTTCATCCTCTCTAACTCATCCAAACAAGGTTCGTGCTAAGGGTCCAAAAAGAAAACTACCAAAATCTTTGGATTAGATCATTCGAACAGAAATATATATATAAAGAATGAAATAATTATGAAACGTAAGTTTTACAATTGGAATATAAGAATTATAATCATCACAACACCAATATATGTTTAATTTACTTTAACATTCATCAATTCTATAAGAATTCCTCGATGCATTTACCCGTACTGACTTATGAATTTCCAATTTTAAGGTTGGTGATGATATCATTTTAAGGTCATCGCTATAAAATGATGATTAATATAATGACTGCCACTTTTAAATAAAAAATAGCACAATAGCATAAGTATTTATAAGATTTATATTATCTATACAGTAATAAATATATTAATTTACAATTCTATTTATTCCATAGATGTATTAAAGATTGAAATTATTTATAAGGCAATTCATAATTTCAACAAAACATGTCCTGTACTAGTAAATTTCCTGAACATTTATTAAATCTGATCAAAAGTTCAAAATATGTTCATTTAGCAACTTCTTCAAAAGATTGTATACCAACAGTTTCATTAATGAATTATATTTATGTTCCACATAATAAAGTTTTTCATCCCCATGATAAATATGATTATATCATATTTGCTACTTCAACAGATACAGAAAAATACCATAATATGACTGTAAATCCAACTGTATCTTTATTATTTCATGATTGGATTACTGCAAATAACATATCATCAAAGAAAAATATTAGCTCTCAACCAGGAACACCGGATACTAAAAGTAATGAAGAGAACAATTTTATTAAAAGTAGTAGTTTATTTGTGCTTTTACAAGATTTGAATCAATCTGAATTAAATGAAATGAGTGCAACAATTTTGGGACATACTGATATTGTCGCAAAAAATTCTGAAGAGGAGAGTTTCTATAAGAAATTTTTAATGAAAATGAATCCAGATGCTTCAGTGTTCATACTTGGTGATGATATAGTTGTTGTTAAAGTTAAAATCGAAAGTTGTAAAGTGACAGATAATTTAAATAACACAAAAATTTATAGTTGAGGATATAGTATAAAGCTTTAAAAGTATAAAACATTTTATATTAACAAATTATGATTTAAATTATGTCATTACACAGTAAAATACTAGAGATATATACATATAAAGAAGTATTTTATATTAAAAATTTAAAAATGCAAGGGGTTTAGTATATTTGAGAAGAATTAAATTTACAAACCAAATCAATTACCTTCTTGACCAAAGTCATTAGTAAAATCTTCCTGTTTCTTGAGATCGTCTTCATTAACAGTTGGTCTATTGGTTTTGATAGCTTTTAAGAAATCCTTGATGGTTAAATCAGGTTCTTTCAATTCATCTGCATTAATATCAACCCAACTCATTTCTACAGCTTTATCGTCACCTGGAGAACAAGGAGTAAGTACTCTCTTATCTTCTTCATCAGATATGTCTTTGAAATGAGTTGCACCTTGAATTTTTCTAATTGGTTCCATTAAAGCATCCTTTACAGCAACAGCTATATCACTACCAGAATAACCTTCTGTCATTTGACCTAAACTTCTATAATCTTCTTTAGTCAATACACATGGTGTATCAGCAACGTTAATTTCGAACATTTTGGTACGAGCTGCAAGATCTGGTAATGGGATATATATTCTCTTCTCAAATCTTCTTCTGATAGCACTATCTAATTGCCATGGAATATTAGTGGCACCCAAAACCAAAACACCTTGTGAATCATTGCCAACACCATTCATTTGTACTAACAATTCTGTTTTAATTCTTCTACTTGCTTCACTTTCACCATCTCCTCTTTGCCCGGTCAATGCATCAACTTCATCGATAAAAATAATAGAAGGTTTGTTTTCTCTTGCCATATTAAATAATTGTTTTACTAATCTTTCAGATTCACCCATCCATTTAGAAACTAAATCACTTGAACTGATACTAAAAAAAGTTGAATTTGCCTCAGTTGCTACAGCTTTTGCCAAATAAGACTTACCAGTACCTGGTGGACCATATAAAAGAATTCCAGATGTTGGTTTACGATTACCGGTAAATAAATGTGGAAATTTAACTGGTAAAATGACAGCTTCTTTAAGTGCTTCTTTTGCACCTTCTAAACCTGCAATATCTTCCCATTTAACATTTGGCTTTTCAGTTAAGATTGCACCTGATAAAGCACCTTTTAATTTTTTATCTTCAGCATCTTCTTCATTATTATCACCATTATTTGCAGATTTTTGAGCACCATTATTTGGATTTACAGTACCATTTTTTGTATTCTCTTCTTCTTTTTCTAAATGTTCCTTTAATTGTTCTGCTCTATTCAAATATTCTGTAAATTTTGCCCTTATTAATTCTTTTGATTTTTGATTCTTCTCATATTTCAATGCTAACATAAGATAATCTAAACCATTATAATATGCTGTATATGCTTCTGCATATTGAGTTGCTGTATCATAATTTACAGCATTTTGAATTAAATCTATACCTTTCGATAAAAAATCACCTGTGCTCATGCTTATTATATTTGACTATGTATTACAATGTTTGTGAATTATATTATTAAATATGTTTTTTTTCCAAAATAAATCTTAAAGTATTCAATTTAAATTAAATGGTATATGATAAAAGTAAAATGATTTTTTATTTAATCTCTTGAGTTCAATGAAAAAAATTACACAATCCTTAAAAATATTCTTCAAAAAAAAACACTAGTCCGTAGTTCTATCTTAAAATTTCAACCTTTTTGAATACCTTATTTCAATCTCACTTAACGTTTGATGTTAATTATATTTCTTTTTAAGAATCGATATTTAGTATTTAACACTTCTATACTCTTTGGAATTTTTTTTATTGTAATATGACATTTCATTAATTTGAAATTTTTCAGTTCTTTTTTTTTGAAAAGGAGGTTTTAATTAAAACCGGGATAGATTTCTATGTCAAATTTTTGAAAAAACAGATCGAATTTAATGAAATAGTGGATCAATGAATATAAGAAATGATTGATCTTTGAACAATAAATAGATGTTTTGGTATCTATATTATGTTATCTTATTTATTGAAAATTAAAATTGTGATTTCCATGTTAATGTGTTTCAAATAACTCTGATATTTAATATTACAACACATATATATTTACAAACAATATATGTAAAATTATTTAATTTTATTTGATTCTTTTGTTTTCTTTTTATTATTCTTAATATTTGAAATCTGTCTATTAACGTGGTGAAGAATACTTCGAATAGTCTATATTGATTGGAGATAATGATCTCTCTCTCTTATCTTGTTTTAATGTCTCTGTTTCTGGAATTTTTGGGTATTTATTATAAAACTCCGATGTAGTTGTTGGTTGTGTATTTTCATCTTCGAGTCTTTTTGTACTTCCACTCATTTTTCTCATTGGACTTGATGTAAATAACGGATTAACTGTTCTTCTTGGAGATGGTGGTAGATCAGCTTCAGGGATTAAATTTTCTTTTTGTAAATTTTTGATATCTCTTCTTGATTTCACATATTCACTATCTATATTTGCATCATCTAATAATGATTCTAATAAAGTATTTTTTTCTTTTGCAAATTTTAATTTTTTCTTAGAAATATATAATTCTTTTTCAATTGAATTTAATTTTTTCTCTAGATTATCAATTTTTTTTTGTAATAAAAATACTTGATCATCTACAATATTTAAATTTCGTGAAACATATTTCTTTTTATTATCAACATTATTATCATCATCATCATCATCATCATCGTCATTACGGTTACTATTATTTTTTGAACTATTATAATTTTCATTTTCAATATTATTAATTCTTCTATTTATTGTTCTACCCCTTTTCAATTGTTCTAAAAGTAAATCATCTTTTCTTTTCTCTAACAATTTTCTTTTAAATGCTTCACTTTTTGAAATCATTTCTCTCATTCTTCTTTTTTCTTCCATTTGTGTTAATCTTGCAGTATCTGAAATTCTATTTGTTGTAATTATTGATTTATCTAAATTATCTGAAATTTTTTTCATTCTATTAATATTTTCTTGTTCAGGTGAAAAAATCAATTTAATCGAATTCAAAATTCTTGTAAATGTACCTCTCGATTCACCATTTACACTCCTATTATCCTTCAATTTCGAATCCAATTTGTTTTGATACATTCTCCTTCTCCTTTGTTCATTAATTGATTTCTTAATACCATTTTTATTTGATCTTTTAACATTTCCATATGGGCGTATATAGTCGTCATCAAAGTCTTCCCCATTAATTTCTTTCATCATACTTCTTTTCTCATTCAAATTCTTATTAATTAACCTTTTACGTCTTTGATTCTTCATGTACTCTAAATCACCATACTCATGTTTACGACGATCTACATCATTTGAATTATCTTGTCCAAAAAAATTACGGGCTAACCCTTGTACTGACTCTAACATAGCTGTAAAAACAAAAACAAAAAGTATTCTAATGTCCTCAGCCGGTTTCAATATACAGATATATCTTAATTGTTATGAATGCAATCCAAAATAATACACTCTTAAATAAAAAAAAAAAAACATTAATCATTTATAACTTAATTGAGTACATTTTGTGTTTTATTTATTTAAAGAAAATTATTTTTAAAAATTCAATGAGTTAAAAAATGTCGGGAAACGAAAGCGCAAAAAAAAAAAAACGGACAAAAACGACGGTAATCTTCGTTGTCTCTGTTCATCCAAGTAATTTGAATGCAAAGATGTTATATTAATGACATATACTAGAAATAGCAGGCCAATTGGGTCGTATATGGGGTTCAATTGATGATTATTATTGAAGTTGAACTGATTTAATATACTTTTATAAAGTACTTTCAACAATGTTATTTGCTTGTGATCGTTGCTTTTATTTTAATGACATTCTTCAATTCTTATATGCTGTATCGTCTGTCCGGGTAATGCGACACGTCAAATTATTTTTGGAAAAACAAAAAAAAGAGAATTTTAACGCGTCTGGGACTCAGAAACCAACGAACAGGCAACAGTTCTTCAATAATTGAAGAGTATCTAACAATATTTATGTTTATAATATCATTTCTCATCGTAAAATGTACAATATCTGTTGACATTCTATTGACCTAGAATAAGGTTAAATCATTATATATATATGTATATAACTGTTAAATGTTATAACCATACATAGACACACTGGATAACTAGTTTAGCATATCAGAAGGCCGATATTAAATTGAAATAATGTTAAGCTCAGGTAATGTGCTACCTGTAAAAATTCAACCACCGTTATTAAGGCCATTGGCTTACCGTGTATTATCCAAAAAATTTGGTTTGAACATTAAATCTGATGGTTTGTCTGAATTAGCGGAATTCATCGGTAATACTTTTGGTATGGAATGGAAGAAGAGTCCAGAGACTATACTTTTTTTAGAACAATTTGCGACAGTCTGGAAACAACAAGAGAGAGGTCTATTCGTTGATTCAAATGGCACAAAAGGTGTGATATCTGAGTTGAAAGAAAGAAATAAAAGTAGATCAAAGACATCTAATTTCGAAAAACCTATCGCACAACAAGAAAAGTTAAAGAAAAATACATTAGATAATTTCTTATACAAAGAAAACAATAATATTTTGGAAAACGAAGTTGAGAACATTGTTATTGACGATTCAAATGATTTACAAAAAATAGACACAGTCTCTGATGAACAATCAATTGTTGGAAGTCAAGATATTCAAAATGTTGGGTCTGATGGGATTGTGATAGATGGAAATCTAAATGATATTACTGATGTCGAACCAATAACACATAATACAATACAACAAATAGAGGATAATGAAGATATAGATTTAACTGATAATGAAATAAATAATGACTTTAATGACTTGAATTGGAGAGATTATTTTAAAGTAATTAACGCAGGAGAGCAACAAATCTTTTCTTATAACCCAAGGAAACTACAGTTTGTATTTAAACCAAGTTTTAGAAAATCAAGGAAGATCAATTATTTTAATAATAGTAACAATCAAAATACGATTGATAGCACCAATTTAAAATTACAACTACCTGATATACAATCAAAATTATCCATTTTCTCAACAAGATATTATTTAATTAAAGATAGAATTATGAGAAATGAAACATTTCAACAAACTGATACTTTCAACCCACTATCTTCAATGGTTAATATGGATAATGCATTAAAATCAAATTCTTCCGAAATGATGACAAACATGTCATTAACCCCAATTAAAACTTTATTAGGTAGAGATGGTAAGAATTTTTTGATTTTAGGTCTGTTAAGAAAAAATGCTAAAGGTAATTGGTGCATGGAAGATCCTTCTGGTGTTGTAGAAGTAGATTTATCACAAGCTTTGCCAACAAAAGGTTTATATTATACACCTGGTGCTATTGTGCTGACTGAAGGTATCTACTATTCTTCTACAAATACTTTCCATGTCACTTCACTGACACACCCACCTTGTGAAAGAAGAGACGTCACACTAGAAGCTATCGGTAATATCGATCTTTTAGGTATACATGGTGTTTCAACACCAAATTACATATCAAAATTAGATGATAATTTGAAGATAAGATTGCATTATCTTGAAAAAGATTTTGTGGATCACGAGTTTGCTATATTGGGTGGTGATATTTTCCTTGACGATTTATCAACGTTTGCTGCAATGAAAAAAGTTTTCTCTAAACTAGATGAAAACCCACCGATTATGATAATTTTACAAGGTTCATTTTCAAGTGTACCAGTCCATTCGTCGACAAGTAGTAAAAGCGTAAGCGGCAGTAGTGAATATAGAAATAACTTTGATAACCTTGCTACTTTATTATCACAATTTGAAAATTTAATTAATTATTCAACCTTCATTTTTATTCCAGGTGTAAACGACCCATGGAGTTCAATGGTTACCTTAGGTTCAACAGGTGTTTGGCCTCAAAATCCTATCCCTGATCATTTTACAACTAGAATTAATAAGGTTTGTAAGTACGTTATATGGGGATCAAACCCAACTAGAATTGCATATTTATCTCAAGAAATTGTTATTATGAGAGATAATATAACTGGAAGATTTATGAGAAATAGTATTCAATTTCCAACAATTGAAGAAGAAATGATAAAAGAACAATTAAAGACAAAAGAAATGAATAAATCACAAATATTGGATGATGATGCCATACCATTAGAAACTCTCTCAATTGATGTAAATAAATTACCTGCAAGAGTTCATGAATCAAGAAAGATAGTTAAAACGATTCTAGATCAAGGTCATCTATCACCTTTCACACCAGACATCAAACCAATCGCTTGGGATTTAGATCATTCGTTGACTTTGTATCCCATCCCTTCAACCTTTATTCTATGTGATGAAACAGCTCCTCAATTTAATATGACTTATAACGGCTGTAAAGCAATTAATCCAGGTAAATTCCTTAATAATAATCGTGCTAGATACCTGATTTATAATCCATCTTTGAAGAAGTCCACTGAGGAAGAAATTTACTTTTAAATAGTAACTTACTTAACGTAATTAAAAATTAAAATTAATGCATTTACATATATAATTTATTATAAAATTATTATAGAATCTTATTCAAATCTAGGTTATAGATAAATTAATATGGGTATTTTTTAAATTTTTGAGTTACACTGCAAGGCATACAGTATGCTGGATCTATCGGAATAAGATCATCATAACCCATTAAACTTAAACCTGCTAACCCAAATACTGTGTGGAATACGTCAACTTCGTTTCCTGGCCTGTCGCTAATTCCACCATTTACAGGATCTTGGGATTGCAAAATAAAATCTCTTAACTTTTCAAAATTGATCCAATCTAATTTCTTAATAATAGCTAATGAAGATAAAACCCACCAACTATAGCAGACATCAGGTAACTTACTAGGTCTTCCGTTCAACCCACCTTCAGGCAATTGTCGCTCAGATAACCACCATCCAATTTCTTCTATTTGATGTTTACTTAATGAGTCCAATTTATTTACAATTGCTAAAGCACCCAAGCAAGTAAATACTTGAGCTGAATGACTTTCTGACCCAGGGGTAGATCCAAATCCACCATCAAAATTATAACATTTCAACATATATTCTACAGCTGGATCAACTACTTCTGGAGTTAATTCACCTAAAATGGAAAGAGAACTTAATGCATTGTATGAGAATCTTGTATCGACTTCTCCGAATCTATCACCTTGAAAAGAACCATCTGGTAATTGATTTCCCTTAATAAATTGAATACATTTTTCTCTTCTTGAAATAGTCAATGAATCCAATGAATCGAATGTAGCTAAAATTTGTAAACCTGATAATGTAGATAATAAATGACCATCGTGTCTAGGAAATGGGGCAAAACCACCATGTTGATCATCATAACATTTTAATACAAACTCCACAACATCATTTTTATTAAAGGTATCTTTAGCATCTAATATACAAAGTGCTGTTAATCCCCAATACACTCCATTTAATCTTAAATGTTCACTTAACCAGTACTCTAAGTCTGATTGTTTCTTATCAAGTGAATCAATATATTCTATATGTTTTTCCCTTTCTAAGTTCAATTCTGAACCCATTATAAACTCAATATATCTTGTAGTATTTTTAATAGATAGATTAAATAGTAAATTAATTAATTAAATAATTAAATAAATTAAATCATTTTTAAATCTTCCAATTTAACCTTATTTGTTGAAGGATTGTACAATTTTGAATCTTTTAAAAATTTCATCAAGTTGCGAAGCGTACAATTAAGAGAATCAGGTCAATATTATAAAAAAGTTAAAATTAAATAGAGATGTGAAATTATCTTAAAACATACTGTCATGAAATAAGAGGGTATAGAGGTAATATATTATTTTATTATTAACTCTGAGCTACAATTAAAAGTTATTTAAGATTATAGATAATTGTAGAATGTCAAACAAAGCCGGAATTCTGTTAGAGGATCTAGAGATAGATTTAGATCATGTTCCAGTATCAAATAATGATGGTTCGAGTATACAAGATAAGTTAGATAGAATTAAGATACAAAAGGATAATAGAATATATGATATACCGACAGATGATGATGCGATAATCAAAATTCTTAAAAGTTTAGAATTAGAGCCTAATCTACCAAATGAAAATGTAAGATTGAGAAGAGAAAGATTAATTCATATTATCACTACAGATGCTAATATTAGAAAAAAATATTATGAGAATATGGATTTGACTAAATTTAAAGATATAATATATACAAATGATTCTATTAAAATTGCTGAAAAATCTAGCGATGAAAATAGAGATGTTGAAGAATTAGAAGAAGAAGATGGTGATGAATTTTATACTCCAGCTTCAGATCATTTAATTAGAGCTAGAAAATTGATTTTAAAATATTCCATAAATAAATCTAAGCAAAGAATAATTCAATCAAAGAAACTTGCAGAAAATTTTGTTTGGAAAAGTACTTTAAAAAAACATAGAAATTATATTGAAAGCTTAAAGAAAATAAAATTGCAAGGTTCTCAAGTTATAGCAGGGAAACCTGTTTCCGTTACTAAATTTTCTAATAGTGGTAAATATATAGCAACAGGTTGTTGGGAAGGTAATATTTCTATTGTTGAGGTAAAATCATTAAATTCGAAAATAACACTAAATAACATACACATTGGTAAAATTGGTGGGATTGAATGGTCTAAAGATGATTCAAATCTATATAGTGGTGGAGAGGATGGATTAATAAATCATTTATTTTATGAAAATGATATCCTAAATAAAAAAAATATATTTCGAGGCCATCAAGGAAGAGTATCTGATGTAAAATTGCATCCAATAAATAATTATTTAGCAAGTACATCTTTCGACAAAACATGGAGATTATGGGATATTAAAACCAGTCAAGAAATATTATTACAAGAAGGTCATAGCAAAGAGATATTCAGTATTTCAATTCAAAAAGATGGAGCTCTTGCTGCAACAGCTGGGTTCGACTCCATTGGTATGATTTGGGATATCAGATCAGGTAAAAATATACTGAATATGATAGGCCATGCAAAACCTATTTACACAATTGATTGGTCCCCAAATTGCTATGAGATTGCAACAGGGAGCGGCGATGGTACAATTAAAATATGGGATATACGTAAGAATGATACTAGTTGTGCTACCATTTTTGGTCATAAAAGTTTAGTATCTAGTGTTCAATATGACAAGGTAAATGGTGATGTAATATACTCAGCCGGTTACGATAAATTCATAAAAATACATGATTCTAAAACTTTAAAAAATATATCAACCTTAGAAGGCCATGCTGATAAAATTTTAGCTTTACATTGTAACAATTTGGGTATGATAACATCCAGTGGATGGGATAGAACAGTTAAAATATGGGGACAATAGCATAAATTATATCATCAAATTTTATTAGTAGTATATATATATATATTATTTAATTATTAAATGCATTTGAATTTAAAAAAGTATAATGTTTTAATTTATATTGTTTTATTTCTTGCGTCCTTTAATTTTACGCCCACTTTGGGTAGTAGAACTTACATTTGCTCGTACACGAGGTGTCGGAAGATTGTTTAACTTTTCTAAACATTGAGCCATTTTATCTTGTAAATCTAATTGTTGAGATTCTGCTTTCTCTATATCGTCTTTCAATTGATCAATATTGTTTATCACATCAACTTTCTTTTCCTGGAAATCATTTATATTGGTTTGTAATGTCTTTTGGAAAGTTTCTAAGTTGGTTAATGTTGTAGTAATTTCGTTTTGATTTTCAGTTATAGAAGCTTCTGCTCTTGATATTTCGTTATTCATGTATTCTTTCTCTGATTCCTTAGACTCATTTAATCTTTTTTCATTCGACAAAGCATCTTTAACCTTATAAAAAGCAATGAACATATTTTTCAATGACCTCATATCCTCAGAGGAACCACTTAATTGTTCAAGTTTACTCTCTAAAGAGTTTTCCAATTTTTCTATAGTTTCATACAGTTCTTTATTTTTTTCCTCGAATGCCGTTGATTTTTCAATTGCAATTTTATTTTTTTGATTCAGTTCTTCATTTTTAGTATTTACACCATCATTGTCTTTATCTAGGTAAAATTTGTGGTTTTCTTGCATTGGTTTGGAGTCTTCAAAATTTTTTAATTCCTCGTTTAATAATGTTATATCAACATAGTACTCGTTAATATATTGAATTAATTTATGTGTTAATATGCCACTAGATAAATGATAATCGATATCATACACTTCATTACTTGTAGTAATACCAGTTAATTGGGACATATGTTGTTTCAATGGGTTAGTAGAGTAGTCATTTTGTACTCTTTTCTTGCTGTAAAAAGTTTTTATATTATTATCTTTTAAGGTTTCCTTGTCAGTAGTAGGATATCCTCTTTTTTTATTGTTATTAAATGCAGATTCTAAGGTATTATCGTTTTGAGAATAACGAACTTCCATTAATAATGACCTTTCAACATCCATTGGTGTATATTTTTTAATAGGATATATATCTGGTAATGGCCATGGCGATAAAGGATTATCTAACCAATTTATTAGGTATTTCAATTTATGAGTATATATAGGTCTTAAATCCGGTGGTAGTACACCAACTCTATCTCTAAGGACGACTACAGCAGCAGTAACATACGTTAAAAATTCCCGACTTCCCTTTTTGAATGATTTTTTAAAATAAATATCACAATGATCAAAAGTATTAATTGAAACTAATCTTATTGTAGGTGCTTTTTTAGGAATATTACTTCCTTGTCTACCATATTTAATTATATAATCAATATCTGGATTGGCTGTGTCCACACTTGGATCCAAAGCTAATACCATACTAAATTGTCCTTCCATAGCAATGGGGTATTTCTTAAAATTCAAATCATCAGAGGGGAATAAATGAAATGTACTTGTAAATGTTCCTTTTTTTTGTTTAGTTTTCAATGTATTACCATCATATCGTTTTATATTTACCTTACTACCAAAAAGTAAAGCCTCTATTAAATTCATTGTTCTACCGGATCTACATATTAGAGCAGTGTCGGTTTCATAATCCTGTAAAATATTTACTAAATCTTTTAGAACACTGAATTTCCCACTGGTTTCTGCCAAATGAGCAGCAACTTCCTTTGTGATCAAAGATTTTGGCATATTATGATCTATTAATAAGAAAGGGTGAGTAGCAACAAGTTGACTATTGAAACACATAGTTTCCAAGGATTTTAATACAACATCTTCTTGGTAATCATCAGTTTCAAAGTATCGTAAAATGTCAGAATAATGTAAGGACACAATTTGATCAGTTAATTCTTTTTGATACAATGTCATTGTAGTTGGTAACCAATAATCACCTGAAGTATCACCAGATATTGATAAAAAATTCTCATTAACAATTTCAGGGACAGGTTTAGTGTCTAAAATTTTTAATAGATCCATCTTTATTAGATTCTTTTACGCTAGCTTAAAGATTGTTTAATTATTTTAATGTGTAAGAATCTTCCTTTTATAAATTCTATGAATGTCCGGCTTTATTATTTATTTTAAATTAGAAATAATTGAGATCTCTAGGATGTAAATTAATTTCAATTGGTATTTATTTTAAAAAATTTGTATTTATTTTAATTCAAACTTATAATATTATTTTATTTCAATTTACCAACAATTAATTTTTATGAATCAATTATACCAAGTTTTATAGAAGTAATCTTTAACATTGCCAAAATTTAATTATTTATTTTATTTTAATTTAATATATTTTTCACTTTGTTCCCGATGCGCTGTAGTCGAATCTTCGTTAAGAATTCTCAGAATTCTAATGAATAATGTAATGAATCTATTAAAATAAACTTGTAATATTTTAACCATGGGACATGATTTAATACTATTTTTATATTGACTCTAATTTTAATACCAGTATTTAATTTTAACAAGATTCGATGACTTTAGCATACCATACTATATCGGTATATATTATGTAAATTCCGTTTTATGGTTGTTTTTTGAATAATTGTTTATTTTATTATATTGTACAAATATATATGTATTAGTTTCTCGTGAGTTCGTGAGAAAGCAATAAAAAAATCACATTAATCTAATTAGGAGTATTAATTGTATATAAAATTAAATGATTCCTTGATTTCCATGAAATTTACAATCAATGTAATGCTATCTTGGACATTCAGTAATTAATGTTCATATTTTCTTCATTTATATATTACTTTAGGATGTATTAAATGTTGTAAATAAAATTAGTTGTTTAATTTTGTTTTTGTTTATTTGCTTTATTTTGGAGTTGTAACAGCAACTGATTGTAAATGATTCATAAAATTTTGTAACGACACATCATCAGTTAAGACAACAGTAGCACCACCATGGGTAACATCTTGATAACTATCAGATGGATTTAATTTAGATAATAAGAATCTGGCTTGAGATCCACCAGCTTCTGTATCAATGAATCTTGGTAACGGAAATCTATCAACCAACAATTCAGCAGCTTCTAATTTTGGTTCTTCTAATAGAGATTTGAAGTCAGCGTATTGTGGATCATCTTGATAACCAGCTTTTCTCCACTGAGCAATTTGTTCACCATGATAAACTAAAATGTAGAAGAATGTATCTAGTAATAAAATGGTATTAGGTCTTACAGATACGGAATCTAATAGTACTGGTTGTGGCTCTTCTTCCATAGAGAATGATGTTAAAGTTGGTTGAATCATAATTAATGAATTAGTAGCATCTTCTCTTGTGAAAATATGCCTATAAAATGCAGTTTCATCTGGTGAGTTATTGAATACACTTAAGAATTGGGATCTTCTTAAATAGTACATAAATTGTGGATACAATGAAAAGTTTGGAGATAATCTGAATGACATTGGGTCATCTTTATTATAGTTGGCATATCTTTGAGCAAGCTTGATTAAAGAGTTATCAATCCATCTAATGATATCCGTTTTAGCATCTTTTTCAGCTTTGTCAACTGCAATTCTCGCAATTAATACGGCAGCAGCTTCTTGATCGAATGAGGCAACGATAGCTGGGGAACCAATTGGTAATACTTGGTTGGCAACGGTTGTAACTCTGATACGATTAGTACCGGAGGAATGTTGATAAGTTGTGATAAATTGAGTATAAGCTAACGTAGTTTGTTGTTGGTTCATTTGTGCATTAGAATTAAAGCTGGCATCATTAGCTTTCTTGTTGTTGTTGTTGTTTTGAGCAATATCAAAGAAAACAGCATATGAATGATTTGGGGTCATAGCAGACATTTTCCAAGTATTAGTACCTGATAAGCCAATCTTAGAATCACTGATATTGGAAGATTCATTCTTTTTAGCTGGAGAAGCATGACCGATTAAACCTTGAATCTTTAAATCTTTTGAAGTTTTAACAGTCATTTGACCATTGAAAGCCATTTTCAAATAACCTTCATCATCCTTGGCAAACATTCTTAAGTAAGATTGTTTGAAAATAGAGGTAACAAAAGCATCCGTTAATAATAGAATACCACCTGTTTGATCAGTCAATTTCTTCATTTCAGACATACCAATTTGATCATATGAACCAGCGAAGATATCGACTGTATGTCCATTTTCTGCGACTCTATCAGCAATTTGATTGTAGAAATTAGTGGCTTTCTTGTAATGAGCAGATCTGTCTGAGTCAATATCATGATGAGATCTTAATGGATCTTTCAATTCAGATGAAACAATTAAACCTGGACCGAAAGTACAAGGACCAGATGAGAATAAAATAATTCTTGAAGCGGAATGTCTGTAACAACCTTGTAAAATCAAAGAAGCAATGTTCAAAGCTTGACCAGTGGCTCTTAATGGTCTATGACCGCTTGGGACAGTCCATTGATCATGGGTTAAATTTTCTAATAACTGTGTCAATTTAAATTCGATTTGTTCTAATGGTAAGAAAAATCTATTCAATGAGAATGGCGAGATTTGAGCAGGGTTTGAATGATTTTGCATGTTTACACTACTATTATTATTTGTTGAGTTTAAATTTGTTGGTTTTTGACCAGTTAACATTTCGATTAAATTTTCTAGTTTATATTCTCTGTCACCTTTGAATACATTACATCTATCAATAGCAGTACAAGATAAATCATGTAATCTAATGACATTACCGTAAGTGATTAAACCAATTAAAGCGTTTGGTGGTAATAAAGATAACGAAGAGATTAAATATTCTTTTAAAGCATCTAAATTTTCAGATTCAGTGGTAATATCAACAACAAAGAAGAAGATTGGTGGAATTTGGATTGATTTATTTGTAATATATTCAACTGTAGTGTATTGTAGTTCAATTGGCATATTTTCTTGAGTGATGTTTGTATATTGTGAAGGTAAATGATTTCTTGAATTACAAATTGGACAAATCCAAGAATTGTTTCTTGGATCGATAATACAATAAGGATTCAAAACAGCTTTACATTGTGGTTGTGTACAATAGACTGGATTATAATTTAAATATTTTTTATTTGTAATCAAACCATCTTGAGTGGTAACTTGCTCATCTTCATTTTCAATATCGAATTCTTTCAATGGTGTATACATACAACCTATAGCAAGCATATCTTTTTTAGATTCATTTTTTTCACTTGGAAAGACATTCCAAGAGAACCTGATACCATTGATGTCTTCATTAGTTTCGAAATCCATGGTTAAAATATTATAATATGAAACAAAAGAAAAGAAAAAGTGTGTGTTTTTAATTTAAATACAAATTTTGAAATACCTTTTAAATCGATACTTTTTCTTTGTTTCTCAGTTCCTCAAAGATCTAATGGTGGCTGGAGATTCCTAATGACCAGACTAATCCACAAAACAAAATTATTATAAAGATGTCTATATAAATATATAGATTCAAGATCTGACATTGCACAAGATTCGATATATATCTTAATTAACAAAGGCAATCTCATAAAAAAATTATCAATTTCAAAATTTATTATGTTCATTTTTTTCCACATTTCAAAACCCACCATAGTTAAACAAGACAACGAAACGAAACGAAAATTTTTCGAAATTTTTCATTAAATTTGATAAACTTGTACGCTTGTTTCTCAGAGTTTTTGCTGTCGTTCAATTCATTTATTATGTATCTATCTCATTCTCTCTATATGAGAGAGACATACAGTGAATTTATAATTTGTACGATGGTGAAAAATGGTGAGAACCTTTAGATTAATAACATATTGTAATGTATTATTTGAATAATATGTTTTGATATTGTAATTGATATTGTTATGTATAATATTTTTATATTGTTCATTCTATTTAATTACTTGTCCATAATAGAATCGTTTCTTTTTGCATCGAAAACGCCGAGAAGTCCAGAACAGTTCAGTTACCCGGTACTTACATATATATATATATATATATATGATATATTTAAGTAATCCTATACAAGTTTGAAATAATATATAGAATATATAGAATATATTATACTACCAATTACATTATTAAACTGAACTTCAAACATATATAATAGCATTATATTCATTAATTTTATATATCGCAATCATAATAATCTCTCTGTTTTGTTCATTTGGCCCCCATACAAATTATTTTTAATAGCATCGCGGGAACGTTATAAAAGAAAATTCAATAGTTTAAACACATTATAAAAATAGAATATATAAAAATATTACAATAACAATTTAAGATTAAACTCATTCAATATCACAGCAATCCAAAAGCTATTGTTAACAATGTCAGAAGTATGTTTTTTAATTGTTCAATTTCATAGTTTATCTGTGAAGTCCTTCTCCCGATATTTATTTACTAACAACTTTTTATATTCCACAGTTTCAACCAATAAATCCAAAACCTTTTTTAAGAGAATTAATTGATAAGAAAATTATCGTTAAACTTAAATTCAATAACACACAGTATGTTGGTATATTGAAATCAATTGATAACTATTTTAATTTACAACTGGATAATACTGAAGAAATAATAGATGGTGAATCAAAAGGGACCATCGGTGATATATTTATAAGATGTAATAACGTATTATACATCGGTGAACATATAGAATAAATAAAAAACTTTAATTATATAGAAACATTATATTTTGCATAGATTAATAAAAATAAATATTTATAATCAATTTTAACCTTACAATGCACATAGTTTTTTTATTTTCTACTATATGTATCTATTGATACAATACATCCCACTATGTTGTCTTTTTATTATAAAACTTTTTTTTTTTTCTCGAAATTTGAAATTATTTTTTCTCGAAATTATGGTTATTTTCGTTTCTTTGCACATGAGTTTCTCTCTAATTTTATTATAAAAAAATGAATATTATTTAATTTTAATTTTAATAAATACGTGTATTTTATCTATTTCGTAAACTAATGAAATTGTTAAACTTTAATTCTTATAATTATGTTATTTGCAATTGATTTGTTAATCTTATATATTATTTTGACACATATTTTTAAATTGTGAATTGTATATATTTTACGTTTATTTTTTATTTGATTAATATATTTGAATTGTTGGAAATAAAAAAAAAAGAAATTGTAACCAATAATTCATAAATATATTACAATATGTCTATTACTCAATCTGTTATTGTTCCAGCTTATCACGAAAAATTAAATATTAAACCATTAACCACTAGATTATTTGCTGCTTTAGGCAACGAAGGTTCCAAAACTACTGAATTAATCTTTGTTGATGATAATTCAAATGATGGTTCCGTTGAAGAAGTTGAAAAATTAAACAGTAACGGTTACCCAAATGTTAGAATCATCGTCAGAACCGATGAAAGAGGTCTATCAAGTGCCGTCTTAAAAGGTTTCTTAGAAGCCAAAGGTGAATATTTAATCTGTATGGATGCTGATTTACAACACCCACCAGAATCTGTTCCACAATTATTCGAAAGTTTAAAATCTCATGCTTTCGTCTTAGGTACTAGATACGCCCCAGGTGTTGGTATTGATAAGGACTGGCCATTATATAGAAGAGTCATCTCTTCTACTGCTAGAGCCATGGCCAAGCCATTGACTGTTGCCAGTGACCCAATGAGCGGTTTCTTCGGTTTACAAAAGAAATACTTGACCATGGCCAAAATGGACGATATTAACAAACAAGGTTTCAAGATTGCTTTAGAATTATTAGCTAAATTACCATTACCAGAAGACCCAAGATTAGCTATCGGTGAAGTCCCATTCCAATTTGGTGTTAGAACTGAAGGTGAATCTAAATTAAGTGGTAAAGTTATCGTACAATATTTAGAACAATTAAAAGAATTATATATTTTCAAATTCGGTGCTAACAATTTGATCATTTTCATTGCTATCTGGGCTATTTTATCTTTATACATATTAAAGAAATTTTTGTCATTAATCTTTTAAGTGAAAACATTAGTCTCTTAGAATGGAAAATAATTAAGATTGTAGTATGTGTTTTTTTTATTTGCCTACATAGAAAAAAAATTAATATCAAAATTCCAAATCGAATGTTATGTAAAGTATTTACCAAAAAACAATAAAAAGATATGTATTTAAAAGCAATTGTATACTCTTATATGTAATTAATCATTGTACTTTGACGTCCTTTTATGTGGAGGAGAGACCAGAGATACTTGACTTGATACATAAACTGCTCTTGGGAATCAAAACGGACAAGCCAATTCTACTTTTTTTTCTTGAGGGAGCGAGAGAAGAAATTAGGAAGGTTAAACCGATTTTAAGTATGTTTTTTAACAACTGAAGATTCCGTTTAGAAGGGAGGTCTCTCTTTAACGTCCCGTTAGATGATTGATTAGAAAGAGAGGCCGAGACAGAGAGAGACTCACTCAGGGTGAATTTTTACTTTGTTGTTTTTTTTTAGACAGTCAATCTCTTTTGTGAGTGTGGGGGG